>OU015493.1:146261407-146271407 GCA_907164885.2 Dolomedes plantarius
TATATATATATATAAGAGCTCGTCTGTTTGTTTGTCCGCTATAGGATCATAGACTGTTTCACCCACCGGGACCAAATTCGGCACAGTTAATGTTTAGGGCCCGAGAAACTTAACGCAGTAAAAACGAAATTTGTGGCTCAATTAGTTTTTTTTTAATTAATTTTTTAATGATTTTTGTGCCCCTAAGAATTGCGCGTACCACTTAAATGTGGATACAGCCCCTTCACCACAACCAGCTGCGTTGAGAAGAGGGTTGTTCTGAGGGGTGATCTGGGGGTGGTCTGAGGGTTGGTCTGGGGGTGACGGGGGGGGGGCGAAGTGTTTATTTTATTTTTCTTACGTTTAGTGGAGTCATGGGTCTAAAAAGGTTGAGAACCGCTGCTTTAGATAATGTTAGACAATGGCGTTCAAACTAATAGAACTTAATAAAGTTTGGGAAAAAGGAAGAAGAAAAAAAAGGAAAATTAAGTTTGTCCCATGGCCAGTTTTTGGAAGCCTTCTGTTGATCTAAATATATTAATCGTTTGGGGATCATAAAATGGGAAGAAGTTTAAGAGTTCTACAGGTTTTTTTCCCCTAAGTTCGCGAAACAGAGTTAACATACGATATGTATTTGAATAACTTATTCCGTGAAATCATATAAGTTTTGGGTTTTTTAAGCAGTGGGAGGAAAAGCTCTTTAAACAGAGAAACATAACGACACATAACTTTCATTCCGAACTATTAGTCCATTAGTTATATTAAGGCATAAGAAAATTAATGAAATTATTTTTAAAGAAGGATTGCCCGGCGTTGCCCGGGTAGATACATAAATATAAAATGTTTCATGCATTCCATCAAAAAAATACTGGGCTGCACCCCCCGCTCTTCATGTTCATCTGGTCTGACAGAATGCACTTAGCGCGTTTCTACTGAAATGATGTACAAACAATAAGAAAGAAAGAAACTTTGGGCCTAGGCTTCATTCGGAATCCTGCCTTACTTTGATTAAATAAAGGGAATAACGCATCTTGCACTTTACCTCTTGGGTGATATGGAAAAAAGTGCGTTTTTAAGGGAAAAAAATCAAAAATAAAGGCAAATGTAAATTATAAAACTTATTTCTAATTAAACAGTGGATCAAACAAATATAATTAAACAGTATCTAACAAATATAATTAAACAGTAAACTTATTCAATCCAAACGTGCGAATCACGCAACACTGCGTTATTAATTCTCAATAAAAGAAGACGTATAATCAGACGAAGGTCCGCAGGCTCAAAGTTTCTTTCTTTCTTATTGTTTGTATATCATTTCAGTAGAAACGCGCTAAGCGCATTCTGGCCAGATGAACATAAAGAGCGGGGGGTGCAGCCCAGTATTTTTTTTGATGGAATGCATGAAAAGTTTTATATCTGTATATCTACCCGGGCAACGCCGGGCAATAAAGCTAGTATATATATATATATATATATATATATATATATATATATATATATATATATATGTGTGTGTGTGTGTGTGTGTGTGTGTATATACATATATATATGTATATATATATATATATATATATATATATATATATATATATATATATATATATATATATATATATATATATATATATGTGTATATATATGTATATATATATATATAAAAGACACAGTTGAAAGTGAAAAGCCAGTATATGCCCAGAACCACAAGAGTCAGGAACTAAAAACATGAAAAGATAAGTGAAAAATAGGTTTTTGACAGCATCTTTTCATCAGCCTTGCCGATACTGTCTAAAAACCAATGGATTGTTTCTAATAAGTATGATCTGAGCAATAAACATACTTAGACACCGTACAATCAGGAATAACCAGTTGCTTTATCATAGAACATCAAACCCGGTGCCAGACAAAGTGGAAGTTAAGTTAAGGAGACCGCAAGAAGACTGACGTAACAAACATTGCAACCATGGAGCTAATGGAAACACAGAAGCTAACTTACTAAGAATACCGTGTTTTAGGACGATTTAACCTAAGTTAACTTAGACATTTATTATGACTAAGAGTTATTATTATTTATTATTTTAATTACACTAGTTTTTATTATTTTTTATTTTACTTTTTAGTAGTTATTTATTATCATTATTCATTTAGTTTTGTATTACTAATTATTAGCAACAGAAAATGCTATTCATTAAATCTAAAACAACCAATTACGTGCTTGGAAAGACTATCAGGGTAGTTATTACGTTTTAGCACTACTAATAATTCTAAAATATGCTTCTTCCTATTTTCCTTAGAACAAAGCCTATTTATTCTTACAAGTTGATTAACAATAATATTATTAAATGCAGATTTGTATATATATATATATATATATATATATATATATATATATATATATATATATATATATATACGCACACATATACACTTCAGGGGGGATTCTAAAACTGTAGCCCGCAAATCCTCGCGGTTTTTTTTTTCAAATAATTTCCAGTAGCCCGTATGTGATAGGATCTTCTCTTAACCAGAATTAATAAACACGGGATTATAGACAAATTTTGTTGTGAAAATTAGTAATAAAATGATGAAATTTTGCAGTTCCCAAGATATTTAGAGGATGGGCGTTGTGGCCTCTAACAACTGTTTATAAAATGGATGTCTACAAAATTGTATACTAGTGGTGATTGTCGGGAAAATCCGTGTCAATTTACTTTCCTCCGGTTCAATGCTCCATTTTATGTTGCTATTCTCAAAAACTAACTTGCGAAAGAGAATGAATATGGAACAAGACGTGGCAATCGTCACGGGAAATATTCGATGCGGCAGTGCTTTCTGTAGTAACAAATTGCTTTTTATTGCAGAAAATATGTGTTTTTCACAAACCTCTGGTAATATGGTAATAAAAACTAAGTTAAAAATAAATTTTCTTTACTTCTCTGTGTATGTAAGTATATATGTATATATGTATATGTATATATGTATGTAGGAATGTGTGTACATATATATATATATATATATATATATATATATATATATATATATATATACTAGCTGTTTACCCGGCGTTGCCCAGGTATTTATTAATCTCAGTTTTTTACTACACAGGAAAAGGAATGAATTCTACTTATCGTGTAAAATCTAAGTAATTTTATTTACGAGTATTTAAAAGTATATGTACAGTATACAAATGATAAAATAAAATTTCAATTTCACTCTATTATTTAACTCAAAACTTGATTATAAACAACACTTTTAGCTTCCTATATTCATCTCAGTGACTCCGAAAACAATGGATTTGACACTATTCTCGGACATTTTGGACATTTCATTTTTCCCCTTTCCCCCTCCTCCCCCAATGCTGATGGGGGGGGGGGCGCTGAACTTGCACTTAAACTGCATCAGTTGTGTCAATATTCGTCTCAGTGACCCAGAAAACTATGGATTCGACATTAATATCAGTCATTTTGGATATTTTATCTTCTCCTCTCTTCGCCCCCAATCCAACGTTCATTGAAGGGGGGGGGGGGACTTAAACGGCACTGAGATTGCCACTGTTCCTCTCAGCGACCCCGAAAACTTCTTCCCCTCACCCCTCCTATGGTAATGGGGCGGCTGTACCGGTCATTTTGTATATTTTATATTCCTCCTCGTCCCCCCCCCTATGCTAATGGGGGGGCTAAACTTGCCCTTAAATGACATCGGGAGTGTCACTATTAATCTCAGCGACCCCAAAAACTATGGATTCGACAGCGATATCAGTCTTTTTCGATTATTTTTACATGTGCCCCCCGCCCGCCCTGCCCCCTGGGGTGCTAGGGGTGTCTTATTGTGAACCAAAACCCTTCTCGAATCAACTTAATCGCAAACACAAAATTTCATAAAAATCAGTCCAGCCGTTTAGGAGGAGTTCAAGGACATACACACGGACAGAAAAAAAAAAATTATATATATATATATATATATATATATATATATATATATATATATATATATATATATATATATATATATATATATATATATATATATATATATATAACAAGTCCCTGAGGCAATCAATCAATCAATCAAATATATATATTGCCGCAGTGACTTGGTGGCATAACGGATAAGGCATGAGCCTACCAACCCGAACGTCGCGAGTTTGAATCCCGCCGGTGACGTCAATTTTGTTTATTTATTCCAGTCACTTCTAGAGGATTCTAGAAGGTTCTGACCGGAAATCACGTTATTGATCATTCCCTGTCAACAGAGTATAAATTCAATTTCCCAAGTGTTGGGAGTCAGTCTACGAGTTGTAATTTACGAATAAGCATCTCGTTCTTCTATGTGACTGTGATTTACATGTGACAGCTTGGTGGAGGCGCCAGGTACTCCTAAAATAAGGCACTGTTTGCAAAGATTAAAAATTAAATTGTTAAATCAAATACTTAAGAATCGTTAAATTAAATAATTAAAAATTGTTAAATTAAATAATTTAAAAAATGAATTCGGTGTGTAAAAAAATGCGATAGTACTAGATGAAGTGGTACTAGATGATGCAATGAACTGCTCGAATTGTGAAGAAAATTTCCACTTTTTATGTGTTGGGTTCACTGAAGAGAACTTCAGGAAAATGAGCAAAATTAATAAGGGGAAATGGAAGTGCCTTGAATGCCGCCAAATAGGCCAAGATACTGGTTCTAATGACCAACCTACTCAAACTACCAGCCAGCAAGAAGGTTCCTAAGATCAAATTAAGCAGACTACTACCCATGACTTTATTTGGAGCCAACGAACCCCGGTTGTCGCTGCAACAAACGGCCAGAAAATCGAGATCCACAACCATTCGGGTCAACATGCATCCGCTACGATTCTTCAGACCACAACGCCCGTTTTCCGTCAACCCAGGAGTCCAACCTTTCATCGGGTGACGACAACCAGGATCCAGAAAAATGGTTAAAAGAACTACAACGTGTATCGAGATTTAATAGGTGAGACCAAATGACATGCCTATCTAATATCTATTTTTTCCTGGCCTGAACAGCGAGGATCTGGTACGAAAATAATGAAAATCAAATCACTAGCTGGGAACAATTCCAGACTGGATTGAAGCAGACCTTCGAGGATACGGAAAAGTCACGAAAACCAGCTGAAGAGAAACTTAAAAGGCGTGCTCAAAAAACGGACGAGTCTACCCAGTCTTACATACAGGATGTCTTCGTATTGTGTGGTTGTGTTGACTCCAACATGCCAGAGGAAAAAAAAGTGGCCCATCTAATGAAAGGTCTGAAAACATTTACCAAGCACTTCTAACCAAGGACGTGACAACGACTCAAGACTTCGTCATGTGATGTCAGACGATTGAAGCCATGATTAAAAAAGAGTCGCTCCCAAAAGATTCGCTCGCCTACCGAACGTCGCGGAAATTTCGTCTATAGAGGGACAACATGACTTGGCAACTCTTATTCGCCAAATTGTAAACGAAGAGATCTGTAAAGCCTTGACACCAATATCCTCGGGGACGGAGCCTCAAGAACTAACGACAATGATTCGCGATGAAATAACGTGCTCTTTGGCGCCACTCTCACAAGCCGATCCAGCCTCTTTAGACGTAGCCATAAATACACCTATTCAGAACCCCGCAGCTGCAATCCAGAGACAACCGAGTTAGGGCATGTTCACATAGGAGTCCGTTGCGGAGCGTTAAAGTATTAAAATATATTTAACCAATGACAAACCTCCAAACGAAATAGCAATGAAATTTTTAACACCTATGATTGGTTTATTTTCGTCTCAACGTCATCTTTCCCTTAACGCTACGCAACGGAGTCCTATATGAACAGGCCCTTACCCAGCTGTACGCCGACCTGTGCCGATTCAAAATTCCCCGGGTTTCGGGATCGTAAAATCTTTGAAAAACCCGGGTTTTCGGTTTCTGAGAAACCCGGGTCAAAATCCCTAGCCAGAACCCGAACTCTGATTGCCCAAGATCGGGAGCAAGAAAGGTATAACACAAAACACCGACCCGTCACCTATCATCCTGGAGAATTGGTATGGGTGTTCACCCCTGTACGTAAGATTGGCCTATCCGAGAAACTATTAAGGAGGTATTTTGGTCCTTACAAAGTTCTGCGCCGCCTGTCAGCTGTGAACTATGAAGTAGAAGACTTCGACCCTGGCTCAAGAAGAAGGAAACATAAAGAAGTAGTGAAAGCCCTGAGAATGAAGCCCGACAACGATCCGGATTGCCAAGTTGATATATATATATATATATATATATATATATATATATATATATATATAACCTCTCCTTTTTAATGAAGATAATGATTTTCAAGGATAGTTACCCCTTTTTGGCATAACTCAACACGGTTAGTTCTCAGTTATTTTAGACAATTTTAACCTTTCACAAACGCCATTATTTTTTATCCCAAAAAAACTAATATACGAACATAATCATTTTAAATACAGAAAAAAAAGTGGAAGTGTAGCCTTTAAAGGTATAATATTGCCGCTTAAAGCCTTTCCCGTCAAAGACTCTGTTGCTGAATGGTCAACGCTCCGGACTGCTGAGCAAGAGGTCCCCGGTTCGAAGCTCAACATTATTTTAATTTAATTTAATTCTAATTCTATTTCTGTTAGTTCTAGAAGTTGCTAGAACATTCTTTAATTTCCTGGAACGGCGTTCCAGAATATTCTGTTGATGGATAAAAGAGCAAGTAGCTCAACCTGTGAGTTCAGTTCTGAGTTCTATCAGCTAAGTGTTGTGTGCTAATAAACAGCGTTGTATTCCCTCTACGTGTGTGTTCAATCCATACGACTACCATCTACGCGACATCTTTGGTGGAGGCGCCGGGTACTCAGTTCAGTCTGGAAGCAGAAGAAATACGAAGAAGCCGTAGACTTTTAAATCTTCCTCCGGAATACGGTCTTTACGTAGCCGCTCCACGAAAGCGATTCCCGGCAATGCTCAAGGAGAAGTCAAGCCACAAACCGTCCTGCTGTCTCCAGCACTAATTAGGGAACCGAGAAAGCCGACAATTTTTAGAGGCGATCCTGGACAAGATCCAACCAAGTGGTTAAAAGAATACCTTAGAGTATCAAAATTTAATCAATGGGATGATACTCTATGTCTTGCGAACGTCTACTTTTTCCTTGATGGGACCGCCAAAATATGGTTTGAAAATAACGAAGATCTGCTGAATTCATGGGACGACTTCGAAAGAGAACTGAAAAAAACTTTTGGTGACTCTCAGCTATATACACGGCGAGCTAAGGATTGCTTAAAATGCCGAGCGCAGAGAGCTGGGGAAGCTACACAATCTTACATCCAAGACGTTTTAGGACTCTGCAACCAAATTGATCCGGCCATGTCAGAAGACGATAAAGTGTCCCACTTAATGAAGGGCATCGCAGAAGAGGTGTACCAGGCCTTATTAACTAAGGAGATAAAAACGACAGTCGATTTCAGTAAATGGTGTCAGTACATTGAGGAAATGCAGCAAAAGCGAATAGGACGTCAGAAATTCAGTCGCTTGCCGAATGTTGTCCCAATTGCCTCCGTCGACGAGGAACAGGATCTAACCTCACTGATCCGTAAAATTGTCCGTGAAGAGATACAGCGATTAACTACACCCCAAATTGAAGAGCCCCAAACAGGCGTACAAACCATAGAAGCAATTGTGCGAGATGAGGTTGAGAAATCTTTGGCTCCCATATCTAGTGGAAGCTTCCGAAGGTCGACTCCCACATACAACCGCAGCATCCACTCGACGTATAACAGGCCGGAGCCGGCACAGGAACAATTACCCCGAAAAACCGACGTGTGGCGTACGACCGACAATCGTCCCGTTTGCTTTCACTGTGGCCGCCCCGGACATGTCGTTCGCTATTGCCGGGATAGAAGAGCAATTTTTAATGCTTACAGAGCTGATAGAGGAAACACAGCCCAGCGACGCATGATCTCCCAGAACACCGCCGACGAATCCAGCCGAACGTTTGAAAGAAGTCTGTCGCCTAGCCCTAACCGAGGTCGATCGCCTACTAGTCGCTTCAGATCCCCATCGCCGTATAGACGTTCCAGTGTCTCACCTGGCCGAAGAAATGAGGGAAACTAAGCAGTGCGACCTTCCTTGGAGGTGAGGCCGCTGAAAAACAAAATCCTCCCGCTGCCGCAAAGATGACGAAGAATTATCTAGAACTAAACATTGACAGTCAACCAGTACGTGCACTCGTGGACTCCGGCGCATCATTTTCTGTCATCTCAGACCAATATAGACGTCAGTTGCGAAAGATTATGTTCCCAATCAACGGAAGCATAATCCTCAAGGTCGCCGACGGAAGTCACGTCCGTCCAATAGGGAAATGTGTTCTTCGCTTAAACATCCATGGTCTAATACGTCCCTTTGAGTTTACAGTTATGCCGAACTGCAGTCACAATGTTATACTTGGTTGGGATTTTCTCGAAGCCTCGAGAGCAGTCGTCGACTGTGGCCGATCGGAACTAGTATTTGACGAAATGATGTCAGATCCTGAATCTGCTGAGACATGGCGAGTGAACACCCTTCAAGACTGCGTCGTACCTCCGCCCTCTATTTCTAAAGTAATTGTCACGAATCCCAAAATTAATGCGATCACAGACGTCATAGTGGAGGGAAATCGACTACTGCTGCTGGACAAAGAAGTTGCGGTGCCCTCAACGATCCTGACGTTTTACGACGGTACAGCCGAACTCTGGGTCACGAATGCTCAACCAGAAGCTAGGTTCATTCCCAAAGGCATGTGTGTGGGCTATGCAGAGACTCTAGACGAGAGGTATCTGAACTGCATCTCCAGTGCGCATATCTGCTCAGCCGCCAAGTTGAAATCGAACCCTTCTCCGGTCGACTATTCCCAAATGCTAGCCCAAGATCTCACGGTAGAACGAAAACAGCGACTCTTAGAATTACTTTCTGAGTTTCCTGAAATTTTTGATCAATCAAGAAAAGCCGGAACAAAAGTAAATGTGAAACATCGTATAATCACTGGCAATCATCTACCGATTAGCCAAAGGGCTTACAGAGTATCTCCTGCGGAGCGTCGAATTATTCAAGAGGAAGTAGAAAAGATGCTAGACAGAGATGTTATTCAACCATCGGAGAGCCCATGGTCGTCCCCAGTTGTCCTCGTGAAGAAAAAGGATGGAAGTTGGCGATTTTGTGTCGATTATCGTCGGCTCAACAAAATTACGAAAAAAGATGCCTACCCTCTGCCACGTATTGACGACACATTAGACAGCTTAAAAGGAGCCAAGTTCTTTTCGTCGATCGGTCTCTATTCCGGCTACTGGCAGATTGAAGTGGACGAGGCAGATCGCGAAAAGACAGCTTTTATCACACCAGAAGGACTTTACGAGTTCAAGGTCATGCCCTTTGGTCTGTGCTATGCGCCGGCAACCTTTGAAAGAATGATGGATAACTTGCTACGACACCTAAAATGGACCATGTGTCTCTGTTATCTAGACGACATTGTCGTGTTTTCTGAGACCTTCAACGACCATCTTAAACGTCTGAATGTCGTACTTAAATGCATCCAAGAAGCTGGGCTTGTCCTAAATCCAAAATAATGTCTCTTCGGGGCCGAACAAATTAAGATTTTGGGACATCTAGTATCGGAAGGAGGTGTCCGCCCCGATCCAGATAAAGTAAAGGCCGTGAAGTGTTTTCCCACACCCAAAAGTGTGCACGACGTCAGATGTTTCCTAGGACTCTGTTCTTATTACCGCCGCTTCATCAAGGATTTTTGTCATCAAGCTCAACCCTTACAAATGTTGCTGAAAGGTGACTCTAAATTTCGTTGGGGACGTGAGCAGTCGGATGCTTTCGACCGGCTAAAGGAAGCGCTGATATCTGATCCTATACTGGGACTTTACGACGAAAACGCCGAAACAGAATTGCGAACGGACGCCAGCGGCTATGGTATTGGAGCAGTCTTGGTTCAAATACAGCATGGAAAAGAAACAGTTATTGCCTATGCTTCGCGGACACTAACCAAAGCAGAGAAA
>OU015493.1:146276407-146673907 GCA_907164885.2 Dolomedes plantarius
GTTTTTTCTAGCTTGAAGAGAAATTTTTAATTTTTTTAAATTTTAACCATCGTTTTTTCATTGTTATGCCATTTCGCATATATCACCAACAGTTGGTTAGAATACCATGAAATTTTATACACAGGCGATATAGATAAGTATCATTAAAATGAACTACAGTACTATAATGTCAATCCTGTCATAAAAATTTTAATTACAGTAAAATTTATCAAATTTTTTTTAATAATTTTTTTTTCTATGAAGACCTAAGAATTTTGATTTCAAAGTAGTTCATTTTGAAAATATATCACACAGCATAATTTTAAAAAGGAAAACATATGTGTATATTCATTAATTTACGGACGCAAGTCTGCGCGCATTGCCATAACAATGAAAAAATCAATAGTTGAAATTTTAAAAAAAATTAAAATATTTTTCTTCAACGTAGGAAAAACTGAGAGCCACATTTATAAAGAAGAAAGAGTGATGAACTCACCTTAAAATTTTCATATTTCTGGATAAATTATTTTAGTAACTACTGATGATTGAAATTAGGATACGTTTGTCGAGTCTCTACGTTTGTCGAGTCGATACGTTTGTCGAGCCTTTAAAAGGTATGTGTCCCCTTAGGGACATATCTAGCTAGCTGAATGACCCAAAATCGACAGTGGCCTATATGATTAAGACGTGGAAGGTGAGCGGTGATTGTCGAAATGTGCCCCGAGTCGGTAGATCCACGAAACTGGGAGATAGAGACCGATGTGTGCTGTCCAGAAGAAATTCGGAAGAACTGCACCCAACCGATGGCCCGCATACTTAGGGAGTTTCAACAGGCATCAGGGAGTGTTGTTTCGATGAATACCATCCGTAAGAAAGCACAGCTGCTTGGTTTTCATGGTCATGCTGCCCCTCATAAGCATTTGATCACAAAGTCCAACCGCGCTACTTGGTTAATGTGGTGCAAAGCACGTCGAAAGTAGACCGTAGATCAGCGGAAACGGATTCTCTGGAGCGACGAATTAATGTTCACCCTCTACCGTTTGGATGGCAGGGTCTGGGTGTGGCGCCTGCCCGGAGAACGTACGCCTCCTGCCAGAATGCATTGTGCCCACAGTAAAGTTCGGCGGAGGTGGAATTATGGTCTGGGGGTGTTTCTCCTGGTATGAACTGGGACCCTTGGTCCCAATCAATTGTAAGCTCAACGCCCACGCCTACTGCACTAATTTGGATGTCAGTGTGCTTCTTACGTTGTGGCAGTCTTACGGGTTGGACCCATGTCACTTCCAGGACGACAACGCCAGGTGTCATGTTGCAAAGTCCACCATGGATTGGTATGGTGAAAATGGGGTAAACCGAATGGACTGGCCTGCCCAGAATTCCCAAACTTGACCCCTATTAAGAACCTCTGGGACAAGTTGGATCTCCGAATTAAGGGGTGCGACAACCGTCCATAATCGGTGAAGGAACTTGCATGTATTCTCCAAGCCTAGTGGAAGAAAATGCCACCAGCCATCATACAAGGACTTGTGGAAATCATGCCCCGGAAGGTTGAGGCTGTAATTGCCTCCCTTGGAGGCTCTGCCAGCTATTGAATACGAATAAATTGTGTGTGTTTTTCTTTTCTATCACAGGTGTCCAAATACTTATTCGTGGATAATCTGTGTATATATATATATATATAGTTTACAAATGTAAATAACTTAGTATGAAAACAAAAATGGGTAAATAAATTTTAGGCGCTAAGCTGCTCACAAATATATTTACGATATATAGATATTTAAAATTAAGACGACTAAAAGGGGCAGATGCGACCATTTAATACTCCTATAACCTAAAACAAAACAGACATATAAAAATAAGCAGAATGGAAGTGGAGGTGGTTTAGTTGATGACTGGGGGGGGGGGTTGTGACCCCCCAACCCCGGTTAAACATGTTTTGTGCCAGGCAACACTCCCGGAGGTCGGCTATAACACCAAGACAGTTAGAAACAATTATGAAGAAGAAAAAAAATTTAGATGAAACTGATAAGTTAAACCATATTATTTTACTTATAGAGTAATCTAAAACATAATTACAAGATGAATAGTGTTTAAACCTTTTAATGTAGAAAAAATCTTAATACTAAGATACAGAAGTACAATAATAATAATAAACTAAATAATTACACTACAAAAAAATTAAGATACAAAAATACTTATCCACACCAAGCAAGAGTCACGAATCTCATGCACACTCACTTTTATAGACATAGTAGGGATTATTATTGCCGTATTAGGGAAACTTTTGGTGTTGCCAACTTATGTTAAAACGATTCTCGCAATCTTTATTATCTAAATTAAAAAACTGGGTTAGAATTGATAAGAGGAAATTAATAGGAAAACCATGGTCAATGGCTATAGCTATGAATTTATTTATACTGCCGTCTATAGTTTTTGTGTTTGAATGTAAACGTTGGCAACGTATTAACTGGTTAGTAACTATATTACGTTTAATATTTAAATGTAGAGCATTGTACCAATTCATAATCCTGACTGTTTTAAAGTTGTAAAATTTACGTTTATCATATAGACTGTATGATATTAGATTTAGATTAACATTTAAACTCAAGTCCAAAAATATCAAATTGCCATCATTATCTTTATCAGTCTCCACCAATTTAAGATTTTTAGGGTAAAAATTAATATCTATTGCATTTAAGTTTTCATTGAAACATATGAGAATATCGTCTACGTATCTGAAAAACATAAGTTCCTTAAGAATCATAACTCCTCTTTCGTAAAAGTGAAGGTATATATCTGCTAAAGCAGATGAGCATCCTCCACCCATCGGTATTCCATGTATTTGCTTATAGAAGTTTCTACCATTATATAGTATTGTTTCATTAAGTACTAGGTCTAGTATAGCACGATATTTATTTTCAGTCATATATGTCTTTAAGTCATATTGATCATATAATCCAAGTATAATACTATAGAGATCTTTTAGGTTGATAGAGTTGAAAAGATCCGTAAAATCGTAGCTTTTAACGTTAGTTATATCTCCTTTACCTTTTATCTGTTTAACTATCTCTAAGCTAATATTTATAAAATAGCCCCCTTCTTTACTTACTTTTTTTATCAACTATTTTAAGTATGTTTAAAAGTTTGTTATTAGCAAGCGTTAAGTACGTATTGCAGCCCACAGTTACAGTTCTAAATTTAACCGGTGACTTATGAAATTTAGGGATTAATACTAAATAGGGAAACTTTAGATTTTCAATTTCATATCCTGCACGGCGATATAATGCTTTGATACAATTTTGTATAGTACAGGACATAGAATCGAAGTCTTTTTTAATAAACAGTATTATCATTATAGCACTGTAATAATTTGTCACAATAAAATTTTTTTCATATAAATGCATAGTTAGCTGATACTTTATCAACATAGGTTATTGCAAATTGATCTTGTAAATCAGTGATAGACGGTTTTAAGGTTTTTAAGTTTACATGATGATCATTTGGCTTAGTTCTTAGATAAGCATTTTAAAAATCGCTTAAATAATGATATATATAGTGGAACTTCTCTAGCTGTCCACCCCTATTCGATGGCCACCCCTCTGAATTGCCAGATTTTGTAATGAACCGATTTCGAGACTTCATACAGCCAATGTTATGGAAGAAACCCACGGCCATCCCTAAATGACCACTTTTTTCCTTAACTATTACTGGCCGCCGTAGAGAAGTTTCCTTGCATTTGTATGTATAAATATATAATATATATATATATATGTGTATGTGTGTGTGTGTGTGGAGCACTAACAGTAATGTTTATGTAATCCAACAAATTCTTAAAAATAACAATAAAAAAAGTATGCTGTTTTTGACAAGTGATTTCTTTTAAATATTCATTTTTTACAAGTATGTAATAACCTAAGAAACAAATAAGGACAAAACATAAAAGTATATTACTCCAAGTAATAAAACAAAAATACAAATAATATTGATATCTTCATTTTGCAATTAAATATTAAATGCTAAGATTTGGTTTGCATTATTGGGCCTCAAAGGGTTGTAGACGTTTTTTGGGGGGACTTTGTTTTTTCTCCCTGTTCAGTCAGTTGTTGACTCTTTCAGTTGATTTTGATACCTTTGCTGCATCAAAGGCCCATCTGCAAGTATCTCATTAGTTATTGTCTAATTTTTGACTGTTAAAATACCCGTTTTATGTTTTGCTTTGTAACACAAACATATTTTTGAAAATGAGACAGAATTCCATTTTTTTCGGGAAATTGATTTTTTGTTTGAAATAAATGCTTATATTTCAAAAATCAAAGGCATTTTTACTATCAATACAAGGATTTCAAAAAAGTGTGTTTCAAAGTTGTTAATTTCCCAAATATTTAATTTAACAAAGTTTTGCATTTTTCGCATTTTTGTAAAACATACATACATTTTCATATCGCAAAAATTTATTTTTCACTTAGCAAACTTTTTAATCAAAAATACAATTCTCTGAAAATTCAAATATACAAATTTTCTTATACTATGATGTGAATTTTTTTGTGTACCTTGTCTTAATGTATGTTAGGCTTATTGTAATGAGACCACACAACAAAATATGGCCTTTTAGAGGGGTAGTTGTCGTATAGGGGTGACCGGCTAGAGAAGTTTCACTGTATATACCTCATTTTTAATTGGTGCATGTTATAAGGAATTTCTGAGAAAAAGACAATTTACACTTTAATACCGGGTGGGCAAAAAGTCCGTAGAAACTTTAAAAATTCATAAAAACCGGAAAAATAACCAAAATGAAAACAGGTTTGCAGGGTTAGCATCGCTAGGTCACGGGAATTTTTTTAAGATTGGAAAAAAAATAACTCAAAAAATAGCCCATAGATGGCGCTGGTAGGAGCGAATTCTGTAGAAATATGCAAATGAAAACATAAGAACGTGCGCTCCTAATCCACAACCAGTTCACCGTTGTTCCGCGATCTGCCGAGAGGTGTCATGTATACATCCGGACCTGCTGCACTCTGCCGTTGCTGGATTTGTGACTAGCCTGCAATGCCTTATCCCCTGTGGTGGTGATCATGTGGAACACTTACTGCTGTAATAAACGATTTAGAAGCATTCTTTTCGTTATTTGCGTATCTTCTTTGACTTGTGTACGTCAGCGCCACCTGTCGGCTGTTTTTTGAGTTTTTTTTTTTTTTTCCTGTCTTAAAAAAAATCCCGTGACCTAGAGATGCTAACCCTGCAAACCTTTTTTTATTTCGGTTATTTTTTCGGATTTTATGAATTTTTAAAGTTTTTACGGACTTTTTGCCCACCCGGTATTATTTTAAAGATTCATTGTGTTGGTTATAAAGAAATTATTCTTTGGAGTGATACAAACAGAGAGGAAGGCTTATTTAACTTTCATTGAGTAGAAAGAAAAATTAATGCAAATTCAAAAGACATTGTATATGCAAAACTCGTCAAGGAATCTTTTAGAATAAAAGAAAAGTTCGGCTTTGTATACTCCAAATACAAAAAGAAAAGAAAAACCTTCATTCTCCTTCATTTACAACAGTATATACACAAAACGATTAAATGCGTTTGACAACGGTGAAACAGAAGGAATAAGAAATGAGATAATGATATTCCTTCAGGGATTTGATATATAGATGTTTTGAATTAAACAAATACTAAAACTTCTTTATTCATGATTTAAAAGCGTTACTTAGGCATTCTAATATTAATTCACTTTTTTTTTCTCTGTTCTGATTATTAAGCAGCTTTTTTTCCGAAGCAGATGTGTTAGGTAATTAGTTATTTGCTTCCGAATAACAGAACTTCCTTTGAAGCGAGGAGAAATTAATCCCTGCTAATGAGCAGATAATTCCATAATAAAAAAGCGTGAATTTTCCCATTTTATAAAAGAGTAAACTAATATACCAAGTATCTAAAGGATGGGGCAAAGAACAATGGAAGTAATTCATGTCACTGTATAACTACGAATCTATACATATACAGGGTAAGCACAAATGAATGACCGGATTTTAAATATTTATATTTTCGAAACTATTACACATATTACAATATGTGTATACACGAAATTACAGAAAAAAATACCAAGTTTTATTTTCAGTTACAAATGTTTGATGTGTGACCCTTTTGTTACACGACAAACATCTAATCTGTAATCAAGTTCATTCCACACATTTTGTAGTATCACACTGTCAATGGTTCCTAATGCTGCACAAATGCGTTCTTTAAGTTCTTGCGGTCTTTTCGGCATCGGTGGTGCATATACAGTGTCTTTGACGTAACCTCATAAAAAGAAATCACATGACATAAGGTCCGGGGATCTTGGTGGCCATGTGATTAAGGGTAAATCACTGTCACCGCACGCCCCATCCATCGGTGTGGAAGCCCCTCGTTTAAGTAAACACGTAGATGCAAAAACCAATGGGCTGGGGCTCAATCCTGTTGAACCACAAAATTTGTGCTGTCCTCACTCAGTTGTGGAAATAACCAAATTTGCAACATGTCCAGATAATTGCTACCTGTCACCGTTTTTTCAGAAAAGAAAAAATGCCCATACAATTTTGTTTGTGACATGGCACAAAAAACATTCACTTTTGGTAAATCACTTTGCAACTGCACAATTTCAAGGGGAGTTTCACTTCCCCACACTCTAACATTATGACGATTGAAGTTTATATTTTCTATTGATCGGCGGTGGAAAAAAAATGGTATATATTTCTTTAATTTCGTGTATCACTTGTTGTAATATGTGTAATATTTTCGAAAATAAAAATTTTTAAAATCCGGTCATTTATTTGTGCTAATCTTGTATATTACTTACACGACCACACACACACATATATATATATATATATATATATATATATATATATATATATATACAGGGTGTCCATAATTAAACTTCCCTACTTGAAAGTTGTCAACAGTTGAAACTATTGTTCAGAAAGTTATGAAATTTTGTGTAGGACATATTGAAGGGATGGAAATATGTTTGAGCGAATAAAAAAATTAGTTCAAAATTTCACCACCAGAGGGCGTTTTTGATGAATTACACATTTAGCCAACATTTACTATAGTTAAAGAAATTTACTACAACAAGACATGTTCAACATGACGCCCATCATTTTCAGCTACCATTTTAAATCGTAAGATAGCATGTTGTACAGTTGACCGCAGTGTGTCCGGGGAAATGCGGAGAACATGTCAAGAAATGCTGTCTTTAAGATCAGGTATAGTTCTTGGTTTATCAAGACTGACTAGATGCTTCACAGGCCCCCAAAGCCAAAAGTCGCATGGGTTGAGGTCTGGGGATCGGGGAGGCCCCCCATTAGGAAAGTAGCGGCTGGTGACACGTTCTTCTGTAAAATGATTTTTGAGAACATTCTTAACACAAATGCTAATGTGTAGAGGAGCTCCATCTTGCATAAAAATTGTGTGTGAAAGGCACTGACGTGATTGCAGATCCGAGAAAATTTTATTCAGTAACATGGATGCATATCACTCCCATGTGACCGAGAATGTTACTGGACCTCTAGAACTTAATTCCTCGAAGAAATACGGGCGGAGAATAAAAAATGCAGAAATTCCAAACCACGTGGTTACTTTCGGTGAATGCATCGAAACATCTAAGATTAAACGCTGATTTTCTGGTTCCCAAATTCAGAAATTGTGAGTATTCACCGAACCGTTCAAACAAAGTGTGCTTCGTCTGTCCAGAGGATATTCCAAGGCCATACTGCATCAACCTCAATGCGAGCAATAAATTGAAGTGAGAACCGCTGTCGAGTCTCGAAATCATGTGTAAGCAACCTCTGAACAAATTGAGCTTCTGTGGATAATACCGGAGGATATTCCGCAGGACCTTCTGAACAGTTGAACGGGGCAGATCCAGTGCTTCTGCCACACGACGGACACTGGTACTAGCCTGTTCGTTGGAAGCTTTGTCCTCTTCCACCTGAAGCGCAACCTTCTCTGCAGCTTCTGCGGAAACAGGCTTCCTTCCTCTTCGAGAATGAATCAGTTAAAAGAACAAGTTTCTTCAAATTTGGCCACCATTAATCGAAGACCTTTAACAGTCAATGGACCTTTCCGTATCCCCTTCAAACTCCGAAACGTTTACTCTTTTCGTAGAACAACTAGTGCTGAATTATCGTTTTGGTAAAATAATTTTACTAACAAAGCTCGATCTGGTAATCGTAACGATGACATTCTAATTAGCAATAGCAAGCCCGCTGAAAACAAAATCTCCATGAAAGTTTCTAGATTTTATATTAGCTTCTGCTCTACGTCGAGAAAAATTAATTTGCATATTTGTTTATTCTTCGTTCCTTAAAATCTTTTGTCCGAAAATTAGTTATCGGACAAGTTTCCGATTGACTTTGCAATCACTTTAAAGATTGTAAAATTTAATGAGTATGAGTTATTGTGTTAGGGTGACCTATGGATAAAAAGATGGTGAAATCTTAAGCAAAGAACCAGCCGTAAATGTGCAATTCATAAAAAACGCCCTCTGGTGGTGAAACTTTGAACTAATGTTTTTATTCGCTCAAATTCTCATCCCTTCAATATGTCCTACACAAAATTTCATCACTTTCTGAACAATAGTTTCGACTGTAGACAACTTTAAAGTAGGGAAGTTTAATTATGGACACCCTATATATATATATATATATGCACACACACTCCTAGCCATTAAAATTGCAACACCATGAAGGAGGGATGATGCAAACGTCAAATTCACATGAAAAGAAAAAGAAGCTCGGATATACAAATGATTAGCATTTAAGCGCAATCGAACTAAGCAGGAGGGATAAACGGCATCTCAAACTCTGTATAAGAGGAAAGTTACGCAGCAGGTTTCTCATTCGGAAATTGCATTTGAATGTTGGTTGTTTGTGAGAAGATCGTGTTATGTCTCGTATAAGAAGGAGAAACGGCTACCAGCACGTGTCGGAATTCGATGGCTGCAGGATCGTGGCTTATCGAGAGTGCGGTTTATCGTTCCGCGATTTTGCTACTTACATTGGTCGGAATCCAACGACTGTCATGCGAATATGGAATCGATGGGTTCAGGAGGGTCATACTGAACGCCATGCAGAATCTCAACGGCCTCCCGCCACTAACGCCTGAGAGGAAAGACATGTTGTCAGGTCGGCCTTGCAGGATCTTACAGCCATATCACCGACCTGGAGTCGGGAAATGGGTTTATTTGCAGCACAACAAGTTCCACACAGACATCACTGCGACGTCTGGAGCAGCACGGACTGTCTGCACGGCGACCATTATAGTGGCTTCCCTTTACACTGCAGCATAGAGACGCGCGGCGACTGTGGTGCACACAATGAAAAAACTGGATACAGGAGTGGCACCAAGTCGTCTTTTCAGACGAGTCCCGGTTCTGCGTGCAGCATCATGATGGACGTATCCGTGTCTGGAGGCACTGAGGAGAATTCACGTAGCCTGCTTGCATTCGATATCGTCATACGGGCCCTGCACCTGGTGTGATGGTATGAGCAGCCCTTCGAAGGTACGAACACCTTGTTCTTTGTCGTCGGTAATCTGAATAGCCAGAGTTACATTTCTCAGATCTTAAGGCTGGTGGCTGTACCCTATCTTTGAGGCCTCGGAGACGTCATCTTTCAACAAGATAACGCAATACCGCATGTTGCCTGTCTTGTCCTGACCTACCTCGACACAGAGGGTGTTCGACTGTTGCCCTGGCCAGCACGTTCTTCAGATCTCTCACTCATTGAAAACACCTGGCCACGAGTTGCTGAAAGACTGCGCCGCACCGATTTCCAGCCACTACGATTGATAAAGTCTGTCATAGACTTGAAGCAGCATGGAATGACTTGCCCGTATCTGTCATCCAATCCCAGTTCGACTCGATGCCTAACCGGGTTAGAGCCATTTTAGCTGCCAGAGGCGGCAGCTGTGTGTACTTATCTCGGACCCTGTATACCCCCAAATTGCCTACAAATTTAATCATGTTTTTTTCCTACTTATGCTGTATACGTACAGTAAGTAAAGTTTTGTTATTTGCTTTCCTTCCTGGTTTTGCAATTTTAATGGCCAGCAGTGTATATACAGAGTTCCCACCTATATCCTTAGCTTCTAAATGGTGACAGTTTAGGCCATAAAGTTGGTGTCTAGGTGTAGTAAAAAGGCTATGAGCTACTCGATGAGACAACTTGCAACGCCATTTATCGGCAAATTTTGGAATTAGCGGTTTTATCTCAGAAAGGTACGAGATACGGGAAAAAAGTTAGTTACAAAGTTATTCAGCATCATCGATTTAGTAAGAAAAAACACCTTTTGTACATTAATACTCAAAATAGAATGTAAAAAATTTTGAAAATTCTGTCTCTACAAACTATGAAAACTTTCTGGACTATAAAAACTATGTAAAACTTTAAACAACCATGTCTGGTATAAAAATCACACGGATTTTATGTATTATGCAAATGAGGATGGGACGTCATACCTGTTCACCCGAGACTAGTGTATTATAAAAAGGATGTTTTTGCTGGGTTGTACGTTAAAGCTGGGGGTTATGGCAAAATTTGACATTACAGAGTATTGTGAGATGTTGTTAATTTACGGTGAATGTGGGCATAAGGCAAAAGAAGCTACAAGGCTGTATCGTAAACGTTTTCCTGTAAGCCCGCATCCTACACGGCAGACCATCGTAAAAGTTGTAAAACGTTAAACGAGACGGACTGTGTGACCAGCCGACCTCGAGTTCGTAGACCTCGTAATGTAGGACGCAAAGTTCAACCGGAAGATGTGCAAGCATACGCTCTCGCCCATCCTCAGAGCAACACAAAAATTATCAGTGACAACTGTGGCCTCTCAAAAAGCCACGTTTGGAAAATCCTCGATGATTTAGGTGCTCATTCATACCGATCCACACCCGTACAGGGATTGCTGCAAAGAGATACTGAGAGACGTTACACGTGGTGCAACTTTGTGATGAATAACTTAGAGGTCCACCCAACATTGCTGATAGACATAACGTGGATAGATGAGGCAATTTTTCGCGTAACGGAATGTGGAATAGACGGAAAGTCCATATCTTGTCAATGGAAAATCCGAGATATGCTATCGAAGTTCGACATCAAGTACGCTGGTCAGTAAATATTTGGTGCGGAATTTTTCATGACAGGCTCATTGGACCAGTATTTTACGAGGAACCGTTAACAAGGCAATGATATTTGGAGCTTCTGCAGGATATAATAACCGACTTTGTTGAGAATCTACCGTTGCACCAACTAAGAAATGTATGGTTCCAATATGATGGCGCCCCTTCGTATAAGACATCAAACGGTAAGCAGTACCTAATGGAGACATTCGAGAATCAAGTCATCGGGAATGGTGATTTCATAGAGTGGCCCCCACGCTCCCCTGACTTAACCTCATTGTCTTCTTCTTATGGGGACACATAAAAGGGCAGGTATATGACTCCTCCGCCAACATTGCAGGATCTTCGACGACACAATACTGATGTTTGTGCCTCCATAACACCTGCCATGTTGCACAATGTGCAGTGAGAAATCCAGTCCAGAGTGCAAATGTGTATAGTCGCTAATGGAGAGCATTTTTATAATAGATAAAAACGCTAATTCCAAAATTTACCGATAGATGGCGTTGTAAGGTGTCTCATCGAGTAACGCATAGCCTTTTTGCCATACCTAGACACTAACTTTATTTGGCCTAAGCTATCACTGTTTAGAAGTTAAGGGGGGAAGGGAGGGGGTAACGGATATAGGTGGGAAAACTGTATATATATACATGAAAAATAAATGGGGAAATGGTAGTCCTTTCGGAGTATGATATACTATATGGTTTGAATTAAACAAATTAAACTTCTTTATTCATGATTAAGAAGCGTTGCTTGGGCATTCTAATATTAATTCACATTTTAAAAAAATCTGCGAAATATTATATACACCGGAACCCGTCGATTTCCAGCCGCACATGGGGATGTGGAATCATTCCCAAAACTTAATTTTTTTTCGGATCGGAAAACAGAAAACTCAGTTTCGACTCTATGACGTAATCGTTTTCACGGATTATTACAGAATCGGGAGCCTGATAATTTTTTCGAGAAAAAAAATCACAATTTATCGTCCTTAGGGCCTAAGAGATCTCTCTGAAAAGTTTGAACGCCGTCACCAGTGTGAATATCGGCCGCGAAGTGGCGGAGTCCCGATCTCTCCCAGCGTAATAGGGAGTTATATTTGTAGCAAAATATAGTGAACACAGGGCCTCAGGGACCTATAGCCACGTAAGGGGATGCCGAATCATCCCGATACTTTCATTTTTTTCGGATCGGGATGAGAAAACTCATCCTGTTTCAACTTTATGACGTAATCGTTTTCACGGATTATTACAGAAGCGGTAACCCGATATTTATTTCGAGAAAAAATGACAGTTTATCGACCTTAGGGACTAAGAGATCTCTCTAAAACCTTTGAATGGCGATACTGGCGGGAATTTTAGCCTCTAGGTGGCGGTAAATGCGATCCCACCATGGCATATTATATTCTTAGCAAAATATTGTGTACACAGGGGCTCAGGGACCTCCAGCCATGCAAGGGGATTTGGAAAAATTTTGATACTTTATTTTTTTCAGATCGGGAACAGGAAAATCAGTAGTTTCGAATCTATGAAGTCATCGTTTTCCCGAATTATTTTTTTAAAACTAGCTGAAGATAAAAGATCACCTTCGTGAAGCCTTCTACGCACGGTTGACGTTGATACCAACCTTCCAGAGCTTGCAACGAAGGAAGATCTGCAGACGGAGCTTGCAGACGGAGCTTGCAGACGGAGTTGCGGTTCTATTCCTTCGTGCGCATAATGACAAATATCGGTCATCGGCACTCGTCGTAGCGTATGGCCGTCGTTGGCTGAACCTCCTGGATGTCGAATCCGTAATTAGAAATTTTTGCCAAAGTCTATGAACCACGGACGAACTCACATTTAGCCATCTGGCCACTTCTGTCTCACTTTATTAACCTGCCTCTAGTCTCCCAATAGCTCGCCATCACAGTCAAATGATGCCTGGAGGTCATTGTTACAATTTGGCTATGCCAGATGTCTAATCTCAGCCTCGCAGATACAATTGCCGCCTTGCTCTGAGACATGCACTTTTATCCTCCTCGCAAATGACGTTTTCCGACTGCAGCGCCACTATTTTGCATAATGTAGTATAGTTCAGCACCTTTTACTTAACAACATATTCAAATTTTAAACAGATTGGCCTTGTTTTGAACGTGTTATCCCTCTTTTTGTGATTTTTCCTTAATTTTTGATAACTAGTGTATATATACAGTGATTTCCGCTCATAAGAATCACGTTTGTTATTACTGTTTTTGATTCTTATAAGCGGTTGATTCTTATAGCCGAAATTTAGGTTTTTGGACAGGCACACACACACCTATACACACATATAAAAGATAATTTACCATATAATACTCTTTAATTTACGTTAATTATCTTTTATTAAAATTATTTTTTATAATTTTAAAAATACAACTTAATTTCTAGACCTATAAGTAGATACACATAATTATAGTAAGAGAAGAAAAAAAATCCAATATTTGTTACAACATACCTGCTTAACTGTTTTAACATTTCAACTGCAGGAAAGGTGCAAGATAAAGTTTTCTATGGTAGTTTGACGTAACGAATTTTTCAGGAGGCTGTTTATACCTCTTTCAATACTAATAGTCTCAGACGAAGATTCACCTTCTAGCTTACGTTTCAGGGTTTGATAACGTGCTGAATCTACTAATGTCAGGGTTTCGTAAGTGATAGTGGACACTTCACCGAAGATTTGTGTGTTTCAGGGTCCAGGAATCCACAACCAGTATGTGGGAGGTGGGGAAAAGAGTCTGTCTTTGTTTGTCAGCGGAGACAAGTGAAATCGGACCCGGACGGGTAAAGATGCCCCCGGGTCAAGCTAATAGGACAATGTTGTGCTAAAGCGTTTAAGGGGAAACTATTATGTTATGTCTAACAAAGAAAGGGATAAATTTTACAACTGTATTCCATCCCATCTTATCACTCTTTCATTAAAAAAATTTGAAGAAAGAACTTCGTGCCTTTTGAGGGTTTAAGTAGCTTTTTTGGAAAAATAAATAAAAGCGAACAGTGTAAGCTGATTCTTAAAACCGGTGGATTGATTCTTTAAAGCGAAAATTTTAACATGGAAATAATACATTTGTTTTTGTTTTCGCGATAGTGATTCTTATAAACGATTGATTCTTATAACCACTGATCACTATAAGCGGTGGTTACTGTTTGTATATATATATATATATATATATATATATATATATATAAAGGGGGTATAAAATTTTCCGTTCTAAAGAGGGAATCGGAAAAATGGGCCCCGTAAGCTAAAGGTTAAAACAACCCTTTTTCAGTCCAAAATGTAACCAAAACTGCATGTTTACTTGATTGGTGTGTTTACCATTACACTACTAAGACACGTCATGCACATTTTTCTTGGAATTTTTTTTTCTTTCCTGATGTATGATTTTGCCAACAAATTTTAAAACAAAAAATTGAAAGACGACGATACAGCCTTTCTTTGGTTTGATTGAAACGAGCAATGTATGAGATACCTTCGAATGGATAAAACATGAATGGGAGGAAAGGGGCAAACGTCAGGGGAAAATCTAAATTTATCTTCTCCTCGAGAGTTCTTTTTTTTTTTTTACCGTTGTCTTCCAACTAGACAGATATATTTCTGGTGAGTAATCTTCATTAGGAAAATTGAGACTCCTGACACTGATTTAAACAAAGGTGAAGAAACGAAAAATCTTTAGAAGAGAGTAAGTACTCTTTGAAACGACATTATGGTGACTAAGAAAGGATAGGAGAAATATCCTTTACCATAATCGAACTTTCTGTCGTAATGGTATGATCACGTGAAGAAAATAACGTGGATAACAAAGGACTGAGGTGAGTTTATAAAATACCGAAGCTTTCTAAGCGCGAGAAGTCTGAATACGTCCTTTAAAATCTCAACGCGGCAAAATCAGTAGATTTCATTTCCCAAATTAGAAATAAATTTCGAAGAGAAAAAACTGAAGACGAAATCTATACTAATAAAAGGACAGGGAGAAGTCGGATCACGTGACCGTAACTCATCCGGGCGGGCCACTTCTCGAAAAAAAAATGGCCGACAAATATGCAGGAAAATCGGTGTATTTTTTTTCCCATGAAAGTACATAAATGTTACATATTTGGAAAGAGCTTCGGAAACTGATAATTTTTTCTGCGTACACTTATTCTGTTAATTCAATAGTTTTAGAGATATTTGGATTCTAATGAACCGTCATCGCGCGTCATCACTCTTTGACGATGTAAACAAAGGGTGATTCGTTCACAACGTGATTCTCACTAAAAAATGAATCACTGAAATGAAATGTGTCGCCTTGTCTTTTTATTTGAAAAACTAAATATTCAAATTGTTTAATAATAAAAAATACTTTATTGAAATTAAATAGATATATACTGATTTTTGGTGGATTTACTGATTTAGGTGTGAAATGATTACATTTGGTATTTTCTTCGTTTCTATATTTCTTGACAAATCTGGTTGAAACTTCGTATACTTATGTTTTGAAGCCTGGAGATAATTCTAATATAAGTTTGGAAGCTTTAAAATGCTTATATATAAATACAGTTTTTAAATAATATTTCATCTGAAGGCGTTGGAATCCATCATTCATAAGAACTGCGCATGCGCACCTAAATGTTTAACGTAAATAAACGCATGGAATAATGTTAATTAGTAGTTGTTTGGTCTTATTTAAAGTTAATTTTCTTATATTGCTACTTTTGTATACCGTTGAAACACCTCTTGCGATTATTTACTTTCTGAAATGTCGTTATTAGGTATTTTACAAAGTAACTAGCCGCTGCGCGAACAGCATGGTCGCTTTTAGTTTTATATTTTTTTTGCAAAACAACGCAACTGAAAGTAACATATGTAAGGAATGTTACCATTACCTGTGATTACAAATATATGTTGTTAAGAGGTATTCTCTATAAGGCAGATTCTAGAACATCGTGATCAAAAAATGTGAATTTCCATTACCTCAGAAAAGAGTTAAAGATAAGACTGAGAAACCCAACATCAATGATTTTAAAAATTACATCCCTCTTTGTATGTACTATTTTTCAAAATTAAGATATCTATACTTTATCATTACAACAAATTAGAAATTGTTGGGGAAAATTTTAAAATATAGTGTTGATTACATCACTCTCTGTATGTATTACTGTTTACAATTCAGATATCTACACTTAATCATATTAAATAATAAATTGTTGGTAAAATTTCTTCACTTATAAAATAGAGCAAAAATTCAGCAATTTTTCAAAATTCAGATATCTACACTTTATCATTACAACAAATAAGAAATTGTTGGGGAAAATTTTAAAATATAGTGTTGATTACACCACTCTCTGTATGTATTACTGTTTACAATTCAGATATCTACACTTAATCATATTAAATAATAAATTGTTGGGAAAATTTCTTCACTTATAAAATGGAGCAAAAATTCAGCAATTTTTCAAAATTCAGATATCTACACTTTATCATTACAACAAATAAGAAATTGTTGGGAAAAATTTTAAAATATAGTGTTGATTACATCACTCTCTGTATGTATTACTGTTTACAATTCAGATATCTACACTTAATCATATTAAATAATAAATTGTTGGGAAATTTTCTTCACTTTTAAAATGGAGCAAAAATTCAGCAAGTACTGAAAAAAGTGTAGAAATTTAACTATTACTAGTACATTAATAATTACAAGATAAAAATAACTTTTTATATACCACGTTTTTAAATTTTCTGTTTAATCATATAAACTTGACAATTCTGTGTATTAATAAATACTTTTTTAAAATTTTTTTGATGAATCATCTCATCAACTTGAAAGAAAATGATCAAATGCGTAATAAAGAGAGCAATTATATGAAATTTTCAAACAACAAAATTAACTGAAAATGAATTCAAAACTGCTTAAAGATGGCTAAAAGTATTAAAAGGATGCATTGTCATCATGTTCTGAGCTATTCTAAAAGTTTCAAACGTCTAGCTAGTCGGGAAGTTAGTTAAAAATCGATTGCAAGATTTGTACTGGACAAACACTCAAACAAGAAAGCGAGTTAATAAAAACATGGTAAACATGTCATTTAACAGGTTTTTGAAAAGTTAAACTCATTTTATATTTTAATGAATTTTAAACTTTTTGTTTGCCACGTAGAATTTTATCCGTTATAGTTAATAGGAGATTGACGCTCAAATTTACTTACTAAAATAGCAAATCGATGAGTAACGCTTAAAGTATTTTACCAACCGTTCTATTCAACGGTCATTTTTGTATGGCTCTTGGGTGCCCCTTGTGAAAGGTTTACTATATTATTACACATGTAGTAATCAAAAAAGGACATGAGTTTTCTAACCGACTTTATAGTACGTCACTACCCCTTGAGAAATTATAAATAAACTCTCTTTAACAAAAATCTCCCCCCAAAAAAATTATCTACACTCCTAAATCATCTTCACTATTATGCGGAAAAATTTAGTTGAAGGTCATCTCTAGTGGATGGGTCTTCGTTTAGCTGCTTTATCATGGATGTTTGGACACTCTAGAAGTGGCCTCAGAAGTAATTTAGGGATGGTATTTTTCTATTAACTGCTAATCATTTGTGGACTATGTTACTCAACTTTTGTTGTACCACTTGTGTATGATGCAAATACTGATTTTATCAATAAGGGCGCTGGCATTCGGTACCAGAGTCTGTGGGTTCGAATCCCACTCTTGACATGGACGTTCGTAGCCGTTCGGAGTGGGCTTTAAGCAGTAGGTCCCGGTCTAATTAGCCCTCGTGTAGCAAAAATTGACCGTAATTCTCCAAGCCAAACCGACAATGTGCAATAGTGATATTTAAATAAAGGTGCTGCCATCTGTTTAGTGTATACTCAATTAAAAGTATCAATAATTTTATTTCATTTTTTTCCTTACTGCAAAAATGATAGAATTAAAAAATCAACATTCAAATTAAAAGGATATTAAAGCTATATCAAGAGATAATCAGGTACGTCAATGCACACATTTAAAATTGAAATTTGTGATTGCTTCGGAAACGCTATCTATGTATTTCTCAGCATGTTAATCCTTTTCCCTTTAATTTGACATAATTCTCAATATACAGATTTAAACTATTGAACTTTGAAATATTTGTCTGTCAGTACTATGCATGCATAATCGTTTATTATAAATGTATAATTATTACCAGTGAAATTTTAATGTATGAATCATCCTAATAATATTCATTGCTAGTTGCACTTATAAGCACTAGACGGCAGCACTAATCAAATCTGACTATATGTCAATTTATCAATGAGAGAGAATTCTAAAGAATAAGATTAAAATCGAAATTGGGATTTTGTGGTAGTGTTTGGGCAGGCAAGAATGTAAAGTGTTTAGCCACCAACGAAGACATTCTGTCATCGTGCAAGCTAGAGATTCTAGGAACTCTAAAGTGAAGGGATCTACACAGAAAATGGTCATCGGATAAATGAGTCGCTCACTTACCAACGGTTAAGTCCATAAAACAAAAAGTGGAGATATGTGATAAAATAATATACATTGTTTTTTAAATTCCTCTGAAAATATAAATTCAAATAAGCATTGCAGAATGTATAATTGTAGATGTAGCTTTTATCTCATGACATAAAATCTATAAGATGGAATGTCCTTGGAGTAATCGTTATTATTATTATAATTCTTAGTGACTGAGGGACTTAATCGATTTGGCAAGTGAAAAAAAAAAATCACATCCATTCAGTCTTCAAATTACTTTTTTACTACAGAAAAAATATATAAATTATTGTTTAATAATTCACAAGTACTTACTTCTGCGCAGTTACGCTGTAACTGACTCATTTATTTTACTTTTTTGTGATGAAACAACACTAAACAATTTACCGTTGTTATCAAATATTTTCTTCTGCGTTTTAATTGCATAAATGCATCGATTTTCATTAGAGCAGGGGTACTCAAACTGCTGCCCACCAAGCTATAATGTACGGCCCGAAAAATTCACTCATTATCAGACAGGTTTGTTTGTTGTCGTATCTACGAATATTGCAAATGCACTATCCGTAGAAGAGGGGTGCCATTTCTTCAAGAGAGGTTGGACTTCTATCTAGTCCGCGAATTTTGAGTCGAGTCAAGTGACGAGACCGGACCACTTGACCGCGCACCTCCAGGGGTATTGTTTGGGAAATTGGAGGACACTGCAGCTACGACAGATTTTTCCCGTGCACCAGACGCCATTAGTGTACACGTCGGTGGTTTTGTTGGCGTCAAGTATCGAACCAGCAACTTGAAGATCACTGGCCCGACGCCTTTGCCGACAGGGCCACCGCTTTTGTAAATACAGAATTGAAAATAAGTAGGGGAGAGTAATACACAGTGAGACAAATTTTCAAAAACATTAATTAAGAGCTAAATACAATCGACTGAAGAAATTTAGTTATTGGATGTTTAAATCGGTTTTATTGGCAAAATCTTTCACACAAAATTTATTAATGCATATAAATAGAAACCAGAAATAATTAACGTTAAAATAATATCAGCATTCGTCTCACTGTGTACCACACCTCGTACACAGCGGGACATTGCTAATTTATTTAAAAATATATTGTCACAATACTAAACACAAACAATGCTTCATTATACACAAGTTTTCATGAAGCAATCAATTGTTAATCTTGGAAAAGTCACCGAACATTTAAAAGGTCAAGCCGCACTTCAAAACGGACATATCCTGACAATCTTTATGTTTTCAAGGGCATTGGCTGAGGCAGAACCATGACAATATTCAGTTTATTTACAGAGGCCACATCTGGAATGTTTGGCATCACAAAGGCATATTTCTCACTTTTACGTAGATAAGTGACTTCAAAATCACTATCCTGTAGGACTAATTTCACAGCTGCAGCCATCTGTTCTTTTCCTGTTATTCCAATTTTCTTTGGCACATTCTTAGGTCGTATCATCATAACTCTGAAAAAAACATATTTAGTACCAGAAAATATTTAAATAACATTATAAATGATAGTCTCGGTTCTGTGTTTCTATACAGCAATACAAGCTAAGATGTTATATCACAAGTTACAATGTTAAGATGTGAAATTCATTATATTGTGTAATAGCAAAATCTTAGTAATTCAAAATTGAGTCGATAAAAATTGAGAAAATTCGTAATGCTAAATACATTACATTACAGCAACATTTAATGCACATTGCTATTATGGAATAAATATAGTTATCATGGTACACAGTGTGACATTGTTTCACTCTGTACCAGTGTTCCATGTCTCACAGTGTACCATTTCACTTTGTTAAAAAGAAATGTCTAAATATCCCTTCCATTGTTTTTCTTTAGTTAAATCCTTGGTATTGAGTGGAGAAATAGTGCAGCATATATATAATATTCAATCCAAAGTAATAGATACAATTAAACTGAAGATATATGACATATAACAGAGATAAATAACTTCCTTTTAGGTTCAAAAAATCACTTTCGTTTGGTAGCTTCCAACAGAACGAACATCCACGCTTGAAATGTGGGCGGTAATTACTCCAAACAAAACGTCACTGAACAGCCTGACATCTAGCGTCACAAACATAAACTTCATTATAAAAGCTTCTCTGTTTCACTGTGTACCCCGTCTCACTGTGTACTACTCTCCCCCTACCTGAAAAATACAAAATTGTACAAAAATGTGCCACATGCTGCTTCTGTTGTTCACATCAACGTATCAGTGAAACATCCTACTTCAAAATGGCATATATGTACATAGCAATTGGCTTACTGATTCTCACCTTGATGATGTATTGAGAGTAGAATATAGCAAGTATAAACTTGATTCTTTTAAAACAGTTTAAAGTTTGTCCAAATATTTTTAAAGATCACAATCATTTTTTAATAAACGTTTGAATACATTTAGATGTTTCTTTGGAAAAAACAGAAGATAATATGGATAGCAGTGTAGGAAATAATGTACTGACCAATCAATCTGATTATACGGAAGTGTATCTACAAACTTTGATAGTAGGTATTCATGGAAAAGATGATAAAAAGGGTTTTATTCCATGTATAATTGACACTGGGAGTCAAACTTCCTATTTAAGTGAATATGTCGCTGAGAGGTTGCAATCAAAATTTTAAAAGAAGAAATTGTCACCCATGGTGGATTAGAAGTTTCGGAAAAGCATAACCATTTTCGGATAAGATAAAGTGGCATAGATGAATTATACACCTGGGAAGTTGACCTGTTGGATGAAAAGAAAAAAATTTCTGTAATTCCTAAAGTAAAAAATATAGTGGAACTGAGGAGTAGGGTAATTTATGTCAGTAACATTTTTGAAAAGGAAACGTCTCGATTGTATCAAGAGGATCCTCAAGAGATTCATTTTCTGTTAGGAGCAGACATTGCGGGAAGTTTTTTTACTGGTGAAATAGAGCAACTTCTCTAGGGAGGATGGGTAGCTTTGAAGACTAAACTGGGAAGGACTTTGATGGGTAAAATGACCACTGGCAACACTAGGACGGAAAATTCCTTGTCAGGACTGACTGACTTTATCTCTATATGTGTCGACGCCAAGGCGGCCAACCTCTGGCGCTTAGACACTTTGGGAATTTTGGATCAGGAAGAATGCAAAAATAAGAGTGTATTAGAAGAGGAAGCAAGTATTTCTTAGACACGGTAAAACGCAATAAAGACGATCGATATGAGGTATCACTACTCTAGATTTTAGATAACTCCATGTTATCCAGTAATCGAGACTTAGCTGAAAAATGTCTTCGTAAGACTGAAAAGAAACATGTTAGTTAGAATAAATAGGAAGATTATCAAGAAGTTTTTAATTATTGGGAATCTAATGATATAATAGAATGTATATCCAATGAAAAAGAACATTGTCGTGAACCCTCTTTCTTACACCGGTTCACTTAGGTTCTTTTTCTCTGTGGCATAGGGACAAATGAGGTAGTGCAAAAATGAGTCGTCAGTGAACAAGACGAACGTACATTTATTTACAGATTTAACATTTAAACAGTTTCACACATAACATAACAATTGAAGAAAACTCTGCACGAGGTGGGCAAGCCTGCAATATCTTACCAGACCTCGGCTATCCTACACTCTAATCTACTTACCGATCAATTAATTAACTGGAAGCGAGACGAGCCTGCTTTTATCTTGCCAGGCCTCCTGAAACTACTCTCGAGATTATCTCTCTGTATCTTAACTTCTATTTACCAAGTAATTACCTAACCAGAGGTGAGATGAGCCTTCTTAAATCTCACCAAACCTCCGTTCCCTACCAGAGACGCTCTCCGTCTGTCTCTTTTCTTATACTGACTCCCCGCGATTCGCAGCACCCCTCTTGGGTTCAACGCCCCCGCAGCCAATCCTCTGATTGGTAGAGGGGTGGGGGAATCACGGGGCACAACATTTTCGCTTTAACCAGCGCTACGTTTCAAACATTACACTTCAAACATTACACACATTATTTGCCTCATCGGCCTATTATGAAGGAAAGAAGTCAAAAATACGCCCTTTGTTCAACGCATCCGCGCGTGTAATAAACTCTCCTTCACTTAATGATTGTCTCACTAAGGGTCCTAATTTGATTGAAATTTTACCCAGAATTTTAAATCTTTTCCGAAAATATCGGGTTGCTTTTTCTTACGACATCAAGAAAACTTTTCTCCAGATAAGCATTAGGATGGCCGACCGTGATTTTTTACGATTTCTGTGGCTGATGGCGAAAATAACTTGAAATTATATCATCACGAACGGGTAGTTTTTAAAGTGATCTCTAGTCCCTTGACGGCAACCCTTGATCATTATTTGAACCAAGTTTCAAAAAATTTGTCTGAAGGACAGAACTTTTAAGAAAATAATTTTATGTAATAGATATAACTCCCTGATCAGTCTAAATGCAGTAGAAAGAACTGAAAAATTCATTGAAGAATCTAATTTGATTTAGTCTTCAGGCCATTTCATTTGAGATGCTGACGATCTAACGGGCCAAATGCTATAATTAATGAGACTGAAACTGAAGCTGTACATATCTTTGGATTGTTGTGGTATCTCAAAACCGACACTCTATCATTCAAGATAGAAAAAATACGGATGGAGAATGAACATGTGACTTAAAGAAGGCTCTGTCCTTAACACAAAGAATTTTAGATCCTATTGGATTTACTGCGCCCGTTATACTTGTAACAAAAATTATCCTTCAAGAAACTTGGCTACTAAAGTTAAAATGGGATGACGAACTACCAACATCTTTGAATAATCAGTTTAAAACATGGTTTAATCCATTATTTTTTCTTTCTGAGTTATATGTACCTCGATGGTTGAATATAAGCTATGAGAAGGGAAACGAAATCACCCTTCATGTATTTTGTGACGCGAGTAAACGCACTTACGCATCTTGCGCCATTTTGAGAATTCAAACTACTGCAGGTATCAGTTTTCAGTTAGTTAACTCCAAGTCATCTAGCTCCTCTTAAACCGATGTTGATTCCACGTTTGGAACTTCTATCCTGTTTGATTGGTGCGAGACTTGCTTCAACAGTGTTATCTAATTTGAAGTTGTCAAATGTTGCTACTGTCCTTTGGAGTGATTCTTCTACAGCTTTGGGATGGATTGAGAGAGAACACTCATGGGGAACGCTTGTTCATAATAGAGTTCAGGAGATACAAACGCTAACAAATCCATCTAGCTCGAGACACATTCCAGGAAATCTGAACCCTGCGGACCTCCAATCAAGGGGTTGTTCTGCCTCTCAACTGTCGAAGTCCAGTGGTGGGAGGGATCTCCTTGACTTCACCTTACTGAAACTTGTTAGTTCAAATAAAAGGGAAGATTATCAAGAAGTTTTTAATTATTGGGAATCTAATGATATTTTAGAATTTATAACCGATGAAAAAGAACATGAAATACATTATTTGCCTCATCTGCTTGTTATTAAGAAAACAAGTCAAACAAAAATACGTCCTTTGTTCAACGCATCCGCACGTGTAATAAATTCTCCTACACTCAATTATTGTCTCACTAAGGGTCCTAATTTGATTGAAATTGAATCAAATCGAATTGAATGGATTCGAATAGCCCCAAACTGATGAAAAACCTGATGAAGACCTTTTGTATCAAGTGAAACGGCAAACTATTTTAACTCTTCAGATCAAAGAGATAAAATAAAATTCAGACTGGCATTACAGATATTTCTCATCTTTCCAGAAGATGGTCAGGTTGATAGCATGGATTTCAGATTTTACAATAATGCAAAGAGTTCCAAAATAGCACTTCGAATCTCCTGGTAACAGAAACTGAAAAAGCTGAAAAGGCATTGTGTCGTCTGATTCAGAAGGATTCCTTTACTGGACAAGAAGATAATCCTATTCGCGCTTTAAGGCCAGTAGTAAATCAAGATGCCATTTTACGAGTGAAGACTAACTAATTTATCTTAAATACATAGAAGATTTCCGATTCCCTGTCATCTTGCTTCCTGATCCCACAGTTATACATTCATTAATTTTTGAGAAACATATAAAACTACAGCATGCGGGTTTCTCGTTACTAATGGCAAATTTGAGAAAAAAATATTGGATACTGAAATCGAGAAAATCAGTCGAAAATTCATCAAAAAATGTGTGAAGTGTCAACGGTTCAATGCACAAACATCCGAAACTGAACCTGGAATTCCCCCGGAAGATAAAGTTCGAGATGTATCCATATTTGATGTCGTAGGTGTAGACTAGGCAGGCCCACTTTATTTGAAAGGAAACAGGAAATCCTCAATAGTATTGTTTACATGCGTCGTTTACCGAGACGTATACCTCGATCTTGTGACCTCAGGAGCTTCAGGAGCTTCAGGAAGAGTAGTGGTAACTACAGTAGATGGGCCGGGCCCTCCACTGTAGGATGATATAGCAATGCATAAAACTTCAGTGATCAATAAGAAACGAAAGTAGTAAGGAAAATAGAAAGTGTTGAAAACAAAACGCTTCGATAGTACAAGTAAAGCAAAAACATGGGGGGGGGGGAAGGGACAAATGAGGTAGTGCAAAAATGAGTCGTCACTGACCAAGACGAACATACATTTATTTACAGATTTAACATTTAAACAATTTCACACATAACATAACAATTGAAGAAAACTCTGCACGAGATGGGCAAGCCTGCAATATCTTACCAGACCTCGGCTATCCTACACTCTAATCTAGTTACTGATTAACTAATTAACTGGAGGCGAGACGAGCCTGCTTTAATCTTGCCAGGCCTCCTGAAACTACTCCCAGAGATTCTCTGTCTCTATCTTAACTTCTAATTACCAAGTAATTACCTAACCAGAGGTGAGACGAGCCTTCTTAAATCTCGCCAAACCTCCGTTCCCTACCAGAGACGCTCTCCGTCTCTCTCTTTTCTTATACTGACTCCCCGCGATCCGCAGCACCGCTCTTGGGTTCAACGCCCCCGCATCCAATCCTCTGATTGGTAGAGGGGTGGGGGAATCACGGGACACAACATTTTCGCTTTAACCAGCGCTACGTTTCAAACATTACACTACACCCCCCAAGCAAGATAAGTGTTGGGGATTGAAAAACAACAAACACTAATCTGAAAATCAGTAATGTTTGACCTAAATTCTAACTTAACTTGACATACTCAAACACAAGTATCTACATATCAATACACATTACTCATAATTCAAGTTATTAAAATACAAATTAAACAATTATATACCAATTACCAATTATCAACATGGCAAATTATTGACTTAACCTCTACTCGCAAATTTAAATTAATAAAATGTCACTTAAACAGTTATATAACTACACACTAAGCAATTACTATTGATGCATATGAAAAGCATTGAATTAAACCCTACTCACAAATTTGAATTAATAAAATACCACTGAAGCAATTGCATACCAACACACTAAACAATTACTAATTATGATTATGAAAAGTATTGAACTACTTCTACTTACAAATTGAAATTAATAAAATGTCACTTAAACAGTACCTAAACAAATACTACTCATAAGCATGAAAAATATTAAATCAACACTTTTACGTTAATAATAATAATAATAATATACCACTAAGGGAATCCAGCAGATGTAAAGATGACACCCCACAAAATTCACTTCAGGATCATGCAAAACACTTTAAAGAAATATACGTACTTCTATTTGGTATTCAACAGACGTACAGAAGACACCACACACATTTTTGGGTAATCAGGATCATGTAAAACACTTTAAAAAAATAACGTACTCCTATTTGGTATTCAACAGATGTACAGAAGACACCACACAAATTTTTGTTAATCAGGATCATAAAAACACTGTGCTCAGGATCAAGTAAACACCAAGACATTAAAAGTTTGCACAATAGAATACAGTTTCACTCACCAGTTTGAATGTCTTGAAACACCACAGTTAGTTATTACGCACTTCACTAAAGTTTGAGTCGAAGCACTTCACTAAAGTTTTGCAGCAAGAATCGATGAGATGAACATATCACTCAACGTGATCACAAATACACAAAAAAAATAACACTTCGTCGCTCACGCATCGATTACATTTGGGGCTACCATAAGGGCCAAACAAAACCCTTGAAAATCACATTGCCCTTCATGAAAATTACTGGACGTACACTCAACTCTTTACGATGACACACAGAACCATGTTCACTAATCTTTCCTCTCCCACAATTAAAATACAATGTCACAAGCGGGTTTGAAAAATCTGTCGAACTCTGCAATATTATAATCAAAAACACATTTCTGTGATATTGACTCTCATTTTCCACCACATTTTGTTCAGGAAAAGAGCATCTCGAGGGCTCATCACTCAAATTTGCTGACCTACCTACATCTGTAGCATTTACGGTGAATGGCTTGCGTTCACTCACAAGAAGCACATTTTCTTCGCTCTCCTTGGTATCAATTTCTCTTCCATCTTCGTCCAAAGAAATTCCCTCAATTTCCTCAGAAACACACAATTTTCTAATTTCCGTATCATTTCGGTCAAGCTTGGTTTCGAATATCTGAGCAACATCACTACTCACAACAGAGTTAAGTACCGAAGTCTTATCAGCACCTCGATGAAGAGAAAGTTCATTTTCTCCCCTGTCCGCAGCTAGTGTCAATGAACTGTCATCTCCCTCATTCGAAACATGGTTGCGGTCAACTTCACCCAAAGAGATCGATCTTATCTCTGCAACCCTACGATTATCACCGAACTCATTCCTCCCTTTCGTTTCCTTTTGACTCTCAACGGGGGGTTCGTTGCGGGGATGCGCTGGTGATCTTTCCACCCCGCTCGTAAATTCGGACACTCCGTCCTGCACGGTCCTCTTGGTGTCACATTTCAGAGAAGCCCCGATATTCTCGCTTCCACTACAAATTTCGGCGAGGGGGGATTCTTGAAGATCACTGAACTTCGCGCTAGGCAAAAATTCACCCGCGTTCTCTGCATTCGTAGAGTGGAGTGGCTCGTTTGTAGGGATGAATTCTTCTCTTGTGGCTTCTGATAAGCTCATCTTTTCAGTCTCTTTCTTGTCCCGTTCAGGAAAAACACATGAATTTTCGGCCAAACTTTTGACTGAACTTCTTCCAGCCATAATTCTAGCGAGGTTTAATTCATGTTTTCTTTCATTTTCTAATTTTTCTTGTTCATATTTTCTCTCATTTTCTAATTTTTCTTTTTCCTCCCTAATTTGTCTCTGTTCTAAAATATCCTCTGTCAGTCCCTTAACGAACTCAGGATCATTTTTAAACTCATCACTTTCCATAATGCTATATTTAAGGTCTACAATCCTCGCATTGGGGACAATTTCAGCTCTAATCTCTTCACAAAGAAGTTCGAAGTCTTCTCTCTTAAACCCTTTAAACATTTTCTTAACTTCGAGAGTTCGTTAACTTATCAAAATTTAAATCTTCTTACCTTCTTGCTAGTCATCCACAGGTAACTCACTGTTCACTTCATTCACTATTCACTTCATTCCGGTAAACCACACTTTATATTCAGGTAAAGCACTCTATCTCACCATCACTAATTTCTAAACTGACTATTCTAGCATGAAGCCCTAGGATACACACTAACCTCGTCCCTTAAATGCCATGTTGCCGGCTGCGCCAATGTCGTGAACCCTCTTTCTTACACCGGTTCACTTAGGTTCTTTTTCTCTGTGGCATAGGCACAAATGAGGTAGTGCAAAAATGAGTCGTCACTGACCAAGACGAACATACATTTATTTACAGATTTAAAATTTAAACAATTTCACACATAACATAACAATTGAAGAAAACTCTGCACGAGGTGGGCAAGCCTGCAATATCTTACCAGACCTCGGCTATCCTACACTCTAATCTACACTCTAATCTAGTTACCGATTAACTAATTAACTGGAGGCGAGACGAGCCTGCTTTAATCTTGCCAGGCCTCCTGAAACTACTCTCAAAGATTCTCTCTCTATCTTAAGTTCTAATTACCAAGTAATTACCTAACCAGAGGTGAGACGAGCCTTCTTAAATCTCGCCAAACCTCCTTTCCCTACCAGAGACGCTCTCCGTCTGTCTCTTTTCTTATACTGACTTCCCGCGATTCGCAGCACCCCTCTTGGGTTCAACGCCCCCGCAGCCAATCCTCTGATTGGTAGAGGGGTGGGGGAATCACGGGACACAACATTTTCGCTTTAACCAGCACTACGTTTCAAACATTACACTACAGTGACTGAGCTAACAAAGAACAGGACAAACAATTAAAAGTTACGAGCAAGAATGGCACAGGGCCGTTTCTTGTTAGCTGGGTCAGCAGGATCGTAATCGGCAAGATTTTTAATAAGATCATTTGGTAAATCTTTATGGAAGTTAACAGCAAGATTTTGAAGATAATTTTGAATAGTGGAGAGATTTATCTCCTTATAAATGTCAACATTGTGAAAATACCATGAGGAGTTAGTGATTTGCCGAATAGTCATGTTTTGAGTAACAGCCAAAATTTTAACGTTGGAATCCGCTGCATACTACCCAACTGGTCCAGCATACGTAAGTAACGGTCTTAAGAAAGATTTATAAATGAGCATTTTGTTTCTAAAGTACAATTTACTATTTCGGGCAATTAAAGGGTAAAGTTGTCTTTTAGCATTATGAAATTTATTACGATTATTAATGATATGTTGTTTTCAAGAGAGTTTTTTTATCAAGGGTTAACCCTAGGTATTTAACAGTGTTTGACCAGGGGATAATGGTGGAACCAATTTTAATATTACAGTTATCATAGGTTTTATCGAATTTATGAGTGAACATAGTAGCAATGCACTTATCCGAGTTAATTTTTCTTTTCCATTTAATTAGCCAGGAATTAATAAGGGAAACGTGGTCATTAATAGCTTTGACTGCATATTTATGATTATGATTAGAGCCAAAAATAGCTGTGTCGTCTGCAAAAATGGCAATTTCGGTCTTTATGTATTGCGGAATGTCGTTAATGTAGATATTAAACAAGGTTGGACCGATAAGAGAACCTTGAGGAACCCCACTAAAAATGCGATAGGGGTCGGATAAAGTATTATTGATTTTTACTTGAAAGGTACGATTACTTAAGTAGGAGAAGATAATTTTAATCATCTGGGGGGGAAAGTTGTAGTTGATAAGCTTATGGATGAGACCATCAATCCATATTCGGTCGAAAGCGCGTGCCACATCCAGAAAAAGGACAGCGGAGGACATTTTATTAATTTTAGCTTGGGTTAGGATCTCAGTGATACGGTAGGCCTGATGTGGAGCAGAAAGAGATTTTCGAAAACCGAATTTATTGGGATTAATGATGTTATTGGCTTCCAGATGTTTGTTGATTTCGAGGGCAAGAAAATTTTCAGTAATTTTGCTAACAGTGTTTAATAAACTTATAGGACGATAACTATCGGGTGAGGAAGGGGGTTTACCGGGTTTGCGAACAGGAACAATAATGGAATTTTTCCATTTAGGAGGGAAATACTTAAATTTAAAAATAGAAATTATGATAACGGTAATTTTGTAGATATAATGAGGAGGGAGATGCTTGTGCATAGTATGAGTGATACCATCATCTCCAGCGGACTTCCTTCTGGGGAGAGTTTTAATAATATCTTTAACGTCAACAGTAACAATGTAAGAGGTGGGGCTATCGTGAGGTGTATTATTAAAGAGATCCAAATTAGTCTTGACAATGTTTTCAGTGCTGGAATTTTGAGGGGATCTTGTGACCTCCTTGTCAACTGAAGCCTTTATACAGTTTTTGAGACGGTTTATTGCTAGTCTCTTCTAGCAATTCATTCAGCTTAAACTTTGCAAGTGCAGTTCATGGTTGTATTTGCTGAAAATCAAAATGTATTGTGGCGTCATGAAGGCTAAAGCTGAGGCGTTCAAATTAAATGCGTGACAAGATCAATCCTGATTTCCGAGTGGTAAAAAATAAGGCCAAAATTTTGCTAAAACTTAACAAAAATTTTATGAAACAAAACAAATTAAAATTAATTTAGCACAGCAAAATCAAATGAATTTAACCGTTACAGTATAGAAGGAATTCGGTGCAGAAGTAATTTAACAGTTTCGCTCCGAGACTAGTTTAGCCTGCCACAGGAGCTTAAACATGCGGCAGTCTCGCCTGGATGTTACATGGGACTCTCAGAAAAACACAAAATCTGTTGACTATCTTTCGCTGCGTTTTCTTTGTTGGGAGCTTCTTCGAATTCCAAGTATTTGAATCGGATTGCCCAACGAGGTTTTCAAGCGCAGGGCCTCTGGGATTAACCAGGACAACAGTCGTGGATTCTGGTGGCACGTTATGGGAACGTATCGCTTCTAAAACGGCAGCAAACTCTGAGTAACGACCAATGAAGAAATAGATTTGCGAGTGGTTTTGTACGATAACGAGGCTTTCGTCCAGTTTTCACACGTATTCTTTCAGTAACCGATATGCCTGTGGATTAACTTTCAGGCGAGGAATTTTCACACGTGTTTCGAAATCGCTGGGAACTCGAAAAGGATATTTCGATAAATATGCAGTTGTATGAGGGCCTAATCTCGGGTCGTCGGAAAAATGCTCCAATTCTACGTGACGTTACAGTATTCTTCTCGATCATTTCTAAAAATTCATGTTTAATAATTTCATATAGCTGAGGATATTATCTGAGTAGATTGCCGTGAACGGAAAGACCAATTTTTTCAATGTGAAATAGCGTCGAAAGTTGGATCTGATGACTTTCACAAGACGGCGTGGTAAGCTCCGGGTATCAACGTAAGATTTCATAACATCGAGTATCACAAAAAAAATTAAGGGGTTTACAGGATTTAAAGTAATAGACCCAGGAGTTTTAATGGTCGTAGAGGTGTCTCATGGGTTGTCGCTTTGGATTGACAAAAAGGCTGTAATAAGTGACTGTAATCAAATTAATCTGTTTACAGTAAGACATCGCATTGGCAGTCCATTGCTCCTCTTCCACCACTCTAAATGTATATTTAGTCACATACATTCTATCAAAAATTTTATGATAAAACTTCACAATATAACATTTAAACGATTCTATGACCTCCACGCAAGACATTCTTGTTGCTCTAGCAGTGTCTTCTTTCTTCTTCCAACGCACGCTTAAAATAAATTAATTTTTTCACTTTAGTGTAATCAAAAACACGTACACTTTAAATTTGTGACTATATAAGGCCTGTTCACATAGCAGTCCGTTAGCGTTAGCGTAAAAGGTCAACGGAGTGTTCACGGATGATGGTACGTGAGTCAACGGATGATGTCATAGCGCTCAGCTATATGATCGGTTAAAATTTAACGCTTTCGCTAACGGACTGCTATGTGAACAGGCCCACATGCTTTATATTTTACATACATTGGCTTTCCAGAAAAGTGATAATTTTAAAAATTAAAAACAATTTTTTAAATATTTCTATAGAAACAAACTAGATTTAAGCATTCTGAGAAGAAGTTACTATGAAACTTCATATAGTTAATTCTGTCACTCCCCATTCCTCCCTATTCTGTCACTTGCGTCGTTTGACATTATCTACCAATAAATATCAACCGGTTTTTGGCGCGCGATGGACCAGTTGTCGAGGCCAGAAGGCCAGTGATCTGAACGTCTCTGGTTCGATGCTCTTTGCTTCAAATCCATCGCCGTGTACACTAAAGGGGGCTGGTGCAGGTAAAATCCGTCGTGGCCTCCAAGTTCTCAAATTTACCTCTGGAGGTCCGGGGTCAAGTATTCCGGTCTCGGCACTTGACCTGGTTCTAAATTACGGGACCGACTTGTAGGGGGTAATGCTGTCCACCTATAGGGTGCCCCCTTAAAAAAATGCAAGCAGTCACGGCTGCAAGTGTAATGGATTAAGTTCCAAAATTTGCCATAAGTAACAACATATCAACCGGTTTTACATTTTTTGCTTCATAGAAAATAAATTACAGACCTATTTTTGATAAAAATTTTCAAGGGACAAAACAACACATACATGTAATCAGTTTTCATATTGTTGCTTGTCAACAGTTGGTAAATACGGTTTGCTGACGTACCTGCTTTAAACGACAAACACTGCACTACAGCGTAAATATTCGTAATTGATACTTACCCAAATACGCTTTCGTTGTGTGAAGTAAGGAATATTTTTAAATGTTTAGGACGATAAAATATACTGTAAAATATGAATTTAAATAAGAAGTTATAGCATCGTATATTTCATTCCACTTACGTGCTGGTCATTAGTCAAAGCCCGAAGAAACAAGATTTAAGGGCATAGAACACTTTATGAATAATTTTGTTAGAAATCAATAAAAAGTAATTAAACAATTCCTCCCAGACGATTTTGCCTTTACTTTTAAAATATTTTAGCTTTCAAACACAAAAAATTTACAGTTTTTTTTCCAAAAATTTATTTCTACCCTCAAGTAAGAAATACTAATTTTTGTATTAACTACCGGACTTCTATGTGAACATGCCCTCAAGCATAATGCAGACTGTAAGCTGTAATCAATTAATTTATAAAATACTAAGTTCCAATATTTTAGAATAAATCCTTTCATAGTTGAAATTATACATTATGAAAATCTATCAGGAATTTGGCTTTTACTTAAATTAGTATCCCCTTCATCTTAAACTTAATTTCAGCTCTTTGTCAGCAAATATAGAGAAATTTTTTAAAATAATTAAACTCTGAATGTAAAAAATGTTATTCAACTGTATGGTCCCTACTGTTATCTTGTGTAAATCGTTTCTAGATCTGAAGCAAAGTTTTTCCCTGTTCCTCGATTTCTGTTTCTTTCTATTGATCCCATAACCACTTCGATAATATGGAACAAGCCGCTTACCACATAGCAAGCTAAAAGTTTTAGAGGCAAACTAAAGAAGTGTTTATATACAAAAACGTTTATTACCGGGAAATTTTTGCTAGTACGTTTTACTGCACAGCCGATGATTTCGTTCTACCGATTGCAATGTTAACTCTAAAGGCCTGTTCACATAGAATCCGACAGCGTCAAAGTTACTCATATTTTAAACCAATCACAGACTTTAACAATTTCGTCGCTAATTGTTTGGAGCTTTGTAATTGGTTAAATATATGTCAATACGAGTAACGCTGACGCAGGCGGATTCTATGTGAACAGACCCTAATAGTGAAATTGCAGCTAATGTAGAGTAACATCCTCCTTTATGGTCATGACTCTTTCGAGGGTTTTATTTCATAGAAGCTAGATATCCTCGTTTTCAATTCCGTAATTTTTATTTATGCAGGAATCATTATGATATTGTTTTTGACATGTCCTTTTTCTTGGTTACTTTAAAGAATTCAGCTGTAAAGTTTTGCGAAATCACAAGTCCTAAAATCTGCGATTTCACTGCAAGTGCAGGTATATTCAGTTGAAACACTTTGCATCCGTTGCAGGGGATGTGATCTTCCATGTCCAGCTGTCGTTTACCCTCCTCTCAGAGGCTAGCGACCTCTGTCGGTTAGTTTCTGAATTTCCTAGCCATCTGTTTCGAAATCGGAAATATCTTGTTTTGAGGCATAACCTGAATGTTTACAAAACATGAATATAATTGTTCAAAACTAGGTTTTTTGTAATTTTTGGCCAGAATGATCAGCTTATGGTGCATTATGCGACATAAGTTATCTTCGAATTATGTTTCTTAAACTCACTGATAGAAGATTTTAAAAAGAAATCTTGTTTTGTTTTTGTTTTTTTAAGCGTAGTAAACAAGTTTTACCTGATCGTGAAATTTCATGAATGTCAGGTAGTATTTTTTACTTTAAGATTTTCAATTAACGCAGATTAATGCATAATACATCGATGCGCTTTAATTATACAAATCCATACGTTTTGTTTGTTTTAATGAGCTAAAATGTATAATTTTGCATTTTTAAATATTTGTGTAATAAGTCGTAATATATCGCTTATTTAAATTAATTTAGCTAAGTGTTAATGCCTTTATTTTTCTGTACAAGTGTTATAAGCTTTTCAAAATCCAAGGCAGTGAATGTGTAAACTATTGAGCATTTTATCAGTTGATTCACTTCCTGATTTATATGATGAGAGATATGAATGTAATATAATTAATAGGTTGCATAGAGATAGTTCCCCGTATCTCAGAGCACATATTTAGTGTGGAGTTACTTCTTCTCTATTTGTTTGAATTTATGTAAGAAATTATTATATTAGTATATTTTAAACTTTGATCATATTTTCAGTTAAGGGGAAAAATTGGCAATAAATTTCTTGTTGCAACTAGTTCTTTCATATATTTATCTGTTACGTTTTAATGGTAAATTTATAAAATGAAAATAATTTTGTATTACCAAGTTAGTAAAAAATAAAGTGCTGACGCAAAGAGTTTTATTTTTAAACATCCACAATGATAGTAATGGTATACATTAGTTTAGTATGCTTACATTAGGTGATTAAAAGCTATACTAATGGTAATGAGCTGGAGAATTCTATGTCATTCTTAAATTTATAAATCTTTTGAATTATTACTAATGATAATTACATATTGTCTTTACATAGTTCTTGAAATCCCTCATCAACTGTGTTCTTCAATATTCTAATATTTTATTTTTCTATTGCAGATAACAAAATTGTATTTCTTACATTATCATATACACAAGCTTCAAAATGAGCAGAGAAGCAATTAGTGTAGCCTCTTCACATTCCCAGTCTTCTGTGGTAGATGTACAACAGCATGGCAATGAAGCTGCTGTTACTGTTATGGAAGATTCAAACAATAATACCTCTTTGATTGATAGAGAACAACCAGCTGAGGGAACAGTTACAGATGGGAATAATTCACCATCTATGAGAGAAATCCATAAAAATAGTTGGTTGAAACGAATGCCGTGTGTGGATAGATGGTCAGGGAGATTTCCTAAGGTTAATATTTTTTATTTCATAATATTTTCCCTTAACTTTTTTTATTCATGCTGCAAATTAAAAGAAATATTCAGCTACAATATGTATATATTTAAGTAGTATTTATCCTTATTCCTGTCTTATCTTCTTATTTATGAAATAATATTTATCGGAAACATTTTGTAGCTTTGCATTTGATTGCATCATTTAGCTTGTGGTGGAATTCACATGTTTCTTTTTTAACATAATAATTGAATCTTTTTCAGCTATATTATAAGAAATCTTTATAGTTTTTTATGCCTTTTTGTCAAGTTCAACTTGTTTTTATCTAATTACTTCTTGATTTTACTTCTATTCACAGAGTAAAACTTTATGGATCAATTTCTAAATCAGTTTTATATTTATAGCTGCAATAATGAATGTTATACTTGATAGACAGAATTTTTTTAGGTAATCTTTGATGTATATTAAAGTTTCTTTTCTAGTTGTAGCATTGTGTCCAGTTTTTGCTAATGCTAAAACAACTTTTAATGTGCTAATTTTTATCCTTTTTGTTTCTGGCATAAAATGTAAAAGTAGTCATTATATTTTGGAATTCTGTGTGTGTTTTGTTGTAAAAAATCTTGAAACTGATACTCTCCTTTATCAGCTTGCTTCTTCAAAGTATGTTATATATATTTTTCCCCCTTTTCTCTTTTACATACCCTATTATTTAATTGATTTTGCTGCATTTAAAGCAACTAAACATGTAATGTTTTATATGGTATTGATTACTAATTTTTAAGAGAGTAACTTGGACTTGATTAATCTGTATGAAATATTTTTGTTATATAAAACTGGTTCTGAAATAGAATTATTTAATTTTTGCAGCAAATTATAAATGAGGTGAGCAAAACTGTTTCATGCTGTATTTCACATTGAGAATTAACTAACTTGAATTATCTAACAGAACCAATGTAAAGTATAATTGTATATCATAATGTATGTTCTTGCAATGTGAATGTAGAGAATGAAAAATTTGATAGAAGTTTCTTAAAACCACAAAAATTATTTTGGATTTAAGAAGCTCTTATCTTGCATAATGTATGTATTACATATACAGTATGCTGAAGCATATGTTTTATACCTTTGATTTATAAATATTTTTCTAAATGAACCAGCTCTTTATTTTAATTTTCTTTTATGAGTATTATTCAAATACTATCTGATTTATATTTAAGGTGCTATTTAGTTTCTATTAATTTGATTTTTTTTTAAACCTTCTGTGTGTTGTATGTTTGATTTATATTTATTTAACCATGGTATGTGTGGTATATATACATGGTATATGTGTGCCTTTATGTAAAGTCAACATTATCTTCCCCAATTTTTCCTAGAAAGACAGTCAAGATAGAAATATCTAGTCCATAAGTGTTAAAATGTGCATTTATTTCACAGGAGAATCACTAAGAAGAAAACTCTGGACACAGAAAGTTACATGTTTGCATGGCTGTATAAAGCAGATTAAAACTCATATGTACATTCATTTTTCATTTTGTTTCCATTTAATGAATTTCCAGCATATGACATTTTAAGTTAATGTTGTGCTGAAATATGCTCTCTGACTGGTCATAGTGGCCTCTGTTATTATGATGTACATTATTTGCCAGGTCAAAACAACACTATGTTCTCAGGAAAGAACTGTCTAGTTCAGAATTGTCAATTGTGCATTTAATTTTATAGATAACGCTTGATGTTTCAGTTAGATTAAAAGTATCTTAGAAATACAGTAAAGGTTATAGTATAAGACCGTATGTATATAAACATCTATAAAGCTATAATATCTGTGTAACATATACTTACATATAACAATAACTGTTAGACGTATAATTACAATACATAGTATTTGTTAAGAAAATTTATGGTTTTTTTATCTTTCAGTCTCAAAAACCTGAAAAATTTTGGGTTGTCTTCTGTGTACATGATGATAAAGAAGCATTTTTAGAATTTTATGAAAATAGAAGAAGTGCATATTCTCACATGCCTCTTACTAACATCTCTTTATCAAAATGTCTCCATATATCTCCAACTATTGTTGCTCAAGAAAATGATCATGAGTTTGTCATCACTCTTGAAACTCAAGTTATCAGATTAGCTGCTTCTACTAAGTAAGGATTTTTCTTAACGTTTTATTTTAAAATTTTTTTTGAATTTGTGTAGAATTTAACTATACATTTTATCTACCTGACAAATTTATTTTTCACCTGTTATAAGTATGAAACGTATCAGTTCTTTAAAATGAATATTTTTTTCCAGTATGATTATTTGAGTCGGACTTGATTCATTTTTATCAAAAGGCTTTTAGTTTCTTATTTGTGTACTAAAAGTAGTTTCTTGTTTATGGGAGTGTTTTGATTTTTTTTATCTAGTTTGTAATAATAATAAGCTATATTGATAAAGGTTTTTATTAATTTAATTGATCTGAAAATTTAAAAATATTGGTATATGAAATTAAGCTTGCATTCCATTGAACCAAATGTTGGTTTATAGAGTGTAACTACCAAGCATAACTTAGTTGTATAGAAGACTATTTGACTAGTAAAATATTTCACTTTACTAAATTTTTATTAAGTGATATTTTAATTGTAGTTTTAACATAGTTCACACGTTGTTTTGAAGAATTGTTGTTATGTCAAATAGTTTTTTTTTATTTATAACTGTAAATGACATCAAATAATAATTAAAAAAGAGAGATATGTATGGATTTAAAAAATTTGAAAATCTCTACTAATATTTAGAAATTATAAGTATAAATAAAAAGAATTAATTCTGTAATTATTTTGTTATTGTTATCAAAATATTTCAATGTAGAAAACTGATTACTGGAGAAAGCTTTCTCTTTTTATTAGTGAACAGATGCTTGAGTGGATGGATACAATGCGAACAAAGCTGAGAGAATTAGGTGTTTTAGAGGTTTGTTATTTGAGTATATTTTCATTTGTATTTAGGCTATAATATTATGACCTATAATGTACTTTAGAAATCAATGCCTGATTTCTATAGTATGTTATAGATTTATTTTTCTATTGTATAAATTTTGTGAATACTTGGTTCTTCTGGGGGTTAATATTTCTTAAATTTGAATTTCATTTCCAACATAATTATTAATCCTTTTATTTTCCAGAAACTCTATGATTTTTTTCTGGAATTTTCATACTTATAATCAGATTGAAGGTTTTACATTACTATTCTTCACAATTGACGCATAGTCCTTTTTTTACACATTTTGCAAACCATGTTTATTCAGTCCATTAGCTCTATTTTCATTGATAGAAAGAGGTCATGACTGACCTTCAAGGCACATCATTTTATAAATTTAATCGCCCCTATAATAAATATTCTTGAAACATTGTTTTTTTTTTTTAAAAGATCATTTATAATGACCTCTAAAAGGTATAAAATCTCTAAACATAGTGACTACTTTAACAAGGACTTTTTCTTCTCTCTATATTCTTTAGATTTTAATTTCATTTCATTTGTTGGTTACTTTATAAAATTTCAAAATATATCTATAAAAATTCTGGAGAGAAAAAATAGCCTAACTAAATAGTTTCTAGAACACATGATAAAATAAACGAGGAAACAACTTTTTCATGAAATGAAAAAGTTGTTTCATTTCATGATTTTTAGAATGCAAATTTGAATCTTCTGTGTCCATGTTGTAAATCTAATTTAAGATACATTGAGAATTTTTGACTTTAATTATTTAATCATTAAAATTGCTTCAAGTCATTATTGACATAAAAATATAGTGTAGAAGTATCTAAAAACATGTCTTATATTGTGTCCTTCAGTGAAAACTTCATTTTGATAAATGAATATGAATCCTGACATAAAATTATTTGGAATTAAATGTATTCTGTGCATCACAAATTTATAATGTGATATTCTGAAAAATACCAATTAAGTTACAAATCTGAAAAAAATGATGGGTTTTTTCATTAATATTGCCATGGTGTTAAACTTACCGGATATATCAGAGAATTATTGTTCATAATGCTGTATTTTTCCAAATAATGCATTCTGATTACTAATAATATTGAATGCCTTGTGTATGTAAATTTATTCCTGCTGAGGATTGATTTTCTTGTGATAATCTCAGAAAATATGATTGAGTTGCAAGTATTTTTTTTATTGCATAAAATTTACTAAATTAAGTATGCATTGGTCACTAGTTCTAAAAGTGTCGCAAAAGTAGCAGAACTAAAAAATAGAGTCTGAAAGTCCCCCAAGTGAGGCAAAATCAGAGATAGTCCTGAAATATGTTTTCAATTATTTCCACTTTTATTTATAGGTTGATAAAATTTATATCCATGAGATTATGATGTGTGTATCCACCCTTATGGTGCATTACACACTGTTCAAAATTGTGTTGTTTTTTTTTTAAATATACCTATTTAAACTTTTATGTATTATTTTCAAATTATAACTTGTAACTATTATTTTAAAAGTTCTGTAAATGAGTTGATATCATATTTTTATTTTAGCCAAAGGATAACCTGTACAGCAAAGAGCCCATAACTTCTCCAAGGCCTCCTGTGTCAGGTGTGGAAAGCTCATCTGAACATGCTGCTCGTGAGGGTAAGTATCTGATTTGTGATATAATAATAGTTCAAATATGAATGCTTTAATATTTAATAATTCTAATTTCAGTATAAGTTAAATAATGTCCAAATATTTTAAAGGGAAACTAAATATATCATGTAGTTTTTCTTTTTTCTTTAAATAAACTTCAAGGATATGCCTTTTTTGTGCTATGCATTCTTTTATCTGTTGCACAGGGGCGTAACTAGGCTGGGAAACCTGGGCAATGCCCCATGACCCTCAAAGTAAGATGCCCCCCCCCCCCCCCCTGAAGACGGGATAAAAAATGAAGTTGTAATATTTCAGGGGGTCCAATTTGCATCCTTTTGCCAGGGCCCCTAAATGCATAGTTATGCCCCTGCTGCTGCATAAAATATATATATTTTATTCATCTAATCAAAGTGAATCAACAAAAGATAACATTTTGCGCAGTTGTGTAGTGTGAAAATGTTTTACACAGAATCATTTTATTATAAGGCTATAAGTGTATTTTTAGAACTAAGTAGTTTGCATCACGTTTCAGGGGAATTGTTTACAATATGATTTGGGCATGACTTTATGATATGCTGTAAGTTAGAGAAGAAAATTTAATGTTCTGTATAGAATACTCTAAAAGTAATTCTGTTAGTACATAAAATTAAAAAAAATATATCAAGAAAAAGTGTCTTATTAAGTATATATATAAAAAATTTAGTATTTATCAAAATTTCTTTTTTCTATTAATAGATTTTGATTTAATTGGAAGATTAATTAAAGTCTAAAATAAAAAAAATCAATGGTTTCAATGTTGTTGTGTTAATAATGAATTAAAGAAATTTTAGTTTTGCTTGAATTGTTCTGTAAATAAAAAAATTCCTCTATTGACTTCAGAAATATACTGAAAAGTGTGCAGAATATTTAGTACATCTTTTTAGTAATACTCTCTGATAAAGTATTTTATGTAACCTATTGTTGCCTTTTTTAATTTTATTTAATCTCATTTTTAGAATTTAGCCGGCTATCTGTGCGAGATCCTAATTCACCTCTACCACCTGTTCCTAGTAGCTCACAAAGTGATGCAGCTCATTCAAGTGCAACTCCATCTTCTACAGTTGTTTACACCAGAAACCCTCCTATACTTAAAGCATCTAACCCTGGTTCAAGTTCCTCTGCAACACCTAGTCCCACCGCTAACTTAGAGCCTGTTATTGAAACATCCCCCCACAGTGTAGCTGGAGGTATATTCACCTTTGATGGCGTGCACATTGACTCTGATCCTCATGAAAGAGTATCCAGAAGTAACAGTATAGTGTCTCAAGAAAGTACATCACCTGTTTCTTCTCCTACTTCTGTTGAACAGCGAATATCTTCAGTCCCAAACACTCCAATAGTTGAACAGACTATATATGAACCCTTATTTTGCTCTTCTGCCCCAAGTATTAGTTTAGGTATTCGTAATCCAAATTATGAAAATCCGCCACATCCTCAGTTCCGGATTGTTTCTAATCCAACTCCAGCATTGCCACCGAGACCAGTGAGTGATCAACGTAGAATGTCGTCTTCAGTTGCTAGTGATATTCAGTTTGCTCATTCTGTGGTGAGGACTAGTGGTTTGAGTAATTTGGCTGCTACATCTGATCCATCATTAAATGCATCATCACAGGGAGGAATTTCAGTTACTGAGTCTGTAACTCCAGGAGCTGTAGCTTTTTCTCCTGTTGCGTTGTTAAGGTCCCAGTCTCAACAAGATTCAGCTCATAATGTTAGTGATCGTGATCGAAGTAATGCTCTGCCATTGGATGAAGGTCCTCCGCCTTACAATAATTCTGGACCTCCTATCCGTAATTTACAGGTATTAATATTTTGTTATTAATTTATCATATTTTAAATTGGGTTTCTAAAACTTATACATCTGTTAGAAAGTTTATGCTAAAAGTTCAAAAAGTCAAATTAGTTGTATTGGAAGATTAATTTCTTTTGTATATCATTAAGTTTGAGGTAAAACTTCATGACTCAATCAGCAGTTAAAATATGTAGATATAATTATATGTTCAGTGTTAGCTACTTCTGCTTGACAAATTTTAAAAGTTCTTGTGCTGTTGTTTTATTTAAATATATATACATTGACTGTTGTACAAAAATAAAAATTTAATGCATTGGATGAACTAATCTTTTTTTTATGTATGGTTTTTTTTTTCAAAACTTATTTTTTCTTTCAGTAGTTTTTTTAAGTTTAACTAAATTTATTAGCCATCACCTATAACTGAGCATTTGTAAGATTAATTCTGAATATGCAGAATTCAAAATCCAGATTTATTAGATCAGTTCTTTTAAAATAAAATGTTTAAGCCCATAAAATTTATATATTGTCTTTGACAAACCAAAAAATGTGACAATTTTGAAAAAAAAAAAAAAAGTTTATATTCTGATAAAAATTTTGATGATAATTAGCAGCCAAAAATATGTATGCATTTATATGAATAGAAAAAAGTTGAAAATCCTAATAACATGAAATGGTGTTATATCATGTCCTTCTAGCAAAAATAGTGGATAGCATTTTATTAACTTTACTCAGTAGTCGCTGTTTAAAAATATGTTTTGGCCTGTAGTTCCAGGGTTTTAATTATTATTATTACATAATTTTAAAATTTAATGATTCTAATTGAAAAGTTCCAAGTCCATTAGAAAAAAAAAAGATTTTTATTTTTTCCTGGCAAACTAAGACTGCACAGAAAGCACTGTTAGCAATTAGCTAGGTATAGAGATTGGTTTTTCAATGTGTGTAATGTGAGTATTTAATGTAAAAGTATATTATTAATTGAAAAATCAGTTTAATTTATTTATTTATGTATTGTGCATTTAGCTGTAACCATTACTTTGTTATCGTAAGATATTAATACCTGTTTCTGTTACCTATTACTATATGGAATTCAATAGGCAAGCAGTTCTTTAAATAATGGTGCAATACCTGTTGATGAAAATGGAAAGCCACTTTCACTTCGTGAGGTGCAAGTTCAGAAACTGCAGTCTGAAATATTTCATAAAAGTGGTGTTAGACTTGTTCTTAGGAAGAAAGACTGTATTAATGCTATTGCTCTAGTAGAATGTTTTAATTATGTATGGTAAGTTAAATGTTTATTTTCTGTTGTATTTATTGTGTGTTAGAAAAGATTAAAATGTGCATTCCAAATTTCTAGTTTTCATATTGTTTTAAAATTTTAGTATTTATAATTTTCTAACATTATATATATATATATATATATGTGGTGGGGGGTAATATCTATATTGCTGTTTAACTCAAATATTCATTTCTGTTTAAAACTGAGTATCACACAATTTCTTATACCTTCAGAGTTTTCTGTGTTTAAACTTACATTTAATACCAAATAAAGCTAATGATGTGAATTTTGCAAGCCAAATTTACTTGTTATTTGAATAAATAAATTTGGCTATTGGTTGTCTTTTATTAAAATATCATATAAGACAATCTTTAAAATTTCTAATTGTTAATATTGGAAAAGTGTTTTAGCTACAGCCAACTGCATTATATTTCATTATTTGCGTTGAAGACTGATGTTTGAAATGTTAATAAGTAGGAGGAAACCGGTAAGATCATACTATCTGTACATCTGCCAGACAATCTGTTAGTAGAATTGCTAACAAAATTTTTAATAAATGCTCAAATTTAAATACTTTGTATTAGGATAATTTTGTCATGAATCTTTTTGATTTTGGGATGTACCTTGCTTATTCTTTTTAATTTTATGTTATACCTAATACAGTCTTTAATTGGAGAGTTCTGAAGTAATCAGCATATTCTTCCAAAATTAAATATTCATATCTCAAGCATTCTTAAGTATATATTAGATCGGGGTCTCTAAACTTTTTATCCTAAGGGCCACACTGACTCCTCCAATAAGTCCCAAGGGCCAAGACCTAGCTAGCTAGCTCATCATACCAACATACTGTAGTTTTGAATTATGTGCAAATTTTCATTGCATAAATTTGCCCATGGCTTTTTTTTTCATTCTCGGCACTACCTATCTGTGTGAAAAAACATTCTCCAAAAGGAAATATACAAAATATATTTACAGATCCAAATTAACTGATGAGCATTTGAAGTTGCTTCTGATAATTTCTGCTAGTAAACTTGATCTACAACTGCAAACAGTTGCCAGTGGAAAGTTACAGCTACATAAATCTCATTAATTATAATAATAATGTACACTAGTGAAATAAATTAAGAGAATTTGCACATTTTATCGAATTTCATGAAAAGAACTAAACTGAATGTAAAACCACTGCTTCTAGACAAAAATGCAAATCTTGTACGTCAAATACGTAAGCGTACGTGTGTGTAGGCGGAGCCAGTAGAGAAACAGGCTTTATAAGCATGCATAAGTTAAGACGCATTTCGTTTGCTAGCACACCTCGGCAAATTTCTTGGTGTTATTTTGCAGCAATCGGATAATTTCAAATTGTAACAGTAAAAATGAGTAATCACCAACGTTTAGATGATGGAATGAGGTGGCGAATTGTGGGGAGGCTAGAAGCAGGCCAATCTCAAGTCCAAATTTGTAGAGAGTTCAATTTAATGCCCAGTGTTGTGTGTAACTTATGGAAACAGTTCCAGGATACCAGATCCATTGAGAGAAAGCCTGGGCAAGGTCGTCCAAGAGCCACGATGGCTAGAGAAGGTCACCTTTTGTCGATTATAGCAAGGTGTAACAGGAGTGCTACAGCTTCTCAGCTCTCTCGTAACTTGTATGCAGCCACAGGAACCCGTGTATCAAGGGTGACTGTCTCCAAAAAACTTCATGAGAGAGGATTGTTTGCAAGAAGACCTGCTGTTTACGTCCCACTCACTTCTAGGAACAGGAGAATCCATTTATCATGTTACAGAGAGCATAGAGATTGGAGTATGGATCAATGGGCGGCCCTTCTCTTCGCTGATGAGTTCTGGTTCAGCCTAAACATTGATTCTCGCTGTACGTTTATATGGAGAGAACCAGGGACCCACTACCTACCCTCCAATGTCCGCGAAATCGACCATTATGGCAGAGGAGGTTTAATGGTCTGGGCAGGCACCATGTTGGATGGCCGCACACCTCTCCATGTCTTTGAAAGAGGCACTGTGACTGGTGTGAGATATAGGGATGAGGTCTTGGAGCCCTATGTTTGCATTTTCAGGGGTGCAGTTGGCCCTGAGTTCATTTTAATGGACGATAACGCGAGGCCACATAGAGCTCATCTGGTCGACGAATTTCTAGAGAGTGAGGATATTCGCCGGATGGATTGGCCAGCCAGATCTCCAGACCTTAACCCTATAGAGCATGCCTGGGATGCTCTGGGGAGGGCAATTGCAACTCGCAACCCCGCTCTGAGGACCATCCAGGGAATGAAAACAGCGTTGCTGAATGAGTGGGTCCAATTGCCACAGGAAATGATAAACTGCCTTATTTCAAGTATGAAATTACGCTGTGAGACCTGTATATCTGTAAGAGGGGACCATACCCCCTATTAACCCATTTTTTTGTTTATTCTGCAACTTCTGTTTCATACCTTCCGACTCCAATGAGTGTTATGCACGATCATGCGTGTGTATTACAATTATTGAATGGTTATTTGTTTTGTATTGTATCAATTTATGTACATATCAAATTTCATTAAAATCGGTACAGTAGTTCTAGAGATAATCAACCATGTCTGCAAATTCTCTTAATTTCTTAAACCAGTGTATAATTTCATTATGTAAATTATTTATGTATGTCACTTCTTGTAAGTTTTTAGGATAAATCTCATATCATTAATTACAGTTAAAATGTTCAATTTCTTTATGTTTTACAGTTATTGTATTTCTTAAGTGGTATTAAATAAAAACATCTGATTATTATTTTGTATGATTTACTACTTACATTGTGAATTTTACAATGTAATCAAAATAAACTTTGGCGGGCCAGATTGGTGGGGCTCGGAGGCCGTAGTTTGGAGACTCCTGTATTAGATCATGAAATATTAAGATTTTATTTTTAATTTGGTTGTTTTAACTTGACTCAAACTGATTGGATACTGCAAATTGTTTTATGATGAAAACTGATCATATATAGGCCCATTTATGTCTAATAATTATGTCTAATAGTTGAACCCATTTATGTCTAATAGTTGAACATCTTTAATACACACATTATATTCTTTGTATGGGTAAGTTCAGCATTATTTTGTGTTAAATAGTTTATAGTGTTCAACTTGTTAGGCTTGAAATTTATTTTCAAAAGATATTTTGATAGGATTATGTCAAAGAGCTATTTTATGAACAGGGGAAAAATTGTGTATAGATAATTAAGTCCTTAACTTTCTGTAATATCTCATAGATAATCCATGGCTTCTCATGGCTAATCATGTTTAAAAATCTAATTTTGTCATCTGCTGTATTAATATCAACAGAGTATTTACCTTTGAGGTGTTTTGTTTCCTTGCAGCAAACTATGCTAAATGAAAAACCTTTATTGAACTTCATGCAAAATCATTACTCTCTCTGATCTCACTTTCCAAACAATCTTTTCGCTGTAAAGATGTTTAAAAAAAAAAAAAAATGTGATTTTAACTTATGGTTCATGGAGAAAAATAAAACATTTTACCAATGGATTATTGAAATAATTTGTTTATAGTCTTATCAATATAATTCTTTCTTTACTTTAGTTATACTTTTTGAGAATGTTCTGTACGAAAGTTTTAAAATATACTTCCTGGGGTTGCAGAAATAAACAAAATGAATTTTTATATACTCAGTATGTTGGTTGAAGAATTTAGCAAGCCATGATGTTGTAGCATTTTAGGTAAAATTTAATGCCTGTTCTTATTTTTATCATTGTATCTCCTGCAAATGGCATGTAGTACAAGTACAGTATATGGGTATAAATATGCATTGAATAATGATAATAATATATTTTATACTGTCCAACTGCAATTTTTAATTTTTTTAATGAACATTGTCTCCTGCTTTTATTTTATAAAGTGAATCCATTTATTTATCTTTTAAAATAAAAGTACATGTAAAATATAACTGAATTAACACACTGCTTTCAAACTTCATCATGGGAAAAAATATTTATTATGATAGTTGAATGAATGAGTTTTTAAAGTGATATTAATGGTTATTGTGCTATATTTGTTTTAAGTATTAAAGATCACCTATTTTCACATCCTGACTCTACATGATTAGAAATGCTTCATAAAATATAAATTGAGGTTATTTGCTGTTCAGTGACAAATATGTATAATTTGCTGCTTTTATGTTTCTTATAGGCAAAAGATGTAAATCACTATGGAATATTTCTATACAGTTCAAAAATAAATGTTTAAATGCTCTGCCAGTTTCAAAGAACTGCATCATGTTGTTAATATTTAATATTTTAATTATGCATAGGTTAGATGACATATTTATATATGGGCAATTTTATTGTTTTATTCTTAAAATCTGTAATTTTATAACTCATAAATTGGAGTGAATTTTTAGGGTAGCTGGCTGGAAACAAAAAGAACATCCATTATTACACAATACATTCCATGTTGGAGACCGCATAATTAGCATAGCTGGCCATCGAATTCTTTCTGTTCAAGATGCACATAAAGCTATTAAACACCAGTCATCAATTGTAAGTAAAACCTTTGGTGCAATCTAAAAAATTTATATTTTAATGTACTATTTTTTAGCATAAATACCTTATAAATTATTAATTTCTTACACCTTTAAGAGATATAGATAAGTATTTAATCTAATTTTATCACATTTTTAGTCTGTTTAGATGTATTTATAAATAACTGCACTGACTGCATCAATTAAAAGCATTCAAAGGAATGACTGTGTATTGTTGTGTAGACTGTGGAAAAACAGAGCTTAACATCAGTGTCAGTAAATTAAATGCATTGGGTAATTGTATCTCTATTTTTAGTTTTATTTGTTTATTTATTTTTAATGATTTAGATCAGCTGAGGAAAGTGAATGTAAGGAAATGTTCATTAGTTCTTGGGTCACTTTTGTTGCCTTCTTGATTTTTGATAGTAGCATGATCTAGATTTTTTTTAAATTTAGGAGTGGTGATGGTTCTAATTAAATCTATTAAGTGAGTGCATTTTTGGACTGAGTTAAAATGAGTAAGGCTGGAAAATAAAATAGATTCCTCTGTTTGCTGATTTTGACAATCTTTTTCTATGAGGATAATTTTTATTTTAAAGAAGTTTTTTAGCTACTAGAAGGTGTGAAAATTTTTCATTAAAAGAAGTTATTAAATTTTTATGTTAAATTCTACTGCTCCAAAATAGGTTTGTTGTACTTCCATAACATTAAAGGTCTGCATTCAAATTCTCTGTAAAGCTTATTATATTGGTGACCGAATATTTTGGCATAATTTATGTATTTTTATTTTCATTATTTGAGTGAAGTAGGATCAAAACTAGCAATTCCATAAAAAAAAATGAGTTAGGGTTACTGACTTTATAGTATTTCAATCAGTTAAAAATGAAAATTTTTTGGAAAATGGCTTTCTTTTAAAAAATAATGGGAAATTTTCCTAAAGGTAGTTTCAATTTTATATCTTATATAAATTTGATATAGCATATAGTTCTTTGCCCTTAACCCCCCCCCCCCCCCAAAAAAAAAAAAAATAAAAAATAAATAAATAAATAAAAATAAATAAATAAATAAATAAAAAATAAAAAAATAAATAAAATAAAAAATAAATAAATGAATAAAAATAATAATAGATAAATAAATAAAGAGGTCTAACAGAGATATCTAGTTTTGATACTACATTTCTCATTTATTCTCTGCTTGAGGATGGATGGTTTTGTTTAGACACTAATATCTTTATTTTGTTCATAGGTAGAATTCATTGTAAGAAGGGTACCATGTGGTAGGGTATTAGCCATTAAGAGAGAGTATGAAGGCCAAGATCTAGGGATAATCAGAGAAGGTGGTACAGCAGAAGTAAGCATCATCTCCTATTTTGTTAAATTCAGGGTTCTTTGAATATTCAAAAGCATTTTCAAACAACACTGAAATATATTGATGCATGTATTATTCATCCTACAGAATATAAAAAATCTTGCTAATTATCCCCTGTAATGTTACCTTTTTATGGTTAAAAGTGACATGAACTTTATTACAGTTGAAAAAAACTGCTTAACAGCAATTCAGATAAATGATAAAAAAAAAACCCTGAATAGAACTATAAATTTTACCTGATTTTCTTTATTAGGAATTATAATGTGATGTATCTAAAACTCCATTCAAAATGCTTGTTTTTTTATATTTAAAGTCATTGTAATATTTGATTGAAAATTTAGATTTTTTTGTAGTCACTCTGAGATTAACAAAAATAATTATAACAAAGCATAGCAGATATTTAAAAGCTATTATATTTATATCTTACTCACAGGCATATGTATAAAATAACTCAAGCAAAATTACAGTATAATTATGCATCTGTCATGAACTCTTTATAACTTTTCTGGACTTTCATTATCTATGAAGTTGATTTCATATTTAACATCTACTGAAACATCAATTACAGGTTTAAATTTTGCTGAATTTTTAAGATAAAGAAGTATTTACCTCTAGATTTAGAAAAAAATTAAGATAACAGTGGGTTTTATTTGATTAAAATATAATAAATGTACAACTTTTTTTTCTTTTTTGAAAAGTTTGAAACTAATTGAAGTTATGAAATGTTAAAAAAAAATCATGGGTTGTTTTCATTAATCAGAATAATTTTGATTAACTGCAAGGAAAACTTGATTGACATATCATGTAAAATTTATGTACATATCTCTCTTGAAAACTTAGAACTGATCTTCAAGCAGGTTTCAAAACAGTTAAAATGCATTAGAAGTGTTATTAAATTTTTTTTTGTGCTTTGTTATTGTTGAGCATGAACTTTTTTTCATTTTTTAAGATCAAAATTCTATCTGTAATTTATACTGTTTTGCATCAATTTGCTCTTATGTACAGTCTTCTCTTAACTTGTTAAATGTTATTTGCTTTCATTATGTGTGTATATTGTATAATCAATACTGTTTTTAATAAGTTGTAAAATTTTATTGTCTTATGATGTATGCATCATATCTAGTTTTGTTGAATTTAAGCAAATTTTAGTATAACTGAATACTTTATTTTTTTCCTTAGTAATAAAATAGTAAACATTTTAGGATTAATTTTCTTTTGATTTTCAAGATTTAGGTTCATATCTAGATGCATCTGTGTTATTAAATTAATTTACTTAATCTTTCTAATTTCAAAATTGTGCTAGTTTAACTATCATATATATTTATAAAACAGTTCCCTAACTGATTGACTGACAGATAACGCACAGACCAAACCGCTGGACCTAAAAGGCTAAAATTTTGCATGGTGATTCTTCTTATAGTGTAGAGGTGCACTAAGAAAGATTTTTGAAAAATTCTTCTTAGATTTTTTTAAATTAAAATTTTAAGCTGTTTTTGTAACTTTTTCTAAGTTTGCATTTGAAAAAATAATCCGAGGGTTATAAAATTTATGTCACAAGAAAGATCATAAAAATTCCTTTAAAATGATATCTTTTTCAAATCTTTACCTCCATTTTCTGATTTGTGGGGAATTTTTAAAGATTAATTTTTAGAATTTAATTTATTACATACTGATCACGTGGTTTCTTTTCTTTTTGTGAATTTAATTCAAATTAGTATGTTTTATGGATATTGAACATACAAATTAATTGCATACATTGACCGTTGTATTTAATTTGAATATTTTCTTCTACATTATTTTGTCTATAAAAATATCCATTACGATTTTTTATAAATATATAAATATATATATTTTTTTATATATATATATATTTTACAAATTAATTGCATGCATTGATCGTTGTATTTATTATAAATATATTTTTTGGCATTAATTACATACATTGATCGTCGTATTTATTATAAATATATTTTTTTTTTGGCATTAATTACATTGACCTTTGTATTTAATTTGAATGTACTCTGTAGCAAAATATGGGTATTCAGCTAGTACTCTATAAACTTTAAATCTCTAATCAAAATCTTTGTATCTCTAATCAAAATTTTAAAAATTAAAATTTATTGAGTAAATGTAGTTAATACATCTTATCTTTTTCATATTTTTTTCTTAGAACTGACTTTTTTAGTGATAAATGTATATGTATGCATGTTGTTCTTATTCTTTTTGGTTCTACTAGATCAAAGAAGTCAAACCTAATGGATTGGCAGCCAGACATGGATTATCAGCTAAAGCACCTACTTTAGATGGCAGTTCATTATGCAACTGGTTCCTTACAGAGATCAATCATAGACCATTGAATTTATTTTTTAAAGACAATGAAGTAATTGATTTATTATTTTATCCATTCTGCATAATATACTTTTCAGAATGTTTTTTTCCCTCACAAATTTGCAATTGTCACTTGATTTTGATCAAATATTCAACAGACACGTAACTACTGTTCAATTAACTACTTCAACAAAAGTATATCAACAGTGTCATGGGTACAAGATGAGATACTTCTGGCTAAATGGCTAGGGTGCTGGCATTTGGAACCAGAATCTGTGGGTTCAAGTCCCACTCTTGGCATGGATGTTTGTAGCTGTTCAGAATCGGCTATAAGCAATAGGTCCCAGTCTATTTAGTCCTCGTGTAGCAAAAATTGACCGTAGTGCTTCAAACTAAACTGTAGATAAGAATAATTTAATTTAGACTGTTTCCCGTGGAATAAACTATAAATAGAACTGTGTAAATATTCAAATGTTGAGCTTTGGATGGTAGAGTGAATTTTTCAAATTATTTCTTACTTGATTTTAATAATGTTGTTGTTGCTTATGCCACTTGACAGCAACATTAAATCAAGTCCCAAAGGCTATGAGCAATGAAGGTGCAACTTCCGTTTTGAATTAGCACCACAAGGATCGGAGTCCAACTTGGCTAAGTGACCAGTCCCGTAATTTTGAGCCGAGACAAGTGACGAGACCGGAACACTTGACACCGCACCTCCAGAAGTAAATTTGAGAACTTGGAGGACATTGCAGCCACACCCTATTTTACGTGCCCTGGCCATAAAATAATTGTGCTGATTTTAATAATTGTTGTGCTGACAGAGCATTCTAGAAAAGTTTATTCTCCTAGCTTCTTAACTGGCAAACCCTCCTACCAAAAATAAGTAAAGAAATAATACATAAAGTCACAATATTTCTTTTCAATGCTTGATATGATAAAATATCTGGATTAAAAAGTCTGATATGGTTTATACTAGTGTGATACATGTCCAGGGACCACATTTCATTTGTCATAAATCTAGAAGCATTTATTACAGTTACAACTGCTGTTTACATTTTACTTTCAGCTTTGTATAAATAATTTTTATAATCTTAACTGTTCACCCACCCCCCTTTAAAATATGAAAAATTTTATTTCTATGAAAGCATTAGTATTGCTTTAACTAAAATTTAATGTCAGAATTCCACCATGATATATGTGTTGTTGGCAAATGCCAAGCAGTTGCCTTTCACACCATTAACTCATGAGCTCTCCAGTGCTTTTGTACAGTGTTGTTAAAATCACTGAGTGCAGTGCATTTATCCAGACAATCAGCATCAAAAACTTGTCCAACATTCATAAATCATATAAAAGGGAATCAATTAAATTAAAACAATGAAGGTGAGCAGGCAAACAATCCCACCCCATCAAATGTCTAAAATTGACAACTGCAGCAGATCTAGGAAAGTCCGGGATAAGGTCTCTCCTATGAAGAAGAGCCCATGATATATATTTACTTAGTTGAATGTTTCCACTTCTGAATCCATTTGGCAAAGACATAAATTTGTCTCAAGTTTTTTAAATGAATGATTTCTAGTTCTAGTTTGATAGGAATAAAGCCTTTTTTTTCAAATTTAGTACTGCAGTATGTATGTCTTAACCTTTTGGCACAATTTTATTCATATTATTTTAATAAGTTCGGTCATTCCAGAAATCTACATTTCTGTTACTTGAATTTGAACCCTCTTATTTCTCTAGTGAATAAAATATTAGATTTTGCAATTGTTTAAACTTGTTAAACTTTTGAATTTATATATGTTTTGTGCGTTAGGGTTATTCATGGTTAATTCTAGTTAATTTCAGTTTCTTCATAACTGGAGAAATCTCATAGAACTTTCCTTGTCATGTATGTGCGCTTTATATTATTAGTTAAGAGTATGAAATTAAAAATGCCAATAGAATTTTTATATACTTTAAATTCTTATGATTATATTTCAAATTAAAGCATCAGGTTTGAGTCACAGAATTTTAAAATAAGTTTTTTTTAGATATTAAAATAGAATACTCTCAATGCAGTATGAAGTTGCTAGTGCAATGAAAACTAAATGTGATTAAGGATCCTGCTCATATGATATTCCTTGAATTTTAAAACTCAGCATTTGTGTTAGCTGAATATCATATATGGTGCCTTATATAAGAACTGTCTAGGGCAAGGGTTGAGCAGGTTGCTCACAAAACAGTTTTAAAGTGCCCGCCGTTTAAATATCTAAATTTTAGATATTTGAGCAACAAACGCTCGTAGTTGTTGCTTGTTCCCAATGTTGAAAAAATGTGCTCTGAAATTGAACTCTCTTTGCGCATCGACATATGCTTGTGAATCTTTGTTTTCCAATATGAAATATTTAAAATCAAAGTACCGTTCAAGCTTCACTGACACTCATTTTGGCCAATGCCTAAGAACTGGGAATTCAACTTCTTATGCAACATTACAATGTATCGGCAACAGATTTGCATTGTTAAATATCGCATTAATTATCCATTTTAAGATTGTTTTGTTTAAATTAAAATTTGAATTTATGTATTAAAAATTTATGTCGCATTAATATTTTCACGTTTAAATATCCCCCCCCCCCCTTCATCCAGTGGTGCCCGCCAAACTCCTGCATTTCTGAAAAATGCCCTCCTAATAAAAAAGGTTGCCGACCCCTGATCTAGAGATATAATCTTTCTGAAGATGTATATATGTGTAATCGATCCAATGTATTTAATTACTAATTGTTTATGCAACTACTTGCATAATCTATGTAAACTTATATTAATTTTACTCTGAACTGTTATTTCAGGTACATGATCGTTTAAATGCAGTTGGTCTTGATATTTCCATTCTAGTTCAACCATTAGATTTAGTCAAAGCCTTGAAAAAACAACTGAAAGCTCTCCGAAGCTATAAAGATTACATTGTTCAGTAAATTTGATTTATAAATGAATTGTTATTTATATTAGTAATCCTCTTTCATGATCCGACTACTTATATGTTTTAATATTCAAACATGGTGGTTTAAATGTTTTTTATTTATTTTTTTAACTGTAATACATTACTTGTATGATGAGTTTAAAGCTTGCTTGTGATATTAAATCTGTCAGATGTTCCATTCTCAATTTCCCCGGCTTTTAAAATTCATTATGAGTGTTTGTCACAATGTTTTGATTCATATATTCAGCATTTTTCATACTTAAGTATTTTATAATTTATTATAGCTGATGAGTTTGCCATTGTATATACATATGTTTAATATTAAAATAATAATGTAATATGTTAACTGTCTTGTAGCTTACGTTCAGTTAATGTAGTATTAAACATATAACTGTATGCATCTTATTTTGAATTTTTGTTAAATTGATTAAATTATGTTTGAAACTAAATATTTTTTTAGAAATGTTTCAAAAGTTATGACAAATTTCTAACTTAATTCAGATGCTATTAATAAGTTTATTTCTCTATTGGAAAAAAAATTAATATATAAAGTTTTAAAAAATTGCCTTAACTGTATATAATCATATATATTGAACTAACATATCAGTACATAATCATACTTGTAGATAAATATTTCTTCCCAATTTTACAATTTTTAGTTAAGTTTCTTCTGTTAAAGCTGTTTCCTTAATTTTGAAATAGGAAACATTCTGGTGTTATTTCGTTCGAGGTTGCTTTAAAATCTTGTGATTGGGTTTATAATTTATTTTCTTTCACTATCATGCATTTCATTTTGAATACATTGGTAATATTTTGTCATAATCATACTTCTATTTTCACTTTATGGTAACATTTTATTTTTCGTGTTATCAGTAAAATCTTGGGGAATTTTTATTAAAAAATATATGTTTTTATTTGTTATTGAACAAATTTTTTTATAAAAAGAAGCTCTAAAATTTAAATTTGTGGTTTGTGTGAAGTTTTGAAACATAACTGCTAGAAACTTATGTAGTTAATTCTAATAGTATTTCATTATTTTTAATAATTATGTAAGTTAATTTTGCAAAGCTAATACAATTCTGTGCATTGGAGGCAAAATGTACTAAGCCATAATTACTGAATTTTACATGTAGACTAAATGAAAGCCACTTAATGCTTTCTAGCTCGATTCAATGATAGGATATGGTGCTGTTTCGAACTGGCTAAATCACTTATATATAAATACTAACATTTTAACAATTAAACAAACTTTACTAACACTTTAACAATTTAATCACTACTATTACTTTAATGCCTACGAGTTTGTGCTTTTCACCAATAAAAAGTGCACAAAAAATATATACGAATATCCAGTCTTCTTGCAAAAAATTAATTTAGTGCCTTTTATCTCTGGTGCACAAAATTGTGATTAATGATGCACCAGCCCACAATCTGTTAATGTTTGTGACTATACCCTATAAATACCAAGAATTAAACAACTAACACAATTTAAGTTTATGTAAATTTTGAAATTTCTTATCTAAAGCTTAAAATTTTAAAAGAGGGACTATAAATAAATGTTGGAATGAAACTAATAGTTGGTTCTGAAATGAATAGAAATATTTCACCTTCGTGGGGAAACGCATTATTATCTGTCAGGTAACTGCAAGAAAGAGCAATTAGCACAGTTTTCATCGAGTTTGTGTTAATCACTAAAATTTAAAATTATCAAAGAAAAGAACACTATATGCAGTGTTTGACAATATTGCAGAGTTAAAATAAAAAAGGACTCTTATTTAGCTCCATAGAATTTTTCTATCACAAATTATTTTTTCTTTAATAACTTTGACGATAAAGTATGTTAATTTCAAAATTTACATATGAATAACCAAATATATCGTGGCACAGTATCCAAATATATAGGGCACAGTATCTTCAAAACATTATTTAAGAGATTATTCATAAAGTATATTTGCACAAAATTCAATTCTTTGAAGAATAATTAGTTTGAAATACAAGTTTCATTTTTGCAGTCCAACTAACAATAAGATTTTCATATTTAAGCCTTGTTTATCTCAAAAAAATAAATCCATTGTTGGACTGAATTCTAATTTTCTGTTAATTTTGTAACCTTTCAATCTTTACTAATTTCTCATAGCATTAGTGGACTTAGTATTTTAATTTTCTTAATTGTTTTTCCAAATCAGGAAAAGGAATGATATCATCCTCAAGATTATTCTGTAATTATTAACATCTTCACCAGCTATCATCACATATTAAAATTTGTTTGATTAAAAGTAGTCAACTTATAAAATGGTTTTGTATCTTTTAATATATCTACGAAATGATGCCAAAAGTTTGTTAATCAAAAGTTGTTGCTCCCAGATATATTCAACTCTACTACTTAAGTTGCAGAAAATGAATTTTTTCAGTGCAATTTATTTTTTTTTTATTTTGACTGTTGCTTTGATAATTTTTGATGCTATTAAAAGATATAGTCCAATGAGTGTTTTCTAATGGTAGGAAATTAATATCAGGAGAAAAATCTTAGCAAATTCAATACAGAAACTTTTGGATTTTTTCATTTATTATGTTATAAAATTTTTTTAACATAGGATTACATTCCTCAATAATGATCCACTGGAAAGCAAAATTTCAGTGTCGTCGCGAGTTATAATTTTGGCAGCATGCCAAACCCAGTCTATATCACTTGGGCAAGCAGTAAACAGTTAAACAGAAAAGCACCAAAATTATAAGGCAATAAAGAGGTAAGCAATGATAAGCAATCCTATGTTAATAACCCGCGGTAGTTTCATTAGAAGAGACTACCTGAAATTTTTTTTTTAATAAAGGTAATTTTTTGATCAAAAATATTTGATTTCATTTTTTAAATTTCAACTTTTAAAGTGCATTCCATGTTTTAAGGAACCTTTTGTGTTCAAATAATTTTATGTCATAAAATATAAACAAATTAAAGTATCTTTAAATACGTGTGAATCTGACTGTAACATGTGTTGAATGTTTTTCATTCATATTTCACAATTTTGTGTTGGATTGGTATTTATTTCATTCAGTCCCTATGAGCTCCCTTGTTCTTTTAATTGAGTCATTTTTATGGTTTTTGTTTTCTAAATCAAGAAGAGGCTCAAAGGAAGAAAATAGTACTTTTCTCCCTCTGACCCTCATGTTGTTTCCAGTGCTTGTTAGTTATCTTTATAGAAATGATAAAACAAATTTTAGGTTTTTGCACGTGGTAACCCCAAATAAAACTTTTTAAAGTGTATAAACATGGAACTTTAGTTGTCTTTCTTCTAAACATACAATTTTAGATATTTATTTAATTGCTTTTTTTCTTGCATGTTCATGTGTTTAAGACATCTGTTCAATATCTTGCAGGATTCTTGCTGAATTTTAAAATCTATTTACTATTTTTTTCTCCAGATACGAAATAAAATGTTAGAAAAGTTATAACATGGTTCTATGAATTTTTTCTTCTACAGTCAAATCCTGTTATAGCGAATGAAAATTTTGAATCGTTTTTAGTCTATTTAATTCATTAATTATCATTTTTAATAGATTTTATCATTTTTTTTAATACCTCATTATTGAATACACATTGCAACTAATGAGTTGTACATTTTGTGAACTCTATTCTTAATGGTTCGGATATGGCGAACCACCGGATAAAGCGAACAAAACCTTTGGTCCCTTGAAGTTTGTTATAACAGGGTTCAACTGTATTAAACTCAAAAAATAAATCTTTGAATAGAATGAAATTTAACTCTTTTAACTTTCAGATATGTATTATGTTTAGTTAATTTTCAAAAAATTTTTTAGACTTTTCTGTGTTACTTTTATAGCAGTTTATATTGCTTCCTTTCATGTAACATTATTATTTGCAGACCATTAAATACATTAAATATTCAACTGTAACAACACTTAATGGGTGTTGTTAAAATAGACATTAATTAAATGTTTATGAATAGCCTGGATCATTGTAATGTTAGTTATCATATAACTGTGCATTTCTCAATTTTTTTTTTGTTAAAAATTTATCGCAATATTTTTAATTAATTGTCCTACATAAAGCGACTTATTTGTAAGTATGACTGTTATTTTAAGAATTATTGTGTATAACTAGCTTTACTGAAATTGTTAATGCAAAATTATCTTAACAAACCCAGACAGTATATTGTGCCAAAATGCTGAAGTCTAGCTCATGCTTGTGATATTTCTTTTAATATAAATGTATACTACATTGTTAACATTATGGAAATCGGTAATATTTATTATGTTAGTTATAGTTTAAGAAAGATTATTTGTGATGAATATCAACAATTTGTGTACTTTAAAAGTGATCAAATGTTTTGCAATATTGTTGGTGTTATTTATAGGTCATGTGTTTGTTTCTTTTGTGATCACTTAGCAAATTTTTTACATTGCGTAGCAGCAATGAAAGAGGATTTTTATTCTCTAGTTCATTGTTTCCCAAAAACTTTTTGATCACTGAACCCTCTACATTTTTTTATAAATAGACCCCCCCCCCCCTAAATTTAAGGTAATATTGAATGAAACAAATGCAGTTTTAAAACTTAGATTTTATTGGATTAAACATAAAATCATTAAAATAAATTCTTCATAAAAAAAAAATAATAGTGTTTATAAAAACAAAAATATTAAATAAAATTATAAAACAAAAGTACTTTGGTAATGAGACTATCTCGCGGAACCCCAGGGTCCTGTTGAACACACTTTGGGAAACTCTGCTCTAGTTAATGCTTATCTTGAAAGTAAAATATTTTAAATTATTTGCTTGGTAATGATTGTTAGTATTTCTTCTGTGTACCTTATTTAGCCCTTAGAGGTGGTAGATTTATTGATGTTATTCAGCTGGTGTTACATTTATACTGATTAATTAATATATTTAAGAATAAAATTATCAGATTCTTGAAACTGGTACACTAAAAATATTTATCTATCTTTTGTTCAGTTGAAAAATTTTGATAATTTTATTTTTACTTTGTCAAAGGCAAGCATATGAATATAGCCTTTATTACAAAAATATTATGCAGAAGGTATATTTTTAAGTTCATAAATCAAGTAAGTTATCTGTTAAGTTGCTTAAAATCTATTAATAAATATTGTGCTACACTAATGTTTGATTTTATGTTGATGATGCTTGAGCTATGGGTTGTTGTAAAGATTGAATGTTTTTTTCTGAAATTACAAAATATTTATATCAAATGTAAATTATTTTTGTAATAAAAATATAAATAACTATGCTAAAATTTGGTGTATGTATATATATTACATTGGAAAGAAAATCTATTTTAAAAATATCACAAATAATGAAGGACTGTAATTTAATACAAAAAAAAACAAAAACAACTTGCATAGTATGGCACAGAATGCAGCTCTTTCCTAAGTTATAACATTAATATGGATAGTTGAAACAGAAAACTATAAGATGTAGAGAAACCAAAACAAGAAAACAAAAGACATGTTATCATTAACAAGTTAAACAATTGGTTTCTTGTTTTGGTTTTCCTACTTGTTATAGTTTGCTGTTTTAACTTTATATATATATATATATAGAAAAAATACATAGTGCTAGAGGAAGTTACATTTTGTTGTGCAAGACATTTGTGAGCATAGCAAATTATCAGCATACTGTTGAAATGTAAACAGTGCTGTCATGGGAAACCATTGTTTCGTCACTGTAATTGTCTTCTCATTTAAATATTGTAATACTATTGTAATTTAAATTGGTCCATTCATTGAAAAATATTTTATGCTAAATATAATAGATATAGAAATTTCAGCATAGTTACATCTTTTAGTAAATTAGCATTATTTCTTGCAATTAATTTGGTTATAGTGAACATATCCATGATAAAAATTAATAGTTTGCTTGTGTTTGTGTTAAAGATTTTAATTTGAACATGTAGAATTAGTCTAAAGAAGTAAAGCTAAAAAAAGTTTCCATACCTTATGAGAAAATCATTTGCAACTTGTTGTCATACTATTCTACACTCCAAAACGAAATCTGATATTTGAAATGAAATCTTTTAAATCTTTATAAATAATAGTTTATGTAATTTTGTATCAAAGATGTCACATTGAAGTCATACCTATGGACTGTGTTTAATTTTACATTAATAAAATCATTGTCATTATTTTTAACTCTTAATTTCTGAAGTAAGTGCAGTTGTTGCTCAACATGTTAATAAGTTGCCCATATTACTAAAACTTATTAGTGCTGTTCAGTTTGAAAAATAGAGTCATAAACATCTGAGATTCACTGGACATATCGATCAAACACTGATATCCTGTTGCAGGTATAGTGATACTATTTATTCACTGATGCTTGATCAGCACATTTCTTCATATGAAAACTTTTAAATATTTGATGTCATAACATTTATTTTTTTAACCTTCAGCAGGTGCGCCCATGTACAGAGTGCAACATTTTCGTAATTTTGGATGGTTTGTTTTTACATGTAAAGTTTGAATGTTCTAAGCAGTTTCTATTTATAGCTACACCCTTTTTAATGTAGGTCTGATTTTCTGACCCTTGTATTCATTTTCATTCATTGGTAATTGTGATTTAACTGTGGTAAACCAACAATTATACTGGATTACAATACGAGAAAAGCAGGAGTTGATGTACTTGATCAAATGTGCGGCTATTACACAGTATCCTGCATATCACGAAGATGAACAATCTCATTATTTTTAAGGTTTTTAGACATAATAGGAATCCATTCACGAGTTGTCCTTATATCCAATAAACTGGACAGTTTTGAAATAAGACGATTGTATCAGCATTCTTGGTCTTTAATTATAAATATATCTCAATATTATAAACATTTTATATTTTGTCATAAAACACAGAATTATTATTTTCAATTAAAAAAAAAAAGTTTATTACAAAAGGAATAGTCAAGATTGAAAGAGGCGTTGCACTTTGTGCCACGCACGCCTGCTGGTGTTCCAAAAATTGGCGTGCCCGCTAAAGGGTTAAATGGATGGGTGGCTTTTAAAGGTCCTATTGTAACCAGATTTATGACAAAAAAATAACTGAACAATTATTTTCTGTTTATAAAAAGTTCTTACCCATGAAGATGTGAGCTACATGGAGAAGAAATTTATTTAGGTAAAATGTAAATTGGATGAAATCATCCATAAAAACTGATAGTATCGTAATTAACTAATTAATGTTTATATTTCCATTTGGAATCAACATCTTATTTTCTTAACTGTAAAAAAAGCTTTTAAGGAAATGTTTTTCAGAAAAATTACATTCAGAATTGTGATCTTGTGATGTATGAACTTCAGATTTATTCTCCTACTTTATTATTATTTTGGTTGCCCAAAATGTTGAAAAATAGCTAAGTGAAACTATTTTGGTTGAATCCTTACGATAAACTATGTAAAATAAAAGCCCTTCTTTTGAAGAGCATTGTAAAACTGAACATATGTTACGTTTGAAAGTATAGGTGAAATCTTATTAATTTTGTAAGTGATTTTATTTTTGTATTGTTGTTATGAAAAAGATTTTATCTAATTTTTATGAGATGCACTTAAATTAATGTACTTTGTATAACTGGAATTGATCCTATTGTTAATATTTTGTAATTAGAGTATACTATTTGATAAATTAAATTTTTAATATGTGCCAAACTCTTTTTTTTAAATTGTGTTATTATTGGAAATTGTACAGTGTTAGAAGAGTAAAGAGAATAAATATAAAATTTTATACTAATTTGTAAATATTTTTCTTTATTTGGCGTATGAGAAATATATTAATGTCTGCACAGTTTCCAATTTTGCAGAATAGTTTGTTTTTAATGTCAGAAATTTTTTAATTCTATATGAAATATTTTATTCAAGAATACTGGAGTTTTTATATCCTCTTTTCATTCCAATTTCTGTTTTTTATATTATATTACATATTTTTCTACTTTACTCAGTCGAACTATCAAGTTATTCTATATTTGATGTTCAGTTTCTTAATTGTGTACTTTAACATGTGATCATTGATTTGAATGCACTTCCATGTGTGTTTTGTGTGAATCTTTAGAAATAATATAAAATACAGTAATCTCTGTAAAAGACAGAATCTGTACCTAAATATAAAAAGTGTAGGGTTCAAAAAGTTCTAAAACAGTTTTGCATATTTCCTGTGTTACCACCCCATCAAAAAAATAAAGTATTCATACGCACATTTTATGGTTTAGAGAAAAATTTTAATGCAAAGGAAAAGTATCAGTAAAATGAAAAATGTATAATTTTTTCAAAAATTTTTTTTAATGTATTATACAAGTTTGAAGTATAGTAGTAGTCAATAATAGCCTTTTCTAACATGTTTATCAGTTTCTTCATTCTGTTACCTGTTAAATGAAAACTTAAAGGCTATTCTTATAATGGCACCTGATAAGGAAGGTTAAAAACATCTTTCCCAATATATTAATTAAGAAGCCTAAAATGTTAAGGAGTTTTCACTATACAATTACCAAATTTTACTTTCAGTTTAAAATTTTTAGGGGAATACTCAGTCTTTGCAGGCAGGCTCTTTGCATTGCTATCAGTCAATAATGTCCAAGATATCTATATCTTTAGAATGTAATAGATTACTGTTTTTCTTGTGTTTAGTTTGCATGATTTTCTGCCTGTAGCATAAATATTTGGTTCTGAATGATTTTGGCTTTGACAGAGTTCACTGTAATAAGTTAGAACTGTTAATAATTTTATTTGTATCATAATATGAAGTTAAATTATTTGAAATGATTTTTCAACTAATTGGGTGTTAATAAAGTTTACATTTTATTACACTGCTGGAAAAGCACAGTAGGATACTATTAAGTAATGTTCATATTTTGCACGATGGTTGATTACAATCTCTTACTGAAAGGAAATTAAAATGTTTCTGTAAGAGCTTAAGTACAATAAAAATATATATATCTCTTATAGATCCTCAGAAAAACTGTAGGGAAAATGATTTTTATTATTTAGAACAAATGAATATTGCACAATATAAGAATTAACTTTATCTCAAGCTAGAAATTATCTTTATTTTTGTATTTTCATATTTATACTAACTTTTATTTAATGGTATATTTAGTTGAATTCATTTGATTCTACAACACTAATGATATGCAGCTTTATTTAATGCAGTTTTTCTTTGAATTATACTTCTTTACCAGAAAAAAATTTAAGTTAAATTTAATTTTTCAGATACCTAAATTTTTAAACTTTTCAATGAAAGATTTATATATAAATTACAGCTACATGTTGTGTTTCTGTAGAAGTTTTAATAAATGATGCCAGTTATTTTATGAAATGATGATTTATGTTAATTTAGCTACCACAAAATACTAAACCTATGTATAACTTCCTTAAAATACATCATTTTTTCAAATTTCTAAGGAAAGACTATAATACTGTTATGATAATATGGACAAAGAAAGGCTAAAATGATCTTCAGGAGATTAAAAAATAAGACGACAAAATTGAAATATATATATATATATATATATATATATGCTGTTAGATGGGTTACTTTATGACAGATTTTAAGTTTTTTCCTGTGCTAGCAGATCAGTTTTAAAAGCAGCCTAAAACAATCAATTGCAAAACATTGGTACATCCTTTCCTTAAGTAGTAATGTATTGCGCTAACCCGGATCTTTAATAACCATTGGGAAATTAAAGTTAAAATGTGCCACAAAGTTGCCAGCTGAGTTTGTGACATCTGTGTTTTCGTCTTGAAATCCAAGAGGAAAAATTACTTGACACAAAGTTAGACAGTAAAATGCTTATCAAAAGCTTGATACACAGTTATATAAAGCTATCCAATATTTGTAATAGGTATATCTATATCTTTCACATCTATTTTTCATCGAGACCTCGGGTGCCCAGGACAGCCATCAGTTCTTTGAGAAGATGAAGAAATTCATCTTTCGGCACATTCTGCTCCTTCGGGTAGGTTTTTTCCAGATAGTCAATACTTCTTTCTCTCCCGTGATATTTTAGAGGACAGAAAAATGCAACATCGAGTGGCTGGAGGAGGTGGGTCCACTTTCTGAGTTATTTTGTGACAGTGTAAATGTGTCACAAAGTAATCCCATCACCTGTCAATATTTAGGTTTTGTTCTCATATCTCTCGGAAATATCATTACACAAAAGTTATATTGCTCCACAATCTAACCAACATATTGACAATAAGAAATAATTGTGGTAGTTGGTTGTATAAGGTGTTAGCCTTCAGCACACAAAAGTTTCCAAAGTTTGAGTCAATACCTTGACCACAGGTTTGAACAATACACTGGCCAGTGAAGACTAATGGCATGTAGAAGCTTCAGACACTGGCCACTAGGTGTCTCTGTATGTCAGACAAGCTGTTGGCACTGTTCTTTGCCTTCCCAGTATCACAGGCATGGTGCAAGATCCGAAATATGAGAAAATTACTGTGTGTCACAAAGTTACCCCGTCTAACAGTGTATATATATATGAATGAAATAGATGAGTATCAAAATCAAAGAAAACATTGTTATGCAAATACAACAAATAAAACTGTCAAACTAGATTTGCCAAGACACAACTTGGCATATATATACCATGTAAGAATTGATTGTTCTTTGATACAAACTATAGAATCTTCATATATACAAACATATGAGGCTATTCTCTACTAAAATTCACATCATTTGTTTGGTTGCACTTTTATTATAAAAAAATTGATATGGTTTTGTTATCAAAGTCCATTTTTTTAAAAAATAAATATGTAAATTAGTTTAATTCAAATTTTATAAAATGCAATGACCAAATAATTTGTTATAAGTATATTCACATTCTTTTCTGAAAATTGTTGTAAAATAAAGATAAAAATAAAAGCTTTCTTATAAAACATGACTTTATTTAACAGATAGTTTTGCTTACTATAGTAAAACATGACTATTTTTATGCCTCTTTACCTTTTGCCACTCTTCTATGAATTTCTTTTTCATATTCTAATGATGGCTTTCCTTCCCAATTTACAGTTCCATCAATACTTATAGTAAAATTTATATTCACTGGATTGTCAATAGCATTTTCAATAACTTCATCTATGTTTTCAAGAGTTATGTATTCTTTGCTCTTTTCCTAAAATGAAAAAAAAAAAAATTATCTACAAATATTTAGAAAAAATAAGTTTAAAAATCATTAAACTCTATTCAATAATAGATATATAAACACGTATTTCACACACCTAATTATAATAAATCTAGAAACACAGCAGTATAAAGAAGCCTAAGTAGGAAAATTTTAATATCCACAAAATGTTATCACAAATGGGTTTCTCAGTAAATTATTTTAAAATGTATATGAAAGCTTTCAGGATTATTCATAGAAGCATGGAATTTGTATTTAAAGGAGCAAAAATTGAGTAAAAAGTGTATGTTAAAAATGACAATATTAGTCTGGGCAAGGTAGAACAGAACTGGTATAAGTGAAATTGAAAATTGTTTAGGGTATGTTAAGTTATGATATTAATAATATATCTAGCAATACTCATAATTTAAAAAATATTTATTTAATAGTGGAAAATAATCACTTTTTAAAAATTTTGTTCATGTTATTAATCTTTAATTGTATAAAAAACAGACATTGGGATTTTGCTCTCTGCTTTAATTAAATAAACTTTTACAGGTCAATTTTAATAAACTTTAACTGACAAATGGGCTTTTTTTTAGATAAAGTTAATTCACCTTGTAATTTTTCATAGACTAAGTCTCCCCACTTTAAATACCTATTTTTCTGGTACCTAATTTCAGTCTGAAAAGTGCTTGTAATGTATTATTCCATCCTTTAGTTTAATTAATAATATATATATATATATATATATACAGTGGAATCTCAATCGATTGTTCCCCGAATCATCATTTTCCTGCATGTGTCGTTTATTTCACCCAGTCCCGACGATCATTGCTTTGTTAAGTTCTCACATTTATTGTTTACTTCAGACGGTCCCTTGGAAAATGATAGATCAAGATTCCACTGTATATATATACAGTGGTACCTCGACTTATGAGTTTTTCGAGATACGAGCATTCTCTCGGTAGATTTTTTGCTTCGAGTTACGAGCAAGCTTCAGATATCCCACCGCTAGTTTGAGCAGCAAATGCCATGTTACGTGCTCATCAAATGAGAACACAAGAAGCATATAATATTTACAACCTTTATGTACAATAATTATACAATTGTATACATATTATTCTGAGATTACTATCCAGTCTTAAACCGATATTTTTACACTGAACAATTACCACCCAGGGCAGCTTGCTCTGCCCAAACTTGAGTCGCCCTCAGAAACCGAACAGCACCCAACCTCTCTCGCAGAGAAATAGCTTCAATTTCCTCCCCCACACTGGAACTGCCCATGGGGTCTAAGGGATGGGATGACCTAGGATCGCAAGCTCTCCCCTTCTACGGATTCTGAGAAAAAGTATTTCGAATTCTCAAAAAGAAGAATCTGGACTATTACAGCCACAGTGAACGAAGCAACAATCGCCCAGCTTCCGTGTCTCACTCTTTCACTTTACGAGAGTAGCTGGTAGTAAAAGCGAAAGCGAGGCGAAAAGGTAAAAAATCAACGAATAAGATTTAATTTTTCAGTTCAGCCTCTCTCTTCCTCTTCCATCAGCATCTTCACGTCTGATCTCCAAGGTAAATATTGTACATTACACTTAATAAAACAAATTTATTGCAGTACATTCTATTGTATTGCGTTTTTATACAATGTTTGTCGTTTATAAGCACATTTTTCTTATTTAAAGACATGTAACAAAAAATTATGGCGTTTTGGGGGAGCCCGGAACAAATTAATGGCATTTCCATTCATTTCAATGGGGAAAACTGATTCGAGATATGAGTATTTCGAGTTACGAGCTCCGACATAGAACGAATTAAACTCGTAAGTCGAGGTATCACTGTGTATATATATATTCTAAATACATATGTGAACACAGGAATAATCACAGGTGGATGGCGTAGTCTTACCAGAAATACTTTTAAGGCTGAAAAGAGGTAATATAAAAAATACATTTCAAATGGTTCAAGAGTTCAGAGCAACAAAGACAATAAATTTACTATTTGGCACTTCTAAGCATAATTATAAAAATGTCATTTAGCAACTATCCAAAAAAAATTTTTCCTGCCTATATCTGGCTCATTAGTGAAACAATATTTGACAGATTTAAATCATAAGGAACAATTTTTAAAAGGTTTAATGAAGACTACAGAAATAAATAAAATATTTTTATAACTGAAACAAAAAAGAAATAAAAATGTTCATAGAAATTTTTTTATATGTCATTACCTTCTCTGCTTTCACAATTTCTTCAATTTTCAGTTTTGTTTCTTGCAGCTTTTGTTGTCGCACTTCTTCTAACTGTAAGAACTGAAGCTGCTTTTCTTGAAATTCTTTCTCTAATGTCTCTTCCCTATTAATAATTATCTTTATCACTATTTAACATATAACATACATGATAAAATTATTATATTGCAGCTCTCTTCTCTCAGTCAATTAATATCATAGTAAAATTTACAACGTAAGATAACTGACATCCACAGACATATCATTAGTGAAACAAAATATATTTCTAGAAATCCTTTAGAACTGTACATGTTATGGCATATAAGGTGAGATGGAATTTAATGGGAATTTGAACCATACGAGATGCGTGAAACCATATTTATTTTTTAAACTTGTAAACTATAATGAAAATCGTACACTACATAGCTCACTATGCTCCATTTTGAATACTGAAATACAGCACCAATTAGCATTGGGGACAGGAACAGTGAAAAATATTCAGATTTCACACAAAGGAAAATTCATGTTTTTTTTTCCAGATTTTTTTTTCTGTAACTTTTTTTTTTTTTTTTTTTTTTGTTACCAGTAAACACCTAGTTCCTTACATTATGTTTAACCCAGGAGTAGTTGTGCGTCGGTCTATTTGCCGCCGAAATCAGTTATTTTTCTGTAACCCATCTCCCCTTAAAGGTACAATGGAGAAACTCTGCGTATCTGACCTTGACTGTTAGCCCTGTTTTGTAGTAAAATTGCAAGTCATTCCTGTGTTTTCTCAGAATCTTATTGCATTCTAAAGTTCTTATCGGTCTGAATGACCACTGTGCGAGCACTGGCGTAGCTCATTTCCCCCCCCCCCCCCTCTATTCTGTGAATTCCTTGGGAGGGAAGTTTCTTTGAATTGTGGATTCAAAGAAACTTCCCATGATCAGTAGACTTTAGTCTGTCTTTCTTTCTGCTCTTTTGCTAATAGACCATTTTACTATTTTTAGTATGTCTTGTAAAAAAATTTTAACGGTTCAGGAAGCATTAAAACTTTTTGATTTGAAAACTGCATATTTATAATTTCGGAGAAATTTTCATTCTATTTTTATTATTTTAATAAATATTATTACATAAACATTAACTCAAATATTAATAAAGTGCTTTCAAACATACAATTGAATATTTATTTTAATTAAATAAATGAATGATGTATACTGTATCTTTTACTGCGGTTCTGTCTTTCAAAATGATTTATTTCAGAATGATATCAAATTTATAATTGAAAATTTATGCTAATTAGTAATTCACTCTATATTTATAAATTCAGTCAAATTATTTAATAATGTTTATTATTTAAAATTATTTTGTAAAAAAATATTAAAAATATTTACTTAATTGTCAACTGAATATATACTTAAATTAAATGAATAGTAATTGCTGTAATATGTATCTTTCCAAATTCAATCAATAATTTTTTCTATATGTTCTTCGTTTCCGATCATCTAGTAACACCAACAAATTTCAACTCTGTTTTCGGCCAACTGGTATCGGCGGTAAATCTACCGAACGCGACTACTGCTGTTCTAAGTCACATTTCATACTTGTAAACTTTAAATCATAAGTAGCAAAGTTGTGTTTTCAGTTCTAGAAAAATTTTAGAACAGCTTTTCAGCATAAATATAAAAGGCATTTTTAAAATCCCCCACCAAAAAAAATAAGCTTTTTAAGGACCTTGAAAATCACATTTCATACCTGTAAGCTTTAAATTGTTAGTAGCAAAGTTGTGTTTTCAGGCATTTTTAAAATCCACCCCCCCCCCCCCTCAAAAAAGTAATCTCTTTAAGGACCTTAAAAATGTGTTAACAAATATTAGCATATTTAAGGACACCTCAAATTGCATAGAAGCATTTCTACAAATACCTTTGATTCCAGAAATCTTAGTCAAATAAATTTTGAATATTAGACAGCATATAACCTTATTTCTTTAATTCTTTCATTTTCTTTCCTATTTTCTTCTAAAAGAAGCTTAAATTCTTCCTCTTCGTCTTTTCTCATGGATAAAATAACTTCTTCTAGGCTGGGCTTTTGTTTGATTTCATCTTGAAAGAACTTCCTAAAAAAATAAATATTATTAGGTTTGTTTAAATACATATAATGAATTATATGAACGGAGTCTTAAAAAAAGAATATTGTTCAACCTCTTCTGCAAATGACCTTGATTTCAGTAAATCTTGAAATTTTATACCTGAATATATCTATATGCCTTTAAGCATAAACAAAATATAAAGTTAGGTAACCCAAAAATGCTTCACTTGAATAACTCTCTGAAGTAGGTTAACCCTTGACTGGTTACATATATATTTTGTTTGTTGCAAGTGACATGCATCTCTGAGACGTGTACATAAAAAAAATTGATTTTAGAGGTGCAATATTTAATAAAACTACATATAAATTAACTAAATATGTTTTATTTGATTGTTCACAATACAATTGAAATTAAACAATACATACAATTAAAATTGGCATCATATAAACAAAAATTACTTTTTTACACAAGGAGTATAAGAATTGCACACTTTTTTCAAGCACTCTAGACAACATCGATTTTCACATTTTATACATTTGTATGCAGTTTGCCTCCTTTATTGATAAGGACAATATCTGCTTGTTTTTCTCTTGGGAAGGTTATCAGAAATTTTTTGAGAGGTGCTGTGGTTCTCTAAGAATGTCTCGTGCTATTTTTCTTAGGTCATCTGGAAGGTTTGTGATGGACAAACAATGTTGCACTATTTTTTTTAACAAGCTGTTTGCTAATGAATTTATAAAGCTGAAACGTGTCATTACAGGTCTCTCATCATAGCTGGCATAGATAATGCCAGAATTTACAAGACTAACCTCTATCATATTGTAAAATATTGTCAGGGGCAAAACATCATTAGTTTAATCAGATTTTCAATTTCAATGATATCAGTGTCCTTGTAGTTCGCTGAGTTTTGAATCTTCCCTCATTGATTTCAGTTTTTGGTTAGAGCTAATTACTACACTGCTGGCCACCCAAATTGCAACACCGAGAAAGACAAGAGATATCACAACAAAATTTATTTTGTAGATAAAATGTTGACCAAGTATCAAATGATTAAATTTATAGACTTCTGTGAAGTGTGGTTCCTGCCAAAATCAGTAACCAGAGTAGCCGCCATTGTTGGACATCACCGCTGCCACATGCCTCGGCATTGATTCAAAGAGACTTTGGATGAGTTCTTGGGGTACAGCAGACCAAGCAGCTTCCACACGTTGCCAAAGTTGATCTGCTGTGGCAGCTGGGGATGGAATCTGGGTCAATCGTAGAGCAACCATGGACCACATGTTTTCTATCGGCGAAAGATCCGGAGAGCGAGGCAGCCAGGGAAGCAATTCAATTTGGCGATTGACGAAGAACCATTGGACAATGCGTGCCACGTGTGGTCGCGCATTATCCTGTTGAAATATGGCTGTGGGCAAGCCCTGGAGGTAAGGAAGGACAACTGGCTCCAACACCTCGGAGATGTAGCGCTGGCTGTTTAAAGTACCGGCAATGCGTACTAGAGGTGTGCGAGAGTGATATCCAATACCGCCCCATACCATAATACCTGGTTCAGGACCAGTGTGGCGGTGCATAACGCAGCTGTTCAGCATCCTCTCTTCACGGTGTCTCCAGACTCGAATGCGACCATCGTGATGTTGCAGACAGAAGCGTGACTCGTCAGTAAAGACAATTTCATTCCATTCTGCCATCCACGTCCTTCTGTCATCGCACCATTGGCAACGGAGACGTCTGTGGTTCTGCGTCAAGGGTAGACAAAGCAATGGACGTCTTGCGGACAGACCACTCTGCAGTAAACGGTGTCGAATGGTACGCGCAGACACTGGATGATGCGTTACAGACTGCATGTGCTGTGCTATGGTTCGTGATGTGACTGAGCGATCCGTCACTGCCATGCGCACAATTTGCCTGTCATCACGTGAAGTGGTGCGCTGAGGTGGATGCGATCGAACACGCCGGTCCGTCGTACCCTCCTGCATCCAACGATCACATATCCGCATTACAGTTGTTTGGTTTCGTCCAACACGACTACCGATTTCCCTGTAAGATAATCCACAATCTCGGTAGGCCACTATCCTTCCTCTGTCGAACTCGGATACTTGATCAAAAGATGATCGCTGTTTTCTACGAGGCATCTGTTTGCATGTTTCCTTCAGGGTGTTGCATTTACAGTGGCCAGCAGTGTAGTTAAGTAATCATCTTATGGTCAAACAAAAGGTGCCATACACTTTCAATATTGGGATATTTACCAAGTGATTTTGCATTTGGCTGTAAAGCAGGAAGTTTTATCTTCATAATATTTTTAGCTGGTGTCTTTGTAATCTTTGGCTCGGCTGAACACCAAGGAAAACAGTTCTTTTTTTCCATAATAGGTCTTTGGTTCGTCTCTACTAGTCATTAAAGACCCATCATTACAGGGGCCAGGAATAACCTTGTCCACTGAATTTTCACAGACCCTTTCATTTGCTCATCCCTAATGTCTTGCTTGTCTAATTCAGACTCATGTTCAGAATGTTCTATTTCATCCTCGGCATTGTAGGAATCATCAGAATGAAATTCTTCATCACTCAGCTCAACCTCTTCCTCAGGAAGAGGAACCATTGACATTTTTTTTTTGTCCTAGGAGAAAATATACCTGCCATGCTGACAAAACACTTGACATCATTTGAAAAAGTTTTGAATATATTTACATTGATCTTGAATGTAAACCATCAAGAACATAAATCAGTTAGTTGAAAGATTAATTGACTGGAGGAAACATTAGTAATTATTATTATTATTTTATTTTTCATTTGAGAACATGAAGGATTTGGAACTCTCCAAGGTATTTAGGAGAGTAAATAAAAATATGTATAAAAATAAATTAAGAACAACATGCCAAACAAACACATTCAAAACATAAAAACTGTCATTATTGGTGAGGTACATACCTTTCACGTAGTAGAAAAGAATGTTAGGTAATAGACATCTGTAAGATGAAAACAAATGTTGACACTTCAAGTAATAGGCGTCTATTAGATGTCGTACATTTTAATTATGACCTTACAGAAACCACATAATGTAATTAATTGGCCTGAAACTTCACAAGCGTTGTTTATAATATTTAACATGAACATACACTGAAGGTTTCATTTGACTAGTGCTAAAGTATGAAATGCAGAAAATAAGCAAACCTAAGCATCTGTGACGTGTGTTACCAGTTAAGGGTTAAAATGCTACAAGAAGTTATAATTCAGACAAAAAAAAAAAATTGAATTTATCTGTTTAATTGCATACAAATGTTTCATTGAAGACCAATATCTTTAAAAATTAATTGGTATTTATATAGAACATCATGCAGCTTAATAAGTTTTGAAAATAATGCCAACTCCTAATGCAATGGAAACCCAAATAAGTTTGAATTTCTAAATTTTACAACTGAAACACATACCTTTAAAAAAGTTATCCATGAAGCACACAGGACAAAAAAAAAAATTTACACATGAAAACAAATCAATTGAATAATAAAAGTTACTCTTTAATTTACCTTACATCTAAGCATATTTTGCTTAATACAAACAAAACTTTTCTTATCTTTGCATTACAAAAATATTTTAATATAGTCTGCATACAATATAATCCTTATGGAAACCTCTAATATTTGTTGAAATTCGGGTAATAAGGTTCTTAAAATCAGACAAAAATACAGGAAAAAGCAAATCAGAAAATTTAAAGCTATGTAAGGGCCCGACTTAGAAAATTCTTGACTACAGGCACAACTCGGTATGGGGGCACCCTAACACTGATGTGAGCGTAAAACTTCCAAAATTGACACATATAAAAAATAATCATGAATCATTTGAAAGTACTATTTTACCAAGAATCGACTATTTGAAGCTTAGAAGCCAAGAACATTATCAAATAACAAAAAGTAATACAACATATTAACTTCATCATTAAAACACCAATACAATGCAACCAGAAAAACTTATTAATTCCTTATATACACTGTAACATACATATGATGAACTATATAACTATACATATGATGAACCAATCAAATTTGAAAGGATATATAAAAAAGATTGCTATTAAAAAAGGTAAAATAATAAAAAAATTTAATTGTGAATTTTTACTTCTTTAATTAAAAATTTTCGGGCCTAATGGAAAATAGAGGCCTGAGCAATGTATCAAAAGTGAATTGATTTCACCAAACAAAACAAAATTTTCAAATATCATATGTTACTACATTCTAATTAAATTCCCTGTAAGTAATTACATTCTGATCAGATACCTTGCAATGTCAATAAAATGTCATTTTAGAGCTGTTTGCATTGATTACCTTAATATTTTCTGTCTTATAAACGAATTTTGAAATATACAATATCTTTTACAATAGAGATCAAAACGATACAAAGTAAAAACTAACCTTAAAGATTCGAGTTTTCTGTTGTACTCATCTAAGAGGTCGTTTGTAAGCTGAACTTCATCTGGAGGGACATATGGGTGCTCAGGGATTCTAAATACTTTTGATTGAGCCATAGGCAGCCATCTAGGTTTTCTTTTCGGCTCCTTTCTCCATCTCAGTTGGGTAAAAACTACAGTATTTGTACAGACTAACTTTAATTTAGAGAGGCAACTTAAAGATGCAGATGCTAAAGACATATTGAAATTGAAAGCGAATGTTTTGGGGATCTTAGTATATCTATATTACGTTCATAAAACCTAATACTGTCAATATTATTTATTCATTCACAATTTTTACAAGTAAAAATTAAAAGAAAGAAGCATGACTTATCATTCTCGTCGACTTTCACTACACAACAAACAATCAAAACAAAGACTGGCTAGACAGCCGGTTGGCCGTTTACTTAGAAATCGCAATAGCGCATGCGCAATAGAGATGGGTAAATCAGCTCAGAGCCGTTCGCTCTGAACGGCTCTTTGAAATGAACGACTGATCCGGATCTCAGTATCTCGGATCTGACGGCTCCCACATCGTTCACCGGAACCGGAAAGACCGATGTAGATCTTCAGATTCCAATCTTTTTGAAGATATAGGTCTTTCAAAAAGAGCCGTCTCTTTTTGAAGACTTTTCAAAATGAACGGCTCTTTTTGAAGATCTGTTTTCAAAATGACCCGGTTCTCTGAAAGACCGACTTGGGATCTGCTATAGATCTGTTAGTGAACGACTTGGGATCTGCTATAGATCTGTAAGTGAACGACAAGGATCCGGGTCTTTGGAGAAACGTTCGGGCAGCGGTGATTGATTTGCTGGCCAGCTGCTGAGTAACGGGGGGAATAAGTCAATGGGGAAATAAGCAGTCTATTGTAATGAATTACGTTTTCAGTGTTGCGGTTGATATAACGATTGATGTAGAGTGGAAAATACAAATTCATCCATTTAATAATATGTAGTAACGGATGTATGTATATACCATGTTTCGGCATCACTCTGGAAGGCATGGAGCAATTTCAACCAAACTTGGTACACATATGACTTATAATATGGTAATAATTACTGGGGGTGGGTTGATACCCCTAGCACCCCTAGGGGGGAGGGGGGAAGGGGGCCATGTAAATCTAAACGAAAACGACTGATATTAGAGTCGAATCCATAGTTTTCGGGATCGCTGAAATAAATAGTAACACTCTCGAAGCCGTTTAAGGGCAACTTCAGCCCCCCTCCAAAAATAAGCATTGGGGGGGAGGGGGGAAAGGATGAAAAATAAAATGTGGAAAATGACCGAGAGTGGTTCTAATGAATAGTTTTAGGTGTAGATGAGAAGAATAGTGACACTCACGATGCCGTTTAACGGCGAGTTCAGCCCCCCATCAGCATTGGGGGGGAGGGATGAAAAATGAAATGTCCGAAATGACCGAGAGTGGTGTCTAATCAATAGTTTTCGGGGTCGCTGAGATGATTAGTGACACTCACGATTCCGTTTAAGGGCAAGTTCAGCCCCCATCAGCATTGGGGGGGGGGGGGAGGGGGGAAAGGATGAAAAAAAAATGTCCAAAATGACCGAGAGTGGTGTCTAATCAATAGTTTTCGGGGTCGCTGAGATGATTAGTGACACTCACGATTCCGTTTAAGGGCTAGTTCAGCCCTCCGGAAAGGATGAAAAATAAAATGTCCGAAATGACCGAGAGTGGTGTCTAATCAATAGTTTTCGGGGTCGCTGAGATGATTAGTGACACTCACGATTCCGTTTAAGGGCAAGTTCAGTCCCCATCAGCATTGGGGGGGGGGGAGGGGGGAAAGGATGAAAAAAAATGTTCAAAATGACCGAGAGTAGTGTCGAACCAATAGATTTCGGGGTCGCTGAGATGATTAGTGACACTCACGATTCCGTTTAAGGGCTAGTTCCGCCCCCCATCAGCATTGGGGGGGGGTAGGGGGGAAAGGATGAAAAATAAAATGTCCGAAATGACCGAGAGTGGTTTCTAATCAATAGTTTTCGGGGTCACTGAGATGATTAGTGACACTCACGATCCGCTAAAGGGCAAGTTCAGCCCCCCCCCATCTGTATTGGGGGGGGGGAAGAAGGGGTGAAAAATAAAATTTCCAAAATGATCGAGAGTAGTGTCGAATCCATAGGTTTCGGGGTCGCTGAGAGGAATACTGACACTCCCGATGCTACTTAAGTACAAGTTCAGCCCCATCAGCACTGGGGGGAGAGAGGAGGGAGAAATAAAATGACTTCGATTTTGCACTAAAGGTAGAATTCATTCCTTTTCCTGTCTAATAAAAAATCGGGATAAATAAATACCCGAAACAGTCGGGTAAACAGCTAGTTACAAATAAAATCAAAATGAAACATTACTGCCGGCCAATCAAACATAATGAAATATTCTCGAAAAATATAAAAGATTAAATTGAAGAAAATGTTAATAGTTCATATATTAAACGACTAAGGTCGTCTAAGGTACTGAACGAGTTAACTTTAAAATGTCCTCTTAGAAACTGCTTAAAAATGACTTTTTAAAAATCTGGTTCTTTTTGTTGGGGTTTACGGTGTGAAAGAACTTTTTTTTATGTCACAGAAACATATAATCAGATACACACCTAGATGTTAAACGATTTTGCGTTTGAAATAACATGACAAAAATTATCCCTCTTGATAAATATATACATCTTTTTGTATTTTTTTTAATATAAATAATAATACAACTTTTAAAACAAGGAATATGTTCAGTTAATGAAGTTATATATTCATACAAGTATACATTTTCACTTAATAATTACTAATATATGTAAATAATAAAAGTATTTAAAGGAAATAAAAAACAGAACTCGTTCTTGACATAAAATCTAGGAGTGAAATTGACTCATCATATGTATATATATATCCCGACGCGCGACATTAAATACTTCCGTATCTAGGCCGGATATGGGCACGTTAAATCCAAAGACCGGAAAGTCCATCTATGAGGTCAGGGAGGGTGGGAGAGGGTACGATCCCCCCCTCCAAGATGTCGCTCATAGGGGTGCTCGGTCAAAATTAAGCTGTCAGCTAGTTAAGACGGACTCCGACTGTCGTGGTGCTAAACCGGAGTCGCACACTTCAGCCCGTAGCCTAGAATGCCCAGGGGGCATTAGAAACAACAACATATATATATATATATATATATATATATATATATATATATATATATATATATATATATATATATATACATACAGACTTTATTCTTTCTAGTGAACGATGAACGGATCGTTCAGAGCCGTTCAGTAAAGTGAACGGTTCCCAAAGATCCGGATCTCTCTACTGATCCGTTTTGCCCATCACTAATGCGCAATAGGTTTCAAGTAGCTAAATATGATTCCCTAAACCATACAGAGCTTCATGCCTTAAACTAATCTGTAGCTTCATACCTTAAACTAATCGCTCCTAAGTAGCTAACATGAAGCTCCAGAGCTTAGCTTCATGGTACTACAGTCCAGATAAGAGGTGCTCAAAAGTAAAAATTCCGCTTTTGGAAAATTGTTAAACAGGTCCTTGTTGCCCCGGGATGATACAACACCATGCTTGATTTATTTATCAATTACTGTTTCTCCTATCATTCGACTAGAAAAGATGCAATTTGAAAAGCAAAATTTTAACACATATTTCTTTTGTTGCGCAGCAGAATGTTTTTAATTTGAATTGCTAATTAGTTATAAACTGTAACCGCAGTAATATTTGTTGCCATGGATACCGTCTCAATTTGTAATAAACCGCAACAGATAACGAAATACTCTCTAGCTTATGATTTCTCTGAACATTGAAAAGGGTTGATATCTTGTTCTGATACATTTTTTTATGTTAAAAAGATTGAAGAAAAAATTGTCACATTCTTTATCTATTTATAGTTAATTGTAAAATGTTTTCTAAACAAATCGGGGAAGTGGTTGATTTCCCTGCAGAGTCGTCCAAAGAAAAGTATGAATTATTCAGTTCTAAGCACTGTAAATTTCTTGTAAAAATTTTGGCTGTCATGTCGTATGAGTCACGATCTGACTGAGCGGGAAATGCTTTGATTATTTATACTGCAAGCAAAGGTGACACAGTCAGTTTTGATTCGTTTTGTACTGGAAGATTATTCTTTAAAAAATAAATAAATAAATCGCATTAATATTTCAGAGGAAATCCTAAGTGACGTTCTTTCCTCTAATCGATACTAAAGAACAGGATATTGTAATGAAAACAATAAAACGAAAACAAGCATTCATGAAAAAACTCATAGTTGAAGGTTAATTTTAAGTTGACAGTAATAAACACTTGCCATCTATGTCACTTAAGATAAATCTGTTAAATACAAACCTGTTATATGTTCTGTAGTCAATCTTATAAATGGATAAGATAGCTATAACTTTGTCACATTTATTGCCCACGTCAAAAGGGGTACCCACTTCTTAACAAGAGCCCTTTGCTATAATGATTTCAACATCTTCCTACATAACATCTCTCTAATAACCGTCGTCTATTAGTGTGATTTTGGCGAATTTTGAAAACTTCATCAAACCGCACCAAGGGATACCCACTTCTTTACTTTAACCTCTTTATATATTGGAACATGCTTCTTCAAAAGCTATCCAAGGAAAATTTCTGGAAACTTTGTTAAAAAGTGTTTTAAAAATGAATATATTCACCAAGAGCTTTTTTAGCCCACCTGAAATACTGTTTGACACTTCCGAGTTTCAAAATATTTGAGGAAAAAAATTTTTAAACTTCCTTTTTAGTGCACCCATTGATGACAAATTGCTTTGGCAAATATTTATTAAGACAGTTTTTAAAAATAAAATTTGGTTAAGCCTCAACAAAGTTATATAGATTTTTCTAAAATTTACTAAATATAAGAAAGCTATAGAAAAAGGCTCCATACCCATTTTCGAAAACTAACTTGTTTAATAAATGGCAAAAAAGTGCTTAAATCAGTAAATATGCTTGAAATTTTAAAATCTACTTTTAAGTACCAAATAAAATTCTAAAAATGAAACTTTATAAAGAAGAATGAGGAAAAAATTGTCCTTTTCAGAAATAATACCTCTTCTAATATATCAAAAGGGGTACAGAGGATTAATAAAATGAGTAAAGTAGGTTCCTAGACTAAAATATTTATTGCATAGTTTTGGAAATTATTGACATAAAACTGGCCCACTAACCAATTTTGTTAGCTTTTATTCTTTAATTCTTTCTTAATCCTAAAATAATAAAGTTCAATGTTGATTTCAGAACTTGATTAAAAGTTTTTATAAATTTGTTGAAATTCTAATAATCTGAATCTATAACTACAACCTTTAAAATACTATATATCAATACAAAAAAAAAAGTTAAAAGTCCTTCTTTAAAATGTTTTAATAAACGTTAAGTTTATTTGAAATAAAAATTTTAGGGCTAAAATCTTCTAAAACTGTAATTCTGGTAAGACAGATTTTATGCAAACTACTTTAAAAATTTATAAAAGCTCAAGAAAAGAAATTCAGTACAAAATGTCTTCAACGTACTATATTTTGATCACATTGTACAGTAATTAGTATCATAGTCCATAAGTAAAAAAATTCAACTAAAAAACCATATATTTATGAAGAATATCAATCAACATATATCAAACTAAACAAACTATAGATTGAAGACATAGGCATAGCGTGCTTCTAACTTTTGGTGGGCAGCATGAATTGAATTCAGTTAAGGCCCTCCTCAGCATATTGACTGCTAGACAGTCTTTAAAATATGCAATATTATGATTTTTATGAAATTGAATAACAATAGATTTGATGTTTGAGTAGTATTCAAAAGTTATACATTGAGAAAAATAAATATAATATAAATAAAATGAAAAAAAAATACAGCATGGAATTTTTGTTATGGATCATATCATTGTTAAAAACTATGTTAAGGCTAAAGATATAATGAGAGTTGGGAGGGCATGTTCTACAAGAATATTGATATTGTTTCAAAATATGCTTATATTCCTGTCAAAAGATTATGTCAATGTTTTTCTTAGGAACATCCCATTTCTCTTTCTTCTTACTTTAAAGTATTAAATGCTGATATTTGATGGCTTTAATCTTTAGCAGATAAATTCCTCTCTGCTAGAATGGACAAGTAAAAAGTTTGTTGAATCTGTTCTTTATCAAAGTTTGTTTTTTGATTAATGTTTTCAATTGTAATTATCAACTGTTATTATCTCTTGTCAAAATCTTGTGCAATTTGATTCTTTATACCAGTTATTGTAAATCAAGTCTAAGGTCACCAATTAAATAATGCTAGTTAATTGTTTAATTAATTTGCTAAATGATTCACTCTTAGTTTTAAATGATGTTCTTAGTTTAAATTATGTTTGGTACTTTCTCTTTATACTGACTTGTCACCAACCTCTTGGTGAGGGAAAACTATTCTCATAGGCTTGCAGAGACTGGGATTTGATCTGTGGAACATCTACTTACAAATTGCAAATGCAATCACCACAGCACAGGGTCACAAACAAAATAAACTCTATTTAAGTACATGTAAGGAGTGGACAGAAATGAACTCGAAAATAAAATTTAAATATTTATTTTCTGATGTAGTTCTGTCCTTTTCTTACATATGCATAAATTGAATTGTTTTGTTCACTTTTTATATGTAAGTCAAATTCCCACGTGAAAGAAATAACAATACATATATGCCAGCGAAAGTAGATATGTAGTCTGTAAAAATAATGGAAAATAAGCATTATACTTCTTCTACCCTTTGAGGGTTTTCTAAAAATTACTTTAAAATGTTGACAAAAGTGGAAATGTGGTGTGAAAAGCAAGTATTTTTTTGTATTCATTTTATTTAATTGGTGACTTTCTGCCCTTTCGCTGGTAACAGGTTAGTATAATAGAAAAGTACCTTATTACTTTTTTTAGGCAAAATGTAGCATAAATGAAAATCATTAAAAGGAGTAAATAACTCTCTGTTAGTCTCTCAAAGACTAATTTTTCTTGGTTTTCTATTAAGGAAACTTTGTAAATTGAAAGATTCAGTTAGCACTTCAGATAACTGAATGTTCTTCATATTTACCTTTTCATAAATTTAAGATTCATGGAACTGAAAAAAAAATATCTCATACAATTTTTTTAAACCATACCCAATGTTTACAGAGTTGCTAAATTTGTGAAGTTTCTCTGGAAAATCATCAAATATCTGCATGCTCTGTGTAGACTGGAATCTGCTCTAGAAATGTGCAGTATAAGTGTCTTACCTAATGAAGAATTTAAATTAAGAGGAAAACTACTGTTTTGACGTGAAATTTATTGTTTCTGATCTTAACTTGTTCAATATGGGGTTAATTTTCCTTTTCTTTCCATTTAGGTGGTGCATAAATATAAAATTCAGTCATTATTTTGCATATTATAAATAATGGATATTAATTTTGCATATCTGTATTTACACATCGCCAAAATAGTAAGTAAAGGATAATTATCTCCATGTTAAATGTGTTATTTTATGAACTACAAAGTATTATTTTTACCATGTTTTTATTAACTTGCTTTCTTGTTTGTGTGTTTGCATGTGTGTTTGTCCAGTACAAATCTTGCAATCGATTTTTAACTAACTTCCCGACTAGCTAGACATTTGAAACTTTTAGAATAGCTCAGAAGACAATGACAATGCATTTTTTTAATACTTTTAGCCATCTTTAAGCAGAATTAAATTAATTTTTAGTTATTTTCAGTTAATTTTGTTTTGTTGACTGGTGCAGCCATCTATTGGCAGGAACGGGAATGAAAAGTTAAATGCAAGTTAACTTCCAATTAACTTCATTTTGTTTCAAGTTAATGGGATAATTCATCACAAAACTTTTAAAATAGTATTTATTAATACATAGAATTGTCAAGTTTATATGATTCAACAGAAAATTTAAAAACATGGTATATAAAAAGTTCTTTTTATCTTGTAATTATTTAATTTCATACTGTTGGTCCCTGGGGACAATGCTGCATAAATGGAAATATTTATGTTTGTCAATGAGGACTGGCATAGCACTCAACAAGTTAAAAATGTTGATTAATGAACTAATAGTAAACTTAATCTGTTTGTGTATGTCTTTAGGGAATTAGTAGTGAAATTTTTATTACTCTGTTATTTTATTTTAGATTACTTGAATTAAGTTTCAGAAAATAAATATACTTTTCCCTTACATAATAAAATTTATTATATATATTTAATATACTATATGTTATATACATTTATACTAAATGTTTTAGTAAGTTATCTTTTTTATTTTATTTACCAAATGATTAATTTCATTTATAAATATATAGATTTTTTTAATGTTGTAAATATCAGATATATTTATGTTTTAATTATAGTACTTATGTTTAATGATCGTAATTTTTTTTCTCAAAACAAACTATTTAGATCAGTTAAAACAAGCTATGCTCAGACAGAAATTCTCAAAAATGAAGAAAAATGCTCTCAGGTCTATGACCGACAACATGTTCAAGTAAGAAATAACATTTATTTTTTATTTTTACGGAGTAAAAGGGGATATCTGACTGTACCCATGTAGTAACAATACTTTTATTAGCTGTTCATTATATAACTGGGGAAAAGATGGAGGCATTTTCCTGCTTCAGTTTATCAGAACTTCAAAAAAATACTTACCCACAGCATAATGAACAAATGAGAAGGGAATTATAAGTTTCAAAAATATAGCTTTTTTATATTTAGATCAAATTTTAATGACAGATTACATTCTTCCATAACGGTACTTCAGAAAGGAAAACTTCAGACTCTAAAACCGTCTGTCCTACAATCCTTGCAAGTTATAATTTTGGCAGCATGCCAAACCTAGTCTATCACTTGAACAAGTTAAACAGAAAAGTATCAAGATGCGTCAAAATTTCGACATACATATATGTATGTTCATACATACATATATATAGATACATATATATATATACAAAAGAGGTAAGCAACGATAAGTAATCCTATGTTAATAACCCACGTTAGTTTCGTTAGAAGAGACTACCTGAAATTTTTTTCTATTTAAATTAGATTTAAAAAATTAAATTAGGCTTTTTCAAAAAGGCTAAAATCATTTAAGGAGTAGATAACTGAAGCCATAGAATAAACATGTGATTCTATATATCTCTAAAATTTTTATTTTGCTATTCATAGAGAATAAATTCCTTTTAAATTTTCTTTCTGGAGATATGTTGATCAAAAGTAAAATAATACAGTTTGTTAGTCCGGAATACAATAGTCATCTGTTCCTACTAGAGGACTAAACAGATTTTCTTCATCAGCATGTTGTCTGGCATTTCTTAAAAAGTTATTTGGCAGGAGTGTAGTACAAATTTCAGGAAGATAAAGCATTTATAATGCTATAAAATCAATACAATAGAATACTCTCACTTTCAAATGCTAAGAAAGGAAAATGAAAGATTGTTAAGGAAAATCTAGATGTTCATAATTTGTAAATTGACTTTGTTCTATAACAAAAAGTGCCAAACATTGTTATAAAAATATTAGCCTGTTATAAGCAAATGCAAGAGAGTTGAAGAGGGGAGAAGGTATTATCCGAGATTATCTTGAAAAATTAAGTAGAAATAGTTTCAAAAAAATTATTCAACAGTTTCTGACAGCCTTCTCATCAGCTGATGTTAAGATAGTCTTTCTCCATCTTAACTTAATCATTTCAACCTGAGAAATATAAGAGGGCAAAAGCAGATTGGCTTTTGTTTCTATCAACAAGAAACATGCTTTCAAATGGTGAATTTTTTAAAAGTTTTTCGGCTGTGTATTTTATACTGTGGACTCACTTGGAAGCACTAATTTTCTCCAACAATTCTCAGTTATGGCCAAATGTTAGACCACTGAACCAGGATTAGTAATTAGGAGTTAAATTGTATCTAGATGTTCCTGATACAATTTTATAGAACCAGCATCCTGAATTATGCAAAATTATGTTATTGATTATTTCTCATTGGTGATTAAATAGGCATATTAATGATTGCAACATAATTTGTAAGTGTATCCAATTGATAACTATCTACAAATCTTATATTCACAAGAATTTTTGCTGAAATATTACTGATGATTTACTCATGTACTTAAAACTTATTTATTATATTCTTATATTGTGTTTACATTGTTTGTTATTTTATACAGAGCTCTTATTTCTTTCACATTTTAGGTTCAAACTGATGCAGTTCAGAAAAGCAGTAACATTTTTGCAGAATATGATGTGGAAGATTTATCAAATTTTCTGAATAGTGTGGCACCATATGTTTGTTCTGTTTTGGACAAAAATATCAAAAGTCAAGCATTTGCAAACTATGAATTGTTATCTGATCTTGAAAGTTCTAGTATTAAATTACTGCATGTTCTAGAAAAATCTATGAAAAATGAGGTAATTGTAAAATTTTAGACATGTAAGGAAAGAAATTTGGTTATGAGAATATAGCACAGTTTGAAAAGTATATTTTACCCTGTGATATTGAAGCTAACAATTAACATTATTGCACTTTTAAAGATACCCATTTCAAGTTTTATACATGAAGCATGTTAAATGGATTTTTCTGTTACCTACTTTTAGCTTAGAGAGTGTTTAGAATAGATTATTCCATCCTTTAGTTTGTAGTTGAAAAGAAGATGGGATGATGATTCTCAGACTCTAGTGAAAACCAAACTAGAGGATAGAATAATCTTTTACAAATGTGCTTAAATTTGAAAGTAGCAAGTAAAAAGTATGTCACAAATGCTAGAGGGGTTGTCAGATTTTTTTTTTTTTGTAAAAATTTATCAGTGCATATTTGTTATGTTCATAAGTTCAGTTATTTTATTAGACTGTATAATTATATCATTAAAGTCGTAGTTCAACAAATCAATATTTTGCTAACATTTTGGACACTTTATTTTTTATATTTTATTCTTATTATAACCTCCCCCTGTAGTCCAGGAATTTACTTTATGTAGTAAAGTATTATGTAGGAAAGTTATGTAGGAAAGTAGCAAGTAAAAAGTATGTCACAAATGCTAGAGGGGTTGTCAGATTTTTTTTTTTTGTAAAAATTTATCAGTGCATATTTGTTATGTTCATAAGTTCAGTTATTTTATTAGACTGTATAATTATATCATTAAAGTTGTAGTTCAACAAATCAATATTTTGCTAACATTTTGGACACTTTATTTTTTATATTTTATTCTTATTATAACCTCCCCCTGTAGTCCAGGAATTTACTTTATTAACAACAATTACTGTTTTCTTTATTAAATGATTTTTTCAATTATATTAAGCTCCTGTTAATAAAACTTATAAAAGTAATTTATGAATAGAGAGCAATTATTTTGATATTATTTCTTTTTAGTTTAACATTTCTAAATTACATTGTTATTGTGCTGAACAGACTAATTTCAAACCATGAAATAAAATAATTTATTCAGCACATTAGCAATGTAATTAAACATAAAATATGTAATAAAAATATGTCTTTTTCTCTAGTTGAGTTGTTGCTATGTTTCTTGGAACTCCATTGGAACAAGTATTGCTACTGCATATCCTTTATTTTTTTTCTCCAATGATAGTTTTTCTTTCAATAACAGTAAAAATATGGTTGTTTTTCATCTAGATGTTTTCTTTAATTTTTGTACTTAATAATTTTACCCCTCTTATATAAAGTGATTAAATTTGGTAACTTGTTTTAAAAATATTTTTTTTTCCAACGTGGCAGGCACTTGTCTTGATGACATCAATACTGTGAATTTTTTTCATCTACTTTATTTTGGGATCACCATATTTGAATAAAATATAGAACCATAATTTGAAGGGAAGATATATATCAAAAATATAAATCTAAAATAAAATATAATCTAGATATATATCTAAAAATATAAAATAAAAATATTTAAGTGAATCATATAATTTTTTAAAAAAATGTTTTTAAAGAATTTTAATAAGACATTAAGGAGTATTTTAATAAGACATAAGAGTTATTCTTACAGAATATTCCAATATGGCAGGCACTTGTCTTGATGACATTTGCCCATCATTACTGTGAAATTTGATTGGCTACTTTAATTTGGGATCACCACATTTGAATAAAATATAAAACCATAATTTGAGGGGAAGATTCATATCACTAAAAATAAAAATATTTTAGTTGAATCATATAATTCAGTTTCTCATTTTTTAATATTTTAAAGGAATTTTAATAGGATATTAAGGAATAAAAGTTATTAAAGAATAACAAGGGTTAAAGAAGAAAAAAATGAAAGGAATTTTTTTTTACATTACAAAGATATATTTTATTCTGAGATGTAATAAGATGTATTATATTCTGATATAAACTATATATATATATATTTAAATTATATTTTATGCCCACTGAAAGTTTCCTTGACATATAATACTTATACAAATAACTTTCATGAAAACTGGTGTGATCATGATGGATCAATTGGAATTTGGAGTTTGAGTCGTAGGAATTTTGACTCCAAAAAGCCAAATATTGTTCTTGAGACTGATTGTTGTGTTACATGTGTAGCTTTTCATCCAAAAATTCCAGCTATATTAGTGGCTGGAAAATTTAATGGTATGTTTTTTTAACTTTTTCTTAAAATAATTTAAAAATTTAATATCTTTATACTGCTGTAAGCTATTTTTCGTAATGTAAAAAGTGTGTTGTTGTTTCTATTGTGGCAGGCACTTTTCTTTTGACATTCATCCATTTGTTGGTTGCTTATAATGGGAGCACCATGTAGGGTAATGTAAAAAAGTCTCAGAGAAAGTTTTTATTTTGTTTCGCAACTTTTACTTCCTGTTCAAAATTTAAAAAAAAAATTAAACATGCAGTTACATCTTACTTTTGAGCAACTGTTTTAATTTAAACTTGCATTGTTCAAATCTGAAATCTAAACATAAAAAAAATGTAAAAAAAGAGCCTTTCAGGCAATTGTCCTTCCCCAAACATATGCTACTTTAACAATTATTGTTAGCAGAGAATATATTAACAGAACATCAAGATTTATGTTTCTTATGATATGAAAAAAAAAAGTTTTATTTTTACCCATTTGAATTTTAATTAAACCTTAGTTTTCATTTCTAGAAATGATTTCAGAAAAGGCAAGCATGATCATTCTGATTTTGATTGGAAGCATACAATATTGTTGATTCATATTACAATACAAGGAACAAAAATATATAAAAAATGAATGATCAGGAATTTTTTTAAATTTATTCTTGATTGGTTAAAAATTACATTTGAATTAAAAAAAGTATATTTAATGTATTCTTTATACAATTTGTGATTAAGTTTGAAAATGCTAAGGTATGAAATTTTAGATTTCATGCACGCTAATAATTATAATAGAGAAGAATCTCTTCTCTATTATTATTATTGTAAAAAGGTGGTGCTTTATAAAATATATTTATATATTAAATAAATATATTTTATAAAGCACCATTGCACATGTACATGTCTATTACACAGCTGTTGAACTTCCAGAGAGGAAATGTAACTCAGATATATTAGTAAACTCAGATATATTAGTAAAATATATTTTATGGGTTTAAGAATTATACAAAATTTTGTCAAATTCTGAAACCCAGAAATTATAGTGTACAAATATCAATGTAATAATTTGTGTAACATTAGTCAGTTAACTAATGTTACTTTAGAAAGTATTCACAGTTTTTAAAAAAATTCATTAGGAAAAGTGAGGTATCACAATATTCATGTTTTATAGAAATTAGTTTTTTTCTTTTTTGCTAACTGCCTGACACTTCAAAGCATAGACCAGAATGAGACTATAAGACCGTATGTAAAGGTAGGTGATTATGCCTACTATTTAATGAAATTGTTCTCTTACAAAAGATGTGTTTTGTCCTTAATTTCAACCAACCCCCACTCACTCACGCACGCACAGAGAAAGAGAGAGAAATTTCTCCAGTCAGCCACCCCTATTCGATAGCCACTTTTTTTCAGAACCATATATATATATATATATATATATATATATATATATATATATAAACATATAAAATGACATTTCCTGTGCCTGAAGCACTTCTTAGAAGAATAGCTTGATGCACATTTATTCAATATATTGATTGCTTTTTTTGTTTTAAGCATATGTTTAAAATATTTATAGGTGAAATCATGGTTTGGAATATTTCAAAAGATGATGATAATTTGTTAGGAAGCTCTAAAAGTACACTAAATTACCACCGAGAGCCTATTACTGGACTGTTTTGGCTGCCTGAATCAAGTTCATATGATTCGATCCAGGTATTTGAATAATTTGCTAATAGAGACATTTAATTCACAAGTAATTTATTCAGAAGTATTTTATACAGAACTACAATATTTTCTGACATGAAAAATTATTATTTTTAAAATTTTAGTTCCTTAGTTGTAGTTTAGATGGTAAGATACTGATGTGGAATTTGGAGAAGAATGAATTAATTCCAGTTGATGGGTAAGCCTCACTTTAGTCTAAAAAGGTTTTGAATCAAATCTATTTTACATCACAAATGAAACTAAGCTATGACATGTGTTACATTATTTTTAAAAGCCTCCAAACAGAAATCATTTATTTCTATTCATATTTGATAGTTATTTTCATTTGATGCGACATATTATCAGCTGAGCTTAAAATTAACCAAAAAGTAATTTGCTTTTCATACGAATGGTAATTTTTTTTACATTAATTGATTATTATTATAAATCCATATCTTAACATTTTGAATAATTGCCAACCTATTGAAATCAAAATTCAGTAGATATTTTAGTAATATTCAGATTTCAGAACAAATTCAGGTTACATCTTAGCTATTTCATAAAAAAAAAGATAATTATTTTTACTAACTTTTTAATTTAAATAATAAATTGGAGAAACAAAGGAAAAATGGAAACAAAAATTATAAATGATGTTAATTCTAACTTAATGCAGAAATAATTGGTTTAAAAGTAAATTATATTGTAAAACTAGTTATATGATTCCAAAAAACCTATTTTTAATTTTTGTTATTATGAAAGATGAGACTGGTTAAAACATGAATCCTTTTAAGTTCATTGTTTTGTAAATCTCAACTAAATACAAAAAATTCAAAAATAGAAATAAATACTTTTTTTTATATTTAATTAAAAAATGAATCATAAAATAATAATTTAGGTGCTGCCCACATGGTGTAGTGGTTAGCATTCTGAGCTGCCACACCGTGGGCTTGCGTTCAAATCCTGAATAATTCTTGGTTGTTCCTGTGTCATCTCCCTCATAGGGAGCAATGCTGGTTCACCTATATGGTGCTGCCATAATAAAGTAGCCAGTAAATTGCAGTGAATGTCTTATGACAAAAGTCTTCCTACTTCAAATAAAGGGATGAAATATGAAGTCTCTGATTTAAAACCTGAGCCTTATCAAAATTTATTAGAAAAATATGCATTTAATTGCAAAATTTATGGATGGCCAAGTTTACAAGGGATGAATGTCTGTATTTCTCTACATTGCTTTTTGTACTTTTGAAACTTCTATTACTCATTTAAATAATATTTGTAAATAATGATTACCCTGATAATTATATATTTAATATGACTGTATGCCTTCCTTTTAGATATTTATTGTTTTCATTTAGAATTATAAACTATATTTTCTTCTCTGATTTTGTCTTGTAGGTATATAGTTCTTAGTGAGCAATTGCCACGAAATTTTCAAATTAAGTCTACTAAAGAAAACTCTGAAGTTGGTAGTGAGTACATTTATGCTTTTCTATCAATGGAATACATATACCTTAGTTTGCATTCTTCTAATAGTAATGATAATTCTGTTTTTAGTACTTTCAATGTCAATCAATCATGAAGATCAATCCATATTTATTATGGGCACTGAAGGAGGTGGCATTATACAAGGATCATTTACATCAACAATTCCAGCCTCCTGTAAGTTATTAAAATATAACTTATAAAAAACTTAAGAGGTAAAGTTTTTTAATATCAATATCAAAATAAGAGTCAATATTCTTAAACTGTATTAAAAGCAGAAATTCAATAATTTTCTTTCATATAATTTGTTCACCCAAAAACTATTACAACATATTTTGTTTTCAATTATTGTTCAGTGAATTTATCCTATTAAAATCATAATTTTCTTTCAGATTCTGGTTTCACTTCTGTTCCTTTGAAAAATCCCATTACAATGTGTTTTGATAGACATAAAGGTCAAATTACATCAGTACAATTTTCTGCATTCTCAAGAAATATATTTCTTTCATCAGGTAGTGATGGAGAACTAAGGATATATTCTTTATTACAAGTAAGTATTAATAAAATACCAGTTCCTTAGAGTTAATGTACACCTTCAATTATATAATATTAACACCAAGTTATCTTAATTAATAAAGCACACTTATGAAACTCTTAGAAATAAAGGCATTTTAATTAATTTTGAAGACTAGATTTTTAAGAGTTTCTTTAGCAACTCTCAATATTACCTTACATTATCATATGCTGGTGCCTATGATAAATTTGCAACTACATTTCATTGACATAAATGCCATTGACCTTTTTTTATATGTAATTGACTTCACCATCAAAACTGATTTCTGTAATTTTAGCCTTCAACCTCCTTTAATATTTAGAAAAATCCAGCAAGAAACTGCACAATTTCCTGAATAGTTGGCATTTCTGATACTATTGAGCAAAAAGGTTTTTTCCATATTTAAAATTGGATATCAAGACTGTTTCACTCTTTTGTGTTCTGCTGACATTTTTGGCAAGATTTGTAGTGTAATAAAACAACCTCATTTATGACAATTGCTTTAATCTTGAAAATGCATATTTTATTGATGAATTTGACTCTACAGCTTTAAAAAATTCTTTGTTTTGCTGATTTATTATGTGACAGATTGTCCTGTTTCCTATCACATGCAATATTTAGATCTTACCAAAGCTATGTGCAAAGCCCAGCCTGTTTTTTTAATAAAAGAAAAGATACTGAACTCAGACGTTCTATTTAAAATTCATATAATACTAACAGTTTTCTTTCAACTAGTTTTTCTCAAAGACAAATAACTGTCCTATAGTGGTGTATTAAAATTACCACTGAAAAGGATTGCTAGCCATTGCTCAATTTCTTTCCATCACAAGAGTAAAGCCTCTGGCTATTCTTAAAGGAAAATAAACAGCTTTAATAATAAAAATAAATAAAAACTTTTAGCTTAATGATGTAGACAAAAAAGGGGTAAAGACAGCATTATCAGAAAATGCTAAAAATTTCAGTTAAAGTTATCAAACATCAGGAAGAAATTGTTTTATGACCACAGAGTTGGAAACTTTCCTAGTATATTAAAAAGTTTGGCACTTATAAGTTATTATATAGAGTTGTCCAAAAGTGACATTAGCTAATCTCAATGCAGTTTTGATTAATGAGTTATGTATCTTAGATTATACTTTTGTAATTAAAATTCCTGAAATTCATAACAGCATATATATACAATTTTAGATATCACTTCAAACAATACTAACACAGTTTAACAGATACATTATTATTTGATTATTAGCTTTCCTAACACAGGAATACTTAAATGTTGAGCCACCACAAATGAAACCTCTTTTAAAGAAAGTATTTGTCCCTAAATCTCAGCCTAAATTTAGGACTGTTGATAATGTCTGAGGACTTTTGAATCCTCAGATTTAATATGCTCCTACTCAGCACATATATGGTGATCTCTGGACAGATCTTTCATACAAGAATTGAAATCAGAGACTTCACCAGTGACTTGTTTTAACTCCCAAAGTAAACTTTCTACTATGATACAAGGTTTCACTGAAACTGAATCATATATAACTAAAACTAAACTCATGGCACAACAGTCCGTAGTGGACCAAGGCCGGCAGTGCCCATCTCCGCTTTCGTGGGCTTGGGGTGCCATGCAACATACGTCTCAGTCAGGTGGTCAACCTGACGTGGGACCCCAGAGTTTAGTTCCCAAGCATGCTTGGTTCTCATTTTATCAACCCACTCAAGGGATGAAAGGCATGAGTCGACCTTGCCCAGTCACAGGGTTGAATCCTGGACCTGTTGGGTGGCAGCTTGACGCTTTTAACCACTATGCCACCGGGCATCGAATCATATATACCAAATAAAAATAAAAATATTCCTAATTAAATCAACATTAGTTATTATACTCACTACTATACATTATACAGAAGGTCGTTCGCACTTTATGGAAACAATTGTGATAGTTAAGTTTTATATATAAATGCCATATGTTATGCGATGATTTGCTTCTATCTGATCACCATGGTTCTTGACAATAGCTCTAGCTTGAATTTTCCATGAAAGTAAATTTTTGCTTAGTACTGTCATGTCAGTTTTACCTCATTCCTCTTGGACCGATTTCCAAAGTCCGTTTAGTGTTCTTAGATGCCGTTTACCTAAGGCTCGTATTAAAAAACCGAAATTACAAAAGTCCATTGGAGAAGAGTCAGGTAATTTTACAGGTATTTCATTAAATGGGATAATTTTATACCTGCTTCTGATTCTTTCTTTGCTAAATAAGCAGCTGTTGATTTAGACGTGTGACTAGAGGCCTTGTCCATAAGAAGCTTAACTTTATCAATGTCCTTTCCATATAAGGCTGGAATTTCTTCTTCAAAAACTGGTTCTAAAATATTCTGCTGATAGTAGAGTGAATTAATTTTGGCTTGAGACTTATTTTATTTTTAATTTGTTGTTGTAACAAAATCCTGCTACTATCATGAACTCCCTAGAGAACTTTTCTGTACACTGACGTAGCCATTTCGTATGGTCATTCCCGTCAGTTGAACAATAGAAAATTGATCTTTTTTTACTTCAGTCACTTAAATACACCCATGCCTCATCGAGTGTTACCACAAATTTTCATTTTTCAGCAGCCAGGTGTTTTTCATATAATTTTCTGCAATTTGTTTTTCTTTCAGCAATATGCTTTGACAAAAGAAGATGAACTTTAGGTTTAAACATCTTTTTTAACTTCAAATCTTTATGAATGATTTTATTAACAGTGCCAGAAGACAATCCTAGTTTTAATGCAATGGATCTTTGAGTTGGCGTATTTTCTTTTAGGATCAGGGACTTCACTTTCTTGATATTTACCTGCGTTCGAACAGTCTTAGGATGAGGTTTAGTGGTCATGTTTTCATTTTTACTTTCAGTTAGACATTTTTTTCCCTTTCAAATTTAATATATTATAAATACCTATTTTTGAAATGCCATAACCAAAATTTTTACACTTCTTTATAATTTGTTGATACGAATATTTCTCCCCGGAAAGTGCAGTTATTTAACCTTCGAGCCATCTATCAATTTTAGGAACCATTTTCAAAATAAATATTTTATTTTACATTCCAATCAAAGCAAAACAATAGCAGATGATTATTCTGAAGTTGCCAAATATTTATCTCAAAATGCAAACGGCAAAAATAAATTACAAAATCGTTTCCATAAAGTGCGAACAACCTTCCGTATAGTTCAAAAGATGTAAAAAATATCTTGGTATAATGATTAAAAATGTCATTAACATGTTTCAATAAGGAAACTGTGGACTTTTTCTACTTTTTACCTCTAACGATGAACTTTTAGTACCCTCTGTAAAAAGTTAAAGGATATACCTAAAGGTTACACTTTTTTTTAAATCTTTCTTTCAAAAAATATTTTTCTGTTAATAGGTTACAAGACTCATTTTAGTGTTTCCTATAATTTACCAGTTAGCAGTACAATAATTATATAAACTAATTTGATCGAAAAAAATATTATTAAAAGCAAAACAGAACAACTAAAATTAGAGATAAAGCAGAGTCAATCATATTTAAATAATATAAATAAGACTCTATCATAAAAATTCACTGAGGAATTATGCTTTAACAAAATCTAGAATGACAGACTATGATGGTGCTTCCTCTAAAAGTATTTGCAAAACATCAAAGTTCAACTATATATGTCTTTCCAATAAAAAATGACTTTAAACTAAAACTACTAACCAACAAACAACCAATGACAAATATAGTATAATCACATTTTTTTACATTGCTGTACTATGACCTTACTCCCTTCACAGTAAAACAAACCAAAACCAAAGAGCTGACAACTGATTGTTGGCTACTTCTATTATCAGTCATAACAACAATTACTTCAAATTAGTTAAATGATAGTACCAGTACATTAAGAATTCCCTCACTTCCTTCTGCAGATACTATTAAATAGAAAATGTGAGCTTCCCTGGTGTTGATTTTCTCAATGCAGGGTTTAGAGGTTAAAAATTTCAGGATTTTTATGGACCATGTTTATTTAGCAGAACCCTGTTATAATTTTATACATAAAAAAAAGCAGATTTAAATGCAGCAATGATTAACTTTTAGCATAAAACATCATTTTAATAATAAAAAAAATCTTTACAAATCTTTTCATTTCTTCATTCCTGTTACTATTAACTAATGTTTAGTGGACTCCAGGTTAATCTAGTTTAGAACTTATTCTGAAAATTTTCCTAACTTGTTTTCTCTATGGCATTTCCATTTTTGATGCATCATTTAAAAACTTTCAAGTGTAAAAGAAATATTATATTACATGTTCTTTCCGAGTATATAATTCGAATTTCAGCAAATGATCTTATTTAATGATTCTTTTGATAATTTAGGAAATACAATGGTGGATAAAATATAAATGAGACTTTACCCATAATTCATTTTACTATTTATTTAAAATACCAATATCATTTTTTTACTTATCTTCCATCAACATCTACATACCTCTGCCAAAGCGTTAGGAATATTTTTTTTTAGTTTTAAAATAAAGTAGGACATGTAAGAAGCCAACTGCACAGAAATTCTCTTACCTCTTCAGCTTAAAATCATTCTACTCCTAATGCTTATTTAAGGGGTCAAAACAAATAGTAGTGTAAGGATGATAAACCTGGACTGTAGTCAGGATGTTGAAATGTACTCCAGGACAATTCCACATAACATGGAAACTACAGTAGTAAAAAAAAATTTTGAAAAAACTACTGAACTTTGTTTTTTATATGTTGTACATTTATTAAAGTTCACAAATTAGAATCTGGAAATACCTGGTTAATCATTTTCTGTCATGTGAAGACTTGGTCTGAAGAGCATTATATTCTGGTGAATTTTTCTCAGCTTTGAATAGATTTAAAGGTATGTATTTTACTAAGTTTTAGCATGTTTCTACATAAATAATTATATTTTCTTAAAGATTTATCCTATAAGACAAATATAAAAGTATTATTTTAGAATTAGCATTTAAAATAAATGAGAGAGGTTAATTTTTATATAGATCAAATTCTTTGTAATGTGAGTCACAAAAGGTTCATTTTTTTAATATTTCTAACTTTTTATAGCTGTAAATTATAAAATGTTTACTGCTTCTTCTACTTATTTATATTACTAAAAAGAGTTGATAAGCCAATTTCCTTTTTAAAAATATTTTATTTGGAAATAAAGGCATTTTATTTTGTAATGCGAGTCACAGCTAGTATTGTATGATAACAGAGTTCTTAATGGCATTTAATGTTTCCTAATGTTATTTTTGGGGTCAATGGGATGATTTTATATCTATACACACCCATATATGATTAATTACTGCCACTAAATGCAATTAAATAATGTAATTCTATTGTAGTTTTTCTAGTAGATGCACACATATGTTTAAAAAATTACTACCACATGTAATTCTAAAGTTAATTTTTTTTAATAGGAAGTTTTTAATCTATGTCACTAACAACATCAGCAGAGCAACAGAAAGTGTAGGAAAAAATTAAAGCAAGAAGGGAAGTACAATGAATATAAACAGAAACACTGTGTCCAGATGAAGGAATATAGAGAGGAAAGCTGAAAAAGTAAAGAAGTTGCCTCAAGCAATTCAAGATGAATTGAAAAATGAAGAAATGAAACTGTCAAGAAAAAGAGTGACTTAATTCCAACTTCTTAAAAAAGAAAAGCAATCAAGTGAAAAAATTATATAATCACCTCAACAAATATATAAAAATGCAAGCGGACTACAAAAAGCATTGGCCAAAGCAAAGCGAGGTTTGCCCAATTCACCTCATCATAAAGAAGTAGTTGTGATAAAGTTATTTAGCAAAGAATGCAATATAGATATGGATAAAAGTTTTCAGTGTCCAAAGAATGTATCACAAGGATATCCCTTATCCCAAGACACTCTAAATAAAATTCAAGAATTTTATGAAAGGGATGATATTAGCAGACTAGCACCTGGTAGAAAACATGTAGTTACAATATGGGAAAATGGAAAAAATATAAAGCAAGCTCAAAATCTTGTTTATTCCTTAAGAGAAGTATTTGAGCTGTTCAAAATTGATAATCTATCAGAGGTACTTGGGAAAAGTGAATTCTCATCAGTGTGTCCAAAGCATATTCTCTTAAGCAACAAACTACCTCACAAAGTTTGCTTCTGTCTGTATCATGAGAATTTTATCAATGCTATTAATACTGAAGAGATTCCTATATACTCATATTCTTTTCCTGAAAAAATAATTTGCAAGCCTCCTTCTAGAAATTGTTCAATTAATGAATGTCAAACTTGTAATAATGCTCAAGGTTTTCAGAAGGTATATCCCATACCAGATGATGTTGAAGCTGAGGTTAAATGGATACACTGGAAGAAAGATCTAAGTCATCAACTACTGTTGAAGATAGAACCCATTGGATCATATTCCGATTTACACTCTTATGTAGCAGATCTTGTTCCACAATTTCCATTATTCACCATTATTACAAGGTAACAAACACTATCACTGTATTAAAGTTGAAAATAAGAAACCTAAAGGATTTTTGATATCTTCTGATTATAAAAAAACTCCTCAACCATTATCAGATATTAAATGTGATGATTGGTATGAAATTGAATACGATGGTGTACTGTATCCAGGAAAAATTACCAATTGTATCAATGGAGAATTTGAAATAACTACTATGTACCCTACAGGCAAACAATGGAAATGGCCTAAAATAAAATATTTTATCCTCGATCAAAGTTGATTTGGAAATTAAAACCTCCAATTCCTGTGAATTTAAGAGGGTTTTTTACATTTGTATTGTAATTCTTTCAATAAAACCATTGTAATTTATTCTAATATATATATATATATATATATATATATGTGTGTGTGTGTGTGTGATGTGAAATTTTTATTGGTTTGATTTACAATTTTTATTTATTAATTTTCATTAATTTACTGCTAATTAATTTATTACTTAAAATTAATATTAAAATATATAACTACATGCCTGTTAATTAAATTTAGTAATGTTTCATTACTAACTGCAAGATAAAATATTTTTAAATCAATATTTCCTTAACTTCAAAGACTTAAGTAGGAGATGTAACGTGAGTCACAAAAATATGTAATGTGAGTCACACGTAAAATATTGATTAACCTTTTACACGCCAATGTTCCCAAATGGGAACATACAGTTTAAAATTCAATTAAAAAAAAAGTTTCATTATATCAGTCATGTAAAAATTTCTCATTACAAATAAAGACATACTTGATTTTTTGACATAAGAATTATGTTCCAAAAATAAAATCAGTAGTGTACAGAAATTCGCAAAAGACAGCTTTTTTAGCACTTTCGACATGGCATTACTTAAAAATTCTCCAAAAATAGAAAAATAAACTAAATTTTTTAAAATAACGTAAACTATTCTTATAAGGGTTCACTTTAATGATAAAAAAATAGATATCGAAATTCGGAGAAAAAATGCGCTTTATATAAGAAACCAAAGTTGAATGTTCCCAAAAGGGAACATTGGCGTGTAAAGTAGTAGAAAAGTACATGTTTTTTAAATCTCAATGAAACTGTTGAAAAAAATGTTTAAAACTTCAAATAAAGTATTACGTGGTTCAATACACTATGGAAAACGTGTCTAGTTGTTGTTTCATGTTCCCCTGTGTCTCCCCACACCCACGTCTCGGGGGGGAGGGGGGGGGTTTGGGCGGAAGGGGTAAAGAGTGTTTATGGCTGCAGCTGTGAAACTCTTGTTTATTTCACGGCAAACTTTGCTTTTTATATTTTCTTTTCTCCTATCATGGAATAGGACATTTAAGAACAGCGTTCATGGGGAAACCTCGTGATTGTTTTTTTCTTTTCTCTTTCTAAATACACCGCCACAGCATTTTGGAATCTATACTTCTCTGGGTCGGACATGCCGAATCCAAAGCGATTTTTAACTGTTGAAGAGGCTTTAGATTACCTGGAAACTTTATCAGATGACTCTGATGGAGATGTTATTGATATATGCCAATTCCCCCCTGAAGAAAGTGGATGCATCACAGATGAAGAAGATATAAATGAGGAAACTTTTGAATGCGTTATGCCTGCAGATGTTTGTGGAGAAGTTGAAGTTTTCGCGAACATTTCGGATAACGATTCCATAGGATATGCGGATGTTCCTTCAACTTCGAAAGAACAGCCAAAATCTAAGAGAAAACGATTATCGGGTACACAGAAAAGCACCGACTATCGCTGGAATAAATCTACAACTTTTGAAAAGAAAAGTGTGGAAAATGCAGGCATTGAAGATATATGTCAAGTTTTCCCAGAGATTGTTACCCTTTCCCCAATTGAAATTTTTCATAAATTTTTACCCATAGACTATTTCATTCATTTGGCGAAAATGACAGAACTATATGCCTTACAGAAAGGTGAAACACTGGATTTGGATGAAAATGATATAGGTCAGTTTTTCGGACTACTGCTGTTTAGTGGGTACCATAGCTTACCAGGCGAGGATTTATATTGGAGCACACAAGACGATCTTATGGTTCCAATTGTGCCATCTGTTATGCCAAGGAACAGATTTAGAAAATTAAAAAAATACTTTCATATTGTGGATAATACAAAGTTGGTTCCTGGCGATAAAATGGGAAAAATTTCTCCCATTTATGAAGAACTTCAGAAAAATTTTCGTCAGTTTGGCGTGTTCCACGATAAGCTGAGTATTGATGAGTCGATGGTGCCTTATTATGGTCATCATTCGGCCAAAATGTTTATCAAGGGTAAACCAATACGTTTTGGTTATAAAATTTGGATGCTTTGTTCTGCAAGTGGTTATCCCTATGCAATGAATATATATAGTGGAAGAAGTTCTGAAAATGAAAATTCACCACTTGGATCACGAGTCGTATGGGAACTTTTATCCCATGTTAGAAACCCTGAAAAACACCAAGTGTTTTTTGATAATTTTTTTACTTCACATAAGCTCATGAGTGACTTATCCGATAAGGGCTTCAAAGCTACTGGAACGATTCGAGAAAATCGAACAGGAAGATGCCCTCTAGTATCTTCTAAGGTAGTTTCAAAATGGCAAAGGGGAGGGTTTGATTTTCGAAGTGACGGCAAAGTATACATGTGCCGTTGGAAAGACAGTGCTGTAGTAACTATAGCATCCAATTATTCATCCCATGAACCTCTAAGCAAAGCAAAACGCTTTTGTCGAGTTCAAAAGAAAAAAACTGATATCCCTCAGCCACATCTTATAAAGATGTATAATGAAGGAATGGGAGGCGTCGATTTATTAGATAGACTTCTTGGGACTTACAGACCCCAGTTTCGCAGCAAAAAGTGGTACTGGAATTTGTTTAACAATGCCTTGAACATGGCTGTTGTTGCTGGATGGATTCTACACACATATGCACACAAGAACACAGCACAAGTATTGTCACATCTCAATTTTCGGAGAGAAGTAACTTTAAATTTACTACGGATGAAACCAAAAATTCATACCATTCCTGGACCTCGTGTGCATCAGTCAAAATCTTTAAGAAAATCTGATGCACATTATATTGTAGACTTTTCTCAGGGACGTTGTGTTGTGTGCCAAAAAAACACAAGAAAAGGGTGCTATGAATGCGAAAAAAGATTGCACGTAAACTGTTTTCCCCAGTACCACGGACAGTAAACAAAATTTTTTTTAAATGTAAAAAAAGAAAGTATCTTGTGAAACGGTCGGTAAGATTGTTGTTTTTCTATTTCTTATATTTTAGTTTTTATACTTATTAGTTTTTATACACTAGTGTGAAATATTTCCTGTAATTTTAGTCTATAATTGCATCTGCTTTCATATTTTTTCATTTCTACATTTTTTTTGTAATTGTATTGATAAATAATTGTATAGCTAAATTTATGTATGATATAAATTTAACTTGTGTCATTTTTATAATAAACCTTAAAATTTTATATAGAACTGTTTAAAATTTGCATAGAAAAACCTGTGTTTTCATTTTTCTTATTTATATTTTCTTTTATAGGTATATTTAAAAACAAATTTATAATATAGTTTATAGATTTTTTAAGCTTAAAATGTGTAATTCTATAATAAATTAAAAGTTTATAGTTATAACAATTTAAATTTTGTGTAAAGAAACCAAGTTTTAAACCGAGTGCTTTACGACCGAAAACATGTTGAAAAGTATAGCGTTACACGCCAATGTTCCCAAATGGGAACATGCTGAAAATCAGGGATAAAAATTTTTTTTCCGGAATTTTTTTCTTCCATAGTTCTTATAATTATCTCTAAATGTAATTTTTATGAATTAATAGCACTGATTGATCTCCGATCATAGTGCGGCGTTTAAAAGGTTAACATAATTAATTACTATCAAAAAAAATTTTGGAGATGCATATCACAACTTGGAAGTGTTTATTATTTCATACAATACTTTTATTTTACTCTGTTGTGTTGAAAGTGGAGAAATTTTAGGTTTTCATTAACACACTAAACTTGACTTCCTTTTTTTGTAATGTGAGTCACAGTGCTAAATTATGGTCTTGATACCATCTGTTCATATTTTTAAAACATTGATTAATTTTTTAAAAATTAATATCTTTAGTTTCTTACTGTACCCCAGATGTATATAAAGAGCTTTTTTTAATCATGCAATATTTCTTTGATATATATAGAATTTGCTTTTGCTAAATTGTGTCAAACGGTAATGTGAGTCACATGGAATTGCCCTCCAGTGTAGTTTCAGTATTTGTTGTGTTACAGCAGTGTGGGGCTTAGCATTGTCCTGGAGCAGAAACACATTGCAGATCGGAATGTCATGCCTTTTGGATCCATAGCTGCTTCAACCTTTTGAGACACCTATCTTGCAATAATTTTTTTAAATTTCCTCTTGTTCTTTATCATGGTTTGTACACTTTCATACTTATCTTGGTTTTCTTCACTAATGTCATGAACTGTTATTTGTCAGTTGTTGCAAGTTTAAGAATTTGTTGAATTTTCTCAACTGTAAATTCGGTCTTGGTCAACAAGGATGAAAAATTTTTTTGACTTCTCAGCCATCATAAAAAATTTTGTGGCATTTGCATATCTGAGACTTTAAGAGTGGGTCATTGCTGAACAGTGCCAGTAATCTACACAAAGTTTCAATGGGTTTAACATTTTCATTCATTAAAAATTTTACAATAATGTGTTGTACAACTGCACTCATTACCATTTGTCCACTCATTGTTATTGTTGCTAACAGATGCTGAACAATTCTGGACACTACAGATAACTTTTCACTGTTGACACAACGATGAGTTTTAAAATGGTCTGCTGCTATTACAAAAGTCTCATTTATATTTGATCGACCTCCATAATTAAAAAAAAAAAATTATAGTTATATATAGTCATTTCTTAATTATACAAATGATACTTAAAATACATTTAGAAGAAGATATCTTATTTTTTTAATTATAATCTTTATAGATGAAGCCTATAATAATACTTTTAATTCCAAATTGTGGTGTAAATGCTGCAGAATGGTCCTTAGTTCGCCCCATGGTTCTAAGTTGTATTTGCAGTGATGGACAACTGCATATTTGGGATTTGATGACCAATTTAAAAATGCCAACAGAATCAATACGCTTAGATTCAAAATATGCTGCAGGAATGTCTTTACAGCACAACCATGAAAGGTAAGTTCTTAATAAGATATGTATGATTTTATATGTATTTTAGCTGTTGTGCTTTTAAATTACATTTAAATCCCATGCTATAAATGTATTTTAATTTTACCAACATTTAATGGTGTTATCACATATTTCAATTTAGATTAATGGTGGATTGGTGGCTTGAGAAAATTAAGAGGGCTGCACTATTATGAGATAAGAATGTAATGTAATATATATGTAATGAAAAAATTCTTGCTCCTAGCTCTAACTCAATGTGTATTCTAAATTATATTTTCTAACAAAATGCAACCTAAATAATAATGTATTTGGTAATTTAAATTTGCCCTTAATACACACGCTGACTATTATGTAGGCATTCTAAATATCTGAATACCAATGACATTACCATATGCGGTCCGAATCCATAGGCCTCATTAAGTTTGTATTTAATAAATAAGGCCTGTTTTCAAATTCTTACTCACTAACAGGATACAGAAACCATAGTAAGCCATAACTGAAGAAAGAAATAGTAACTCCAATTTAATAAATATTTCATGTACATCTTGGTTAACTTCATGTATGTTTGATCATTGTTATTTAGAGAAGAATTGGGAGTAAAACAAAAATCACCTGAGGTGACAAATGAGATAGGGTCTTATTTGATCTAAGCATATTTTATATCTAACTATTATTGGCCCATAGGCACTAGTATTGAAACACCATAAATTATTATGCTAAAATAATAATAATTCCAACATCAAGTGAAATAGTTAGGTTATATAAAATTTTAGTTTAGTTTATAACTGTTTTAATCAACATATCCTAGCAAATGTCTTTGAAGTTAGTACTAATAGAAAGGGCAGTACAAATTAACTTCAATACCATCACTGAGCATATACCATGATATTAGAACTTATGAGCACATAATATGAAACTGAATTTTACATAATATGTATACTGTAACACACTTTTGTGCCACTAAACAATATTTATTCTTTTGTATCTCTTAATATGACATTCGTATGTCTTATACATTCGTGTGTCTTCAAACATTGTATACAATGTTTGAAGTACATAATGAAAATGGAAAAGTACTTTAATAATTTTAGTAAGTATCCTTTAACTTCTTGATTTGCCAAACCTGTGCGATACCTGTGCATAAATATAAAAAAACTATTGCAAAAAAGTTTTCTGCAACATGTTTCTTCATTTGATTGATGAAAGTAGCAGAACATGCAATGTATATTTATTATAATGTGACTTTTCTAAAGTTTAATACTTAAGACTGCAAACTAAATAACCTATTAGGTATAATTCTCCCCAAATGGTATTTCATGCTAATTTTATTTTAATATTCTGTCTACTTATAAATTTAAAATTCAAGAACTTTTACCATTTACTTTTCTGTGAAGTAGCTAACTTTTTTTAAGGCTCTATATCTTTTTATAACATCTAGTAGCTTTGTAAGTATAATTTTCAAGTTTTTGACAACAAAAAGTACTTTCTTTGTTACAGATGGTTCATGAAAAGCATAGCTATGAAAACCAATCAGCAACTTTAACTGTTATAAAGCTATCTATCTCTTTTTATATCATGAATAGATAGATAAATGCACATAAGCAAAAATATAATCTCATAGGATTTCTTTGATTTATGTTATAATATACACACCTTAACTAATGCTAAGTTAGTTCATGCAATGTCTAGTTTATGATTAATTTTGAACAAAGAAAAACTATCTGTATTCATACAGGTATATGTGCTGTATAATTTTTTGTCTTATTTTTCAGTAAAAACTTGATAGCAACCAGTTCTTCTGATGGGAAAATTCAGATATGGCAGATACCGGGATTTATGCTGAAATCGCAGATGGATGAATTACAGCAGCTACAAAATCTTTCAAAAACCATAGAATAGTTTATTTTTATGTGGATGTCTAGCATAAAAAAATTATAAATAAGTTATATGTGTTCAAAAAACACAATAAACAATAAGTTCTAAACATTTCATAATTAAAACTTAACAAACCAGAAAACAATTTTTTGGTAATTTCAACAAACAGCCATTAACTACTTGCAGTTCCTTGAGGTTTCACAAATGATTCTATTTCATCAAGTTTACACATCAACTTAGCTTCAGCTTCTTGAAATCTTTGATGGATTTTATCCCATAATTTCTTATCTAATTCCATGATTTGTTCATTTATATGAGCTTTTAATCTTTCCTCTAAATTGGTGTATTCTTCATCTGTTTGAGTGCTGCTACTGTAACTAAAAACATATACTTAAAATGATTAAGGAAGCATAAATGAAACAAGAAAGTACTAAGAAATCTAGCTGGTCCTTAATAATGTAAACACGTACAGTGGTACCTCAGTACTCGTCAATAAATTGTCCCAGATGGCACAAGTACTGAACAAACTTATCCCATAAGGGGTAATGTACAGTAAAATAATCTGTTCCTGAAACCTAAAAATTTCACATTTTACTTCACAATTTATAAATGGATGAGAATGTTTCTGATATTAAATCTCAAAACTAGAGAGACATAAAAAAAAAACAATTAGATAAAATACAATAAAATTTTAACTTCACTTAACCTGTACTGAGAGGAGTTCATGACCTAATGGGATGATGTCAAGGTTTTCAGCTTGGAAAAGGAGTCCCCTTCCAGTAAAACAGGCACTCAAACAGGGGGTTCTTTGTCTTTTTTGTCGACCACTGAGCCCTACTATAGAATTAGAGTCTAGGGAGTTTCACTACAAACCAATCACAAGAAACTTTGTTCCGTCTACTTTTCAAAATGTTTCTGAAGTCCACTTTTTGGCTTGCTAGAGCTTTGTTAGGATGCTTTTAAACAAAATTTTGTAATTCAGTCCCTTTAGAGAATATTTCTGTGTTTACTCAGAAATGTTCATCCCAAATCCCCATCTCTGTTCTGCAGTGATATCAGACACACAGCTACCATGCTCATATTTAGCTATTGTCTCATCATGGTCCTCACTCATTTCTGCTGAGTGGTATCACTCACCACCTTTGAACCAATGATGACTTATACAAACAAAAAAAAGAAAAAAAACCCCTCGAAAATAAAAAAATACATGGCAAAATGTGTGGGGTTTTACTCTGACCACAAGGCTAATACTTCAGTCTTTGTTTCATCCAGAGAGACAGGACTGCCTTAAGCAAATATTATAGCAAGGGTGATAAGTACCAAAGCTTTTTCCTTTTGCATCAAGTACTGAAGATGACGAGTAATGGGGTATGACTGTATATTTAATTATCTTTACCTAGTCTAATAATATGAGTGATTAATTACAAATAAAATCACTGAATAATGATATATCAATAGACAGAAAATCTTCTACAATAGTAATTATTTTGGTGACACAATATCCTGATAATATACAAGGTTAAAGATTTTCTGACAAATACATTAAAACAGGAATTACGCTTATTCATATGGGACTCCATGACCCCATTCATTAAACATTTGGAGTCATATGTTTAAATTTATAAGTAAAAAAAAAAACAAAAAAAAAACTGATGCAAATAAATTTTTTACAGTATATTTCAAAAATTTCATTTCAAGCTTAAACTAAACTGAGCTTTTGAATTAATCTATCTTAACTAACTGATAATTAAATTAAAGAACATTGCAAAGCCTCTTGAATATAGTATTATGTAAGAGAAAATCAAGACTGAATGAATCAGTGTTATAGTTTTATTAAACTAAAATAACACAGATATTTTTAAATGACTATAGCATGAAAAAAGAGGAGAGAGCTTAACAAAAAATAATGCTTTGACTAATAACAGCAGAACTGTATCTTAATTATTTTTAAGAATTTTCTCTAACATATTTTTCAAGAGTGCATAAAAAAAATTGGATATATTTACAAAATTAATAAGAATTGGTGTGAGAAAAAAGCATTTAAAAGAATTTTGTTTTCTCTCCTTCACAAGCTATCAATATGAACACCAAATCTATCATATCCTAAATATCTCAATAACTTATAAATCCTGTGTTTGTGTGTATATATATATATATACTCAATAACAAACAAACCCTTAATAGATATGTAAAGGTATTAAATATTATTTATCAAAGATATACAACATTCCATATTTTTAATAATAATTTAGATAGCAGATAAAATTGATTTATAGACTCCCTATCCAAAAGAAAACAAATCTCAGGTAATATATTTGAATGTTTTAAACCATGCACAGATAATTAATAAATGATTTTTTTTCAATTAACATAAATATATAGTTGAACCTCGATTGATCGTTCCCTGAATCATTGTTTATTTCATCCAGTCCCGATGATATTTTTTTGTTAGGTTCCACATCTATAGTTTTCCTTATTTAATGTTCAGTTCAATTGGTCCCTTGTAAAACGATAGATTGAGGTCCCACTGTGTGTGTGTGTATATATATATATCACGATTTTGGTGATCATCCAGATAGAGGGTAAACCAAAACAGATTAATCAAGTAAATCTTACAGAGCCATTTAATTTTATTTAATCAGCAGGAATTCAAGGTTTTTTACTCTCTGTGGTTAGCACTTAAGGTCAAATATTGCTAAAATTGAAAAAAAAAAAAATTTTTTTTTTACCTCAGTTTATTCTAATGAGTTCAGTATTATATTCAATGCAGGAACTTAACTATCATTGAAGTCTCACTCTAAATTTAATTAGTTTTGTATTTATACATATAGAGAAGGTCGTTTACACTTTATGGAAATGATTTTGTAATTTATTTTTGTTATTTGCAATTTGAGATAAAAATTTGGCAACTGCAGAATAATTGTCTGCTACTGTTTTGTTTTGATTGGAACATAAAAGATTTATTTTGAAAATGGCTCCTCAAATTGATAGATGGCTTGAAGATTATGTAATTGCACTTTCCGGGGAGAAATATTCATATCAACAAATTATAAAGTGGTCTAAAAATTGCGGTTATGGCTTTTTAAAAAAAGGTATTTAAAATATATTAAATTTGAAAGGAAAAAAAGTCTAACTCAAAGTAAAAATGAAAACATGACCACAAAACCTCATCCTAAGACTGTTTGAATGCAGGTAAATATCAAGAAAGTGAAGTCTCTGATCCTAAGAGAAAATCTGCCAACTCAAAGATCCATTGCATTAAAACTAGGAATGTCTTCTGGCACTGTAAGTAAAATCATTCATAAAAATTTGAAGTTAAAAAAGATATTTAAACCTAAAGTTCATCTTCTTTTGCCAAAGCATATTGCTGAAAGAAAAACAAATTGTAGAAAATTATATGAAAAGCACCTAGCTGCTGAAAAATGGAAATTTGTGGTAGCACTCGATGAGGCATGGGTGTATTTAAGTGACTGTAATAAAAAAAGATCAGGTTCATATGGACAAAACCTCTAGTCATACATCTAAATCAACTGCCGTTTATTTAGCAAAGAAAGAATCAAAATCAAGAATAAAGTGTATCCCATTTAATGAAATACCTGTGAAATCACCTGACGATTCTCCAATGGACTTTTTGGCTTTCAGTTTATTAAAACGAGCCGAAAAATGGCATTGAAGGACACTGAATGGACTTTTGAAAATGGTCCAAGAGGAATATGGGGTAAAACTGACAAGACAGTACTAAGAAAAAGTTTACTTTCATGGAAAATTTGAGCTAGAGCTATTGCCAAAAATCATGGCTATCAGATAGAAGCAAATCGCCGCAAAAAATATGGCATTTATACTTAACTATGAAAATCGTTTCCATAAAGTGCGAACGACCTTCTGTAAATTAAAAATTTGAAAAATATTTCACTAAGTGGGCTCATGTATATGCTCACATATATGTTAAATCATTACTCATCAATCTTGCTATACCATAGATAAGACATTTATACTACATAACTGATAAAATAACCACTGCAAGAAATATTTAATTATTGAAAGAGAATATTACCTTTCATGAACTATAGGTGAAGTAGCTGAAGACATCACATAATATGATTGAGGTGAGTTCAGATTTGATTCTTTACTTACAGGAGTACCCACTTTAATAAAATCTTTTAAATTATTTTGACTGTCTCGATGTTCTTCTTTAGTTAAAGATTCTAAACTCCCTGACAAATGTGGTGCATTTTCTGGAGAAGGAGATTTATTTTTAACCAAATTAGACTGTTGCAAGGTAGCTATTAAAAAGCCTATATCCTGTTGCCCAAACATGGAAGACTTCTGACATTTCTCAACAAGCTGCTTAAATGCTTCAGCTTTATCGCTTAAGGCAAGACCCATTTGGGCAAGTCTCTGTTCCACAGCAGCTAGTGGTATTGTCATCATATTTGGTTGATCACAATCCAATTTTGTTCTCAGAATCTTCACACCATAAAGCCACATTTCACTAGTTGCACGCAAACCTGCAAACTAAGACATTCACTAATTCATTGTTTCAACTTAAAAAAAGGGGTAAAATTTGAAAATTTTCACAATAAACAAAACAACAATAAACCCTACAATAGTAAAAAATTGTGGTACATAGTACTCACAGTATATAAGGCTAGTTTAGTTTTCAAGATGAAGAGTTTTATATTAAAGGGGCTCTAGTAAACTTACACAATCAAATTATTTCCAAATCTAATATAGTAAGCTTTATCATAACTTGTACTAATGCTTAATGCATTAGTAGTTATCATTACTTGCCAGAAAATAAGAAAAATTAAACTTTTTGTCATAACTAGACATTACACTTGAAATACTAATCTATTTAATTTGTAATTTAACTTTAAAGTTTTCATTAAATAAAAGAAAATTATGTATATTTTAGCCAAAATTCTCTGCTATATAATATAACAACAGGTATAATGTTTTCTATACTTCAATTCATCACTTTGCAGAAAAATTATAATTGATACTAATCAGTTTTTATTCTTTAATATAGCCTATAAATTCCAAAGAGCTTATTTTTATAACTGTACGCCTTCAAACTGAAGATTTAATTTCAATATTTTGACTTACTACAGGCCAATCAATCTTTATATTATCAAGTGTTTAAATTCAGATACTTTACACAAATCAAATGTTTTTTACATCAATGATAAAGTGTAGTTTTGCAGAGATTTCTGTGATCTGGTATATTCTATTTCATTTATGAAGTAATGATATTTTAGGTAAAAATGCCAAATTAATCAATGAAAACTAATTTGATAAATGATATTTTAAGTATAAATTCCAGTTAATAAAAACTAATTAATGAGAAGACTCTTTTAAAGACACTGTACTTACAATCTCGTTAATAAAAATTGAAGAAACTTTTTGAAATTCCTAGTATTTATATAAATAAAACAGAGGAAAAAAGCATAAATCCAATATGTAAAAATACCTTAATGGAGCACAAAGCTAGGGGCCTCTCTAAAATTATGTCACCCCTAAATACTATAATATCATCTGCCTCCTCCAACAGTTCATTTTTAATGGTTTTAAGATATTCTCCATAATGTCCATAAACTTCCATAACTCGAGCTTCACATAATATTGATATTCGAGACATCTGATAAGGGGGTTGACATGACAAAAGTAACTGACAAGCAGGCACTGTAGGATAGGCACCGTCACCCTTATCAGGAGCTTCTAACATAATACAGTTCTCAACCATGACTTCATCTTCAAGATCAGCACTGAAATAAAGTTACACAGACTCATATAATATGTAAATATCAAGAATAAATAATAGACTAACAAGAAATTATTATAGAGTTAATTCATGTTTAAACTTTTTTATCCTAATATAACCAATGAGCTACATAATTACACTACAGTCAATAATGAACATTTCTAGATTCATTGTAGCCTTTATAATTTTATGAGGTAAGGCCACAATTTATATTTGAAATTTCAAAACAAAAAAGATCACTGACATCTTCCCCTTCAAAAATTTTGCCCACCTTGTTCTGGCATATAATCGATAACTTATTGAATATAAATCATGATGATGTATATTTTAGTTAAGTACTATTCATAAAATGAAAATACTTTTCACAGATATATTATCTGAATATAATCTTTGGGTTAGTTTTAGTAATGGTTACAGATAATGCTATGTTTCTCCTTAGACAATGCTCCCCTTTTCCTCTTGTTTGTTTTGTCTGGAAAACTCAATGGATTCATGCTTGAAGATGGCAAAATTTACTTACAAATCAATTATTTATGGTTAGCTTGCCATAGCTAATTATATGAATAAACAATAAAAAATAGTCATCTGAATTTTTTCAACATCTTGCTCTTAAAAGTCCTCTTTCTTTAATTATAATTTTGGCTCCAGGATCAGGAGTTGCTAATTTATGCTTTTTAAAAGACAATTTTGTCATTTTTACAAAGTTCTTAACTTTACAAAGTTGTTACAAAAATTATTTCAGCTACACATGACTGTACAGACTTGTTTATAATTTTCAGCTAAATGGTAAATATTTACAGTCAAATATCTAAAAAAGGAAGAAAATAGAAATTGGAAATTGCTAATGTACATGATAGAAATTACTGCAATCAACATTATAAAATTAGAGAATTTCTAAAAAAATTTAGACTCGCAGTATTTGAAACAAATATTTCACAGAACAGTCAATTTGATTGCTTCAATAGTTTTACCTATGAGAAATTTACCAGCTACCTCCATAAAAAGTAAGAATTTCAAATTTGGGTTCCTTTAGTATTGAAAAAAAATAATATACCAAAGAGATATTCTGTTAAGTATAACTAAAACTATGTACAGATAAATTTCATTGTTGATCAAATTGGCTACAGAAGTATTTCTAGAATTTAGCATTCTCTTTCGCTCCCGAATGCTGAGCTATATTTAAATAGAAAAAATAAGGAATAGATAAACTTACAGCTTAGTAATTACTTATATTTGCTCATTATATTTTAAAATAAATTAGTTATAAGAAACAATACACATAATTATTAAATAAAAATATATAACTATTTCTAAATAAAGAGTATGTAGAATACATATTAAATTCATAGGCATCTATAATTTATTTGGATTTACTGCATTTCATGATTTTAAAATTCTTTTATTAAAAATGTAGACTCAAATATTTTTCACTGGATGTATTTTTAAGCTTTTTTAGAACCTTACAGGCTTTTTATAGTATCATAATTTTAATATAACAGAATGATTAGTATGATAGCATCATTAATTGATAAAAGCTATCTCTTTCTAGTAGCAAAACAAGCAAGGAAAAAATTTAAAAGCATACTGCTGCAAAACAATACGAGATTTTTAAAAAATTCATAGTTATTTTTTTAGTAATCAATTACCTGCCTGACAATGATTAGCTTATATTTTAAAAGAATATTATCAAGAAACCCTCCCCACCCCCCTTAAGATTAAGAATTTGACTAGCATAATACCAATATATATATATTATTTTTCAATTTATAAAAGTTATAGTCATTTAAATATTTCAGTTATAATAAGAATAATTACTTGAAATTTTACCACATTTATTACATCATAATAAAATAAGTTTTTAGCTATTATCAAAAATTACAAAGAGAAAGTTTTTAAATAAGGGTCACTTATGAAGTATTTAATAAACTGAATTTCAAATTTAGGAGTTTAAGATATTTTAAATAAGCATATTTTCATCTATTTATTCATGATAAATAACCATTCATCATATCAAATAATAATTAATGTTAATGAGTGTAAATATGGTGTACCTATTATAATAAGCACACCACATTTACAATCATCTTGCAACAATCTGTTCTTGATAATCCTTGTTTAGTGCAGCTATTCATAATTTGACAAAATGTATATGAACTTGTAACATATGACAAGGAGGATACTGATCTTGAAAGGGAAGAAAAGATTGGTAAATATTGTGCAAATAACTTTGAATGAACATCAGTTTATCAGTTCTGTATATTAAAACATGAGAATTTAATCTCGCATATCTTACAGTTTTAAAATTTTATATATTATACATATGATGTGAATCGTACACTTTATTTGATAATAAAATAGTGCGAGGACACTAAAACCAAGATTTAAAATAAAAATGTCCAACTTTACAAGGGTGGCTGAAAAATAAATATAGATATTTAATATTTAAAAGTTCTATATTCTCAGTGAATTTAAAACACCCCTCGAAGTTAGATTTGAACTACGTGTCTAAGTTCATTTCTTATCACGTAGAAACACTAACAAAATGCGGCAAGTAACTTAAAAAAATTGACAAAAATGAATCCAAAACATAAATATTTTAACTCCTCTTAGATGAGTACCCTAGACGGTACGAGGATTTAAAATATACTGTTTTAAAATAATAAATATCGTACTTTTCCTCTGAATCTGACCAAATAACAGCATTAGACACTGGTTTACCATCAGGAACTTTCCAGCTGCACTGGACAATCATCATAAAATCTAATTTTTCGACACAAAATGCGTGATAGTTCTAACTAAATAACACATTAAAAACAGAACAAGATTAAAAATAAACCGCTCTTTAAGGCCGTGACAGATTTAGCAGCCGCTAACCGCATATCTGAGGTGAATTCATTTCACTTATTTTTTTTATCACTTTATTTTCTTTTTCTTTTTGAATAACTGATGAAGAAACAGAATAAAATAGAACTGCAATCAAGAAGCATTAGAGGAAATAATGAAGGATATTTTGCTTTTAATAATCTTTACATTTAAAGACACTAAAAAAACTTAACTGTTGTCCGCTTTCGTCTTCACTGTTGTTCACAACCGCGGTAGACACAGATAGCAAAAACAAAATCCTCGAATTTATACATAAATTACTTGAAGTAAATATAAAGTGACGGTCAACACTGTTTATCAAGAAGTGGCTGTATATTTATTATATTAAGTTAGAATCTGTATGTTCTTCTGAATAATCAGTATTATAGTACAAGTTCTCAATCTTAAGTAGTTTTCATTAATTCATTTTTATTAATAACGGTTCGTTGTAATATGATTTAACTCTATCCAAAAACTAAGTCACTTTGGAAATTGTAATAAAATGTTCTTTCTGCGTCAAAAACTTGTCTGAAAAACAAAAGCAAACTGAAATGTAGTTTATCATTGTAAAATGTTAATATTTTCTCTGCTGCGCTCATTTCTTTTCTGCACGAAAGCCATACTAACATAGTATTTTATGTAGTTAGAATGTGTCAGAACACTGACTCTGACACGCTTAAAAGTTTTATTGATCCCCCCCCATTGATTTCTTGTGTTTAATTTTTGCCATAAATTAATGAGAGTGTAACAGGATTTATATAGTCTCAAAATTACAATTAATCGTTATTTTTCATTCGTATAAAACGTGTCATATTTATTTAATTTATACAAATGTCTGTTACTTTTTAGTTCATTGCATTTGTCCTAATTGTAGCTATCTATTGATTTGATTAGATATTTTGGTTTTATTCTCAGCCTAGCTTTTTTAATCCTGGTTGCTTTGCTGAACTAATACCAGCCCAAAAGCAAGTACTCCTGTCTAAAAAAAATAAAGAAAAAAGAGGCTTATGAAAAAATTATGCTCATTAGGCTAAAACATTTATTACTTAGCTTATCAATTTCAGTCTTAATTTTCTTTGATATGTTTATGACATGCATTTTAAAAACTAATACCTAATATCTCTCTATATGTGAATTCATTGTGTACATGTCTTGCTCTCAACTTTAGATAATTCTTTTTCTTTCTTTTTTTTTTTTTTAAATTACCTGATGAAATTGTTTTACTCTTTTGTAGAAAAATGTATGACAGCGATGAAAGTTGCAACAGTGTCGATTGGGTACCTTATCATGACAGGCCAGAATGGAATGATGTTACTCCTGTTCCCCAGAATGAGGGACCTCATCCTGTAGTTCAGTTTGCATATTCTGAGAAATGTAAATTTTTGTGACGAATATTTTTAAACAGTTTATATTAATTTGAAAAATAAAATAATTATGAATATCGAGCAGCCAATTTTTTAAGAAGGCAAAATTTGTGAATGTTAATGGTTATACTAATGTCTTTGTTATTCATAGTTTGCTTTTTAATCTGTACTAAAGAATAGTTGTAGAAAAACTTTAAAAATTGATATGATTTTTGTAGGTAACATATACATTCTTAATTATAATTTTTTAGAAATAATTTTAAGGGGAAAATTAACTTAATGTATATATAATGTATATTGTTTTCAGAATAATGCTCAGAAGCATTTCAATGTTATGAAAAATTATATTTTAAATAGTGGGTATTTATAAAAATATAAATTTAGAAGGCATATTAGCATTTATACATTTAAGTAAGCCATCTATAAATTTAATATTACTGAAGTGTCTTTTAAAAATTTTTGTGAATAAAGAGGTATCAATAAAAAGAACCCTATTTCTTCTATTTAGTTCGAGATGTCTTCAGTTATTTTCGAGCAGTTTTAGCCAAAAAGGAAATCAGTGAGCGGGCTTTTGATTTAACCAGTGATGCTGTTAAAGTGAATCCTTCTAATTATACAGTATGGTAAGTTAAAATTGATGTCTATAATTAATAGAAAATATTTTATAATTATAAATCTTGGAATTTTTATTTACTTAATCATTTTCTGAAAATACTTTAGGCATTTCCGAAGAATTCTTTTAAAAGGATTAAATAAAGACTTACAGGAAGAATTAGAATTCTCAAAACAAATTATAGAAGACAATCCAAAAAACTACCAAGTCTGGTAAGCTATTTTCTGCTAAATAAGGGTTTTTCAAATTTATAATTTTTTTTTGTCATTTTGACAATTTTAACACTATTGCAATATATATATATATATATATATATATATATATATATATATTTATTTATTTATTTATTTATTTTGCTCTGTATGAATATATGCAATTATATTTAAAAATATAAAGTTTTTGAAGTTAAATATAATATTAAATATTAATGGACAAATTTATTTATAAATTTAATTTTTTCTCTTGCCAAATTTTAAAATTTTCTCATGATTTACTAAAAAGGATCAGTTCAGACAATTTGTTTGAAATAGCTGTAGAATTTTTTGAAACATTATTTTAGTATACATCATAAGAGTAGCTTATTAGTTCAGTGAGTGTACAGATTTTATCTATGTGGGAGAAACATAGCTTGTAATAAAACATTATTTTGTGAAATCAAGAGCTTGGATCATAAATTAAATGTAGCAGGGAATTTAAAAAACGAACAAACTTTTTTTCTCTTTCTAACTGGAGATTTTTAAAGCATAATATTCATATTCAAATTAGGTGGCTAAGTGACTTGTGCCCTGAGTATATTCAAATACTTTTAATTTTGGTGTCTAATGTTTCGTATCAACAGCATCCAAGAGAAACTTAAAAAAATAAAAAATAAAAAAAACTTATTCAGTATGCTATGTAAATGTATATCCTTCTTTTCTCTTAAGACATTTTCTAAAGAAGGTACCCTTTATTAGTCTTAGTATGACAGTGTAATAATGCTGCTTCTGATCACTACTTATAATGATATTAATTTTATTTTCTAGGCACCATCGCCAGGTTTTAGTCGAATGGTTACAGGATCCATTGCATGAAAAAAAATTAACTGAACGTGTATTAGCTGGTGATGCGAAAAATTATCATGCTTGGCAACATAGGTAAACATTAATTTTGTATCAAAAGTTCCACTCTTAAATTTATGGCTACATATTTATACTGTATGGGTAGCTATACTGTAAAACATTTGTCCAAGGAGACTAAGGCACAAAAGAAATTTCATTTTTTGAAACATTTCCTTTATTCATATAAGTTTTGAACCTCTTCAAGGTATTTAATAGCAGAAGTATGATGTTATAATTTTATGCAGGAAATGTGTTTATGCAATTTGACTCTATGAAATTTTTAGTAGGAATAAAATTATATATTATATATATAAAATTATATATATATATATATATATATATATATCCCTCGATGTCTAAGGAGTTGGCTTATAACTAAGCAGAACACAAGAAATTCAGTGATATAGTTTTAGATACCACTACTAACACTTGTGAAAGAAATAAATAATCCAACAGATATAGATAAAAATTATACTAAAAAAGACAAAAAACAAACAGAAATCAAGCACTCTGGGCATCCACGCACCAACGGCAAGATTCTGCATAAGAGCCGGAACTGAACCATAAAACGACAGAGGAAATCGACAGGTCACGTCATCAGGGGGCCTAACCATGTCAATTACCTCAAGGGGAACTTTCTGAATAAGATGCAGGTAAGCCCAAAAGACATCCCAAGGCCCCGAGTTCCCCAAAGAAGCAATTAGTCAAGAAGAAAATGAAAAGACAAACACAACTTACTGTATGGGCTCAACGCACCTTACAAGCAAGCACACAAAAATCCTAATGCAATATAATCGGTGTCTACACACCCCAATTCCGTAAGTGACGGTTATGGCGAAACAGCAGCCAGTTCTATCCTAATGGTTACGTCATTGTAACATTACTATAGCTCCACCCCCCATTACAACTTAACCAAAACACAAATACTATTCTAAACAACTTTAAAAATTCCTGAGTCTAAATGCCATTTTTTTAAAACTTTTAAATTACCGAAATTTTTAGGGAAATTGTTTTTTCTTAAGTTTTCCTCGAAAATGCTACATGCCTCCAAAAAATCCCCAGCATTGTTACATATGTTTTTATTCTGTAAAGTTGTGAGTAAAAAATATTATAATAAATTTTATAGTTTAAGTTGCTATGGAAATTGGTAAAAGTAATAACCTCGAAGTTAAAATCTAACCTTTTATCATAAATTCCTATTTTTATTTCCCTATTTTGAATTTTAATTTTTAAATCCAGATAAGTCGCACAAAGATTATTTTCGTTAGTCCGGTTTAAAGTAAGTTCCTTTGGGTAGATTTGATTAAGAAACTCCAGATCGTTACAGTTAAAAATTATGAGGTCATCAATATATCTAAATCCGGTAATATTATTTGAGTTAAGAAATTTAGTTTCGTAAAAATGTAAGAATAGGTTGGCAAATGCACTAGAGTAGCTATTTCCCATAGGTATACCCTTTATCTGTTTAAAGAAACATAAGCCGTTAAAGAGATAGTTTTCAAAAATATTAAATTTACATAAATCAATCCAGTCACATTTTAAGATTAAAGTACTATCTAAATAAGCATCATAGATTTCTGAACATATAATCATTAAATTATCATGAGGAATACTGGTAAACAGGTTTTCAAAATAAGAAAAAGAATCAAAATAAGAAAAGAAATCTTAAAAAGTAAGAATATAGATAGCATTTACACGTTTGATTTTGAAAACCTGTTTACCAGTATTCCTCATGATAATTTAATGATTATATGTTCAGAAATCTATGATGCTTATTTAGATAGTACTTTAATCTTAAAATGTGACTGGATTGATTTATGTAAATTTAATATTTTTGAAAACTATCTCTTTAACGGCTTATGTTTCTTTAAACAGATAAAGGGTATACCTATGGGAAATAGCTACTCTAGTGCATTTGCCAACCTATTCTTACATTTTTACGAAACTAAATTTCTTAACTCAAATAATATTACCGGATTTAGATATATTGATGACCTCATAATTTTTAACTGTAACGATCTGGAGTTTCTTAATCAAATCTACCCAAAGGAACTTACTTTAAACCGCACTAACGAAAATAATCTTTGTGCGACTTATCTGGATTTAAAAATTAAAATTCAAAATAGGGAAATAAAAATAGGAATTTATGATAAAAGGTTAGATTTTAACTTCGAGGTTATTACTTTTACCAATTTCCATAGCAACTTAAACTATAAAATTTATTATAATATTTTTTACTCACAACTTTACAGAATAAAAAACATATGTAACAATGCTGGGGATTTTTTGGAGGCATGTAGCATTTTCGAGGAAAACTTAAGAAAAAACAATTTTCCTAAAAATTTCGGTAATTTAAAAGTTTTAAAAAAATGGCATTTAGACTCAGGAATTTTTAAAGTTGTTTAGAATAGTATTTGTGTTTTGGTTAAGTTGTAATGGGGGGTGGAGCTATAGTAATGTTACAATGACGTAACCATTAGGATAGAACTGGCTGCTGTTTCGCCATAACCGTCACTTACAGAATTGGGGTGTGTAGACACCGATTATATTGCATTAGGATTTTTGTGTGCTTGCTTGTAAGGTGCGTTGAGCCCATACAGTAAGTTGTGTTTGTCTTTTCATTTTCTTCTTGACTAATTGCTTCTTTGGGGAACTCGGGGCCTTGGGATATCTTTTGGGCTTACCTGCATCTTATTCAGAAAGTTCCCCTTGAGGTAATTGACATGGTTAGGCCCCCTGATGACGTGACCTGTCAATTTCCTCTGTCGTTTTATGGTTCAGTTCCGGCTCTTATGCAGAATCTTGCCGTTGGTGCGTGGATGCCCAGAGTGCTTGATTTCTGTTTGTTTTTTGTCTTTTTTAGTATAATTTTTATCTATATCTGTTGGATTATTTATTTGTTTTTTTCATTATGGGGATATGAAGCTTCTGCGCTATCCTCTATTGAAAATGTTTTCTTTGCAGGATATGTTTTATGTTATAGTGATTTAGCAGTCTATGCTTGTATTTTAATTTTGTTTATTTCTATGGTTTACTTTTTAAACTTGTGAAAGAACCTGTCCAGTACGGTGTAGTACTTTTGTTATATTGCTAAAATGGAAGTATTCCTGCATGAGATCATTTGATTAGAACCCATCACTTTTACATTACAGGATTAAACATTATTTATGAGATAATGTTTCATAGGTAACATTTATGTACTGAAATTATATACAAAATATAATTTAAAAATTTGCTCTCTTAGAACAATCATGCCAATAGTTATCGAGCAAGAAGCTGACATTATTAGGTTTGACCCTTCTCTGTTTATTTTCCTGTATGAATCTCCTTAAACCACAGAATTTTTTGTTGTTTTCTGTATATTCAAATCAGATTAGGTTAAATTGCAAGAGAAGTCTGTCTTCCTAATGACAGAAAATGGATTCATGCTTAAAATGTTCCAACTTTTTTAAAAGGGTCCAGGACACATTTTAAAATTTTTATTTATTTGGTTAAAAGTTTGAATTTTTTTGTGATGGTTAACCATATAATTTGTAAACAAAATCACATCATAAAACTTCTCAGTTTTTAAAAAATTTAAAAATTTAAAATTTTTAAAAAAGTGGGATTATTTAAATTTATTATATCTCAAAATATTATTTGTGGAATTTCAAAATCTTTTCATTTAATTAAACAGCAATATATGTTTTAATTTTGATTCAGCATTTTTTAAAATATTAATTTAAAAAAAACATTAAAAATATTTAGAGTAAAAATTTAAAAAAAAATATGTAACTTATTTTTAAAAAATCATATTTTCAAAAGTAAATATTTTTTTCAAATTTGCTGAATCCAAATTAAAGTAAAATAATTGAAAAAGACATGTTCCAAGTTTGAATCATTTATCTTTAACGGTTTTTGACTTACAGCAATTTAAAGACGAGAAATGGTAAAAAACCCATCATGCAGAAAAATGTTTAAAGATTTAAACAAAGATGGGCTGCTATTAGAATGTTACAAAACAGAAAAAATTAATATCTCATGTTCTAATTATGATAGAAACATGATTTAAACATCATTTTAAGTGAAAAAGAATAGAAATTTTTTTAATGTAATAATTTTTTTTTTAGAAAATTTGAAGAATTTTGTGTCTTGGACCCCCTTAAAGAAATGTGATCAATTTTATAAAGAGTTTTTTTTTATGGTTAAATCAGTACTGAAAGCAAGGATATGTATCAGGTTTGGGAGTATAAAATACCCCCCCCCCCCCCAAAGAAAAATAAATTGTTTTATTTGATATCTATTTTCAGATTACAAATTTACTATATAAAACTCATGAGTTTTCTTGTAAAATTATACTATGATATTTGAAATATTTTAAAAAGGAATTTTAATAGATTAAGGTATCTTATTCAGCTCTCAGACAATAAATACTGGTAGATATAATTATTTTTTAGAAAATGTTCAATAGTTTTTAAATGCTTTGAAATTAAAAAATGATTGTACAACTGTGAGATATTTTTATTATGTAAAAATATTTTAGATGGAGCTATTAGATTAAGTTATGACACAATATTATGTTTTCTAATTATTTGCATAGAGTAGCATTTGTAATATAGACTTCACATTAAAAATTTGTTAAATTATAGTGTGAAGCCATACATGCACAACTAGGAGGCATTCTTTGCATTTGATGGTATGATACATTTTCAAATCTGTTTGCCTAATTTAAGTTTTCTTAGAATCAGGATTCTTAGGAAGGATTTCCTGAAATTTTTTTAACCTTATAAGATAAAGTGTTTTTTTTTCTTTCCCCGAATGGTTGGGAGCTGAGCATTACTCTTTTCCTGGGAGAAGCCAGAAGTGTGTGACCACTGCGTCACAAGCAATGCATGCATTGTCCCAGGTGCACCACAGGGGGTGGGTCTATGTTACACCCATTTTGTCCGAGTCAAGTAACGAGACTGGAACACTTGATCCCACACCTCCAGAGGTAATATTTGGGAACTTGGAGGACATTGCAGCTACAACAAATTTTTTCTGTGCACCAGCCACCATTAGTGTACCTGTTGGCAGTTTTGTCAGCGTCGGGTATTGAACCAGCAACTTGCAGATCACTGGCTCAATGCCTTAGCTGCCCGGGCCACTATTTCAATTATGATTTATTTTTTGTTGTTCATCTACAAATGCACTCTACAAGTGAATTCATTCATCACTGCTGTTACTTTGTATTCTTTGTAAGTTTCCTGTGGGACAATATTTCAAAATTGAAGTGCTCATTGTTAACTCCCATAGCTTGAGGACTCACTCTTATGGAGATTGAGTGGGTAAGAAAAAAATTTCTTCCTTCTACTAAATTGTGGTTTTAAGAAGCTTTGTATTCATAATGCCTGGTCATTGCTATATTTCAGACTGAAGGATTATCATCCTTACTTTTTATTTTTTTTTTGTGCTGCTAGACATTCTGTTATAATGAAGGAGTGATATAAACAAAAAAATTATCGATGTTATATTTATATGTCTGCGTACATCTTTAAAGGTACATTTTATCATACCTGTATTACTAAGACATGCACAATTTTTTTTGCTCATATGAAAGTCATTAATTCAAGAACAAGTTTAAATCTAATTAATCATTTCATCACTTCACTTATAATTCTGGTAAAAGCTGCATTAACAATTTTTGTAATTTTGATATTTCGTATTTCTAGTCTAGGCTATAATTTTGTCTAGTATAAATGTTGGAATTTTCAACTTTTCCTCTTTTGTGTTTCAATATTTTTGTCTTTTTCTATGTTAGGCAGTGGGTTTTAAGAGTATTTAACTTATTTGAGAATGAGTTAGATTATGTTGATCAACTTATAGAAGATGATGTTCGAAATAATTCTGCTTGGAATCAGAGATACTTTGTGATTAGCAATACAACAAACTTTTCTGATGATGTTGTTACTGCAGAAATTAGGTAAGTAATATGTAGGAATTTCTTTTTGTGCATTTGTTAAATGTTTAAGTCTGTTCTTGCTTCAACTTTGTGTGATATAAGAATCTTAGAAATCTCGGCCTATGAAATAATTATTTATGCCATTAAAAGTTTTAAGTATGAGTTTTTGTTCTGACTAAATATGTTATGTGTTTTGAACTAAAAAATTCATAATTGTAGTTATTGTTGCAGTTGCCTAGCACATTAAAAATAATCTACATTTGAAATGATCTCATTAAACATTAAAAATGTACAAAATGATCTCAGTAAACGTTAAAATGTGCATTACTTTAATTTCTCAGAATGAGTATAGTGTATTGCCATTAATAAAAATAGCTCATATTCCTCAAACTAAATAATATTTTGTTTACTGTAATACTTCTAAATCAGTACTTTTTAAAAAATTTAATACAAACTTTCTTTCTGTTTCTATTTAGGTATACAATTGAAAGAATTAAAAAAGCTCCTCATAATGAAAGTCCATGGAACTACTTGAGAGGGTAATATAACTTATCTCTGTTAGACTGTATAAAAATAACTAATATACATTTTGTGATGATAATTCATAGTAAATCCTGTTGGTTAAAATTTTATTTGTTGGTGTACAGGTAATCAAAATAAGTTTTTTTTTTTTTTTTTTTTTGGGGGGGGGGGGTACAATGCATGTGTTTGTATTGTGAATCTATGTGATGTATTTTTTTTTGACAGGGAATTGACAGAAAAACATTACCTTTATATCTTCCATTTAGCATGTCTATTGCTGATGGGTTACTCAAAAAAATAATTAAATAAATAACAGAGTCTGTACTTTTTCTTGTATTAGCACATGGCCACAGCTTTTTGTGAAGAATTTTTTTTCTTTTTCTAGAAATTTTTCCTGCCCAGCTCATAGAAAATGTGCATTTATTCTTGGTTTATGTGTAAATGCATTATGATTTAAATTTTTTAACCCGTTTGCGACCAACGTCCCGTATGCGCGATGCAACGATTCCACTGTTATGAGCCCAGCATCTCGCATATACGAAGAACTCTGATCATCACGGGGAGCCCAGTGTCACGTATGTGTAATTTGAAAATGGAACAATTTGTTTGAATTTTTTAAATGCTAGTAGATGGCGCTAAATGGTAACGGTTTTCACATCGGTTGAGTCATACGGCATTTGACCTTCATGTATGGGCATTAGTTTCTGTTTTTCTGTTCTGTGCTTCTGGATTTGATAGATTTATTGGTGTAAACAAACTGTGAATCACGGCTCTTTAAAGTGCACGTATGTGTTAAAGGGACGCCGGCGTTTTTATTTATTGCTTTGCTTTTTTCGTTAGGAGAATATGGTGAAGTTCATCTGACTGACTATTACAGGGTATAAGAGAGAAATATTTTTGGGTGTTTTTTGTAGATGCTTTGGATATTTTTTTCTTTTTCTTTTCCTCGAACACGAAATCACTTTGTCTAGCGACAAAGTGATTTCGTATATACATCGCCTGTATATACATTGTGAGACTTCTGGCCATTAATTTAAGGGGTGAGGTTATATTCAGTTTCATTCCGTTATCCATGGCTAAAAGACTGAGATACCTAACTAAGAGTTAAATATGTGTTGTAATCTGTTGTCTTCAGTGGACTCTGAACAGTAAGAGACTTATTAAAAAAAAAAGGAATAAAAGCCCTTTATTAAAAAAGTTTTAAAACATTCTATTGAAATAAGCTCTGCACCAGAAAAAAATAAAATATTGGCATATAGAACTTTACATTGCCCTAACTTAAAATGACATTGCTGCTCAAGCGATTTACTGCCTGATATCTGCTGCAGTCCACTTCAGCGATAGAACAGTTGGCTTTTTATACCAATCCACTCTGCATATTTCCCGTTGCCAAACACGGTTTGCGAAGAGTGGATTGCCAACCCAGCCACGCCCTCCTGCAGACGCACGTCATGGCCGTGTAAAAGTGGGAAGAATGCTTCGGATGACGCACTTTCCTAACATAATCAAAATATGGGAGGTGTTGACACTGGCAATTCTATCATTAATCACTATCCAGCATTTAGAGAAACAGTGAAATGGCATAAAAAGCTGTTTTTTGGTTTGTTAGATATGGCACTTGTAAATGCAAATGTAATCTATTCGAAGGTAAAAGGAGAGAAAATACCCACTTTGGAATTCAGATCCAGAGTTGTTAATCAGATAATAGAACAGTTCTCAAAACCAAGAAACTTAAAAATTTGTCCAAAATCATCGGGCACTCAACCTTTCCATTTATTGGGAAGACATTTTCCGAAAATTTAAATTGACGAAAAAGGTTATAAAGGTAGAAGGCGATGCGTTGTGTGTGCTAAAAACAAGGAAAAGCAAAAGAAAACATTGTATTATAAGTGCAAAATATGTAACATAGGACTGTGTGTCTATCCTTGTTTAGAACTATTCCATGCACAACAGAATATTTAAATTGGAATTTCATTATCTACAGATAATTATTGCTTAATTTTCTTTTTTTTAACTATCGTATTTGTAACTTTTCTTTCGTGTATACAGTATTTGTTTCCGTGTGTTTAAGTATAATTATAGTATTTTGCATGTTTCATTTATTTCTATTAACGTTATATTCATTATATTAATACATATTAAGAAGTAGTATATTATATACATAATTTCTAAAATTGAAGTCATTATATTTAAATGCTGATTTTATATGAATTTTTTTGTAAAATTAGGCTTAATTGCTGAAAATGCGTGTGCTGGTGGCGACGCTCCATTTCGGAGCGTTCGGTCCCGTGACTGCGATTCGTTTTCCGCGTGCTGGTCCTCAAGGGGTTAAAAAAAAAGTTATATGTACATTGTAAAATTGTTTTAAAAATTGGTTCAAAAATTTTAAGTGGCTTAAAAAATTTCAAGTTTTTGTGAATAATGTTGCTTATGTTTAATCAGATTTCATTACAGTAGTTTGAAGAGTCATTAGAATAAAATATATGTTTGAGTGGGAATAAAAACCTTTTAAAAAAATTGTAATAAGTCACAGTAAACTAGAAGTTTGTTTTTTAAGAATTTTTTGTAAAATTTATGAAGTTGATGTATGACTTTAAACTGATACATACATATGTACTTTCATACCAACAGATTTATCTCTGTCTTTTCAACTCATGTATGTAATTCTGAATGGTTTATGTTGTAGGATTTTGCAAGATAAAGGACTCACAAAATATCCTGAAGTTCAAGAATTTACTGACTCTTTGTATGAATCAGGATGCAGGTCACCACATTTACTAGGGTTCGTCATTGATCTTATTGAAGAAAATCTCCTTGCTGGTGCAAATCCAGAACTCTTTCAAAAAGCAATAGGTGTAAGTTCTGTACTTTATTATTGTTTTATGCTCATCATGTATAAGTAATAATCCATGATTCACAGATTTCACTATTTTTAAAATTAATTTTATAATATTGCTAAGGAATATTAACATGGAAGAGAGAGGATTTTTTTATATTAAATATTAATGGATGTGACATTTCTCAAAGATTTTTTGCTTGGAAAAATAAAGGTTTATTTAGCTAAGGAATAGTTTTTTTTTCAGTAGCATGCAGACCTAATTTTGTTTTTCTTGAAAAGTATGGAACAATTATTATTTTAATGCAACATTTCTTTTGTCAAAATATGATAACTCAGAAGGTAGTTTTATTCTCTTAGTGTCACATTCTGTTAAAACGGTTATAATCAATGTAGTGTGACTTCTAATATAACATTTAAAAGTAAAGTTTACAAATTATAACTGATCTAAAGTATAATTTACTGTTCCCCTGATGATTTGTTGCTAGCAACTTTTTAGTTTTGACAAAACCACAAATAATTCTCTCTAAAACTTATTAAATTTTTAATATTTTTGCTTTTTTATCGACAGATTAATAAAAAACTATGATTGAACAAATAATAAGAATTAAATGGCTGTTAATCTCTACTTTAATATGGAAAAGTAAATTGAAATTAGATTTTATTTTCTGAAATGGTTTCACTCATAAAATTACTGACACTGGTCAAAACTATATGTGGGGGATTTGATTACCAATGTTAATTATCATCCTAGTTGATCATTTTGTACTTCCTTGAGTAACATTGTTCTAGTAATAGTCTGTTATTGGCATTGTTTCACTTTATTGACATTGGATTGACATTATGAAATTCTGTATTTCAACTTTTTATTTTATTATTTCTGCAATATCTTAGTATAGCCTAGGAGACATTGCAGTGTTTCATTTTATTCATATCATGGCATTCTATCATTAACAAAATTTGATAGATTATACAATAAATCTTTACTCTGTGATTGTGTTCTTGATTACCCCTAATGTTTTTGCCTTGCACCTGACAGTTCTTTTAACTTTTCATTGCTTTTAAGAATTATACATTTATGAAACATCAAAACTATACTAAATTTGCGTAAAACTGTTGATCCTATTCTTTAATTGTAGTTGCGCTATTAAAACTCTAGTTCTAGCCAATGGAAATGGAGATGGTCCACTTCTTTACTAATGGAACTAAACTAAACTCATTGGTGCAACAGTCCGTGTGGACCAAGGCAGGTGGTGCCCATCTCTGCTTTCTTTATCATGGCTTGGGATGCCATACAGCATATGTCTCAGTCAGGTGATCAACCTGATGTGGGACCCCCAGAGTTAGTTGCCAAGCATGCTTGGTCCTCATTTTATCGACCCACTCAAGGGATGAAAGGCTGAGTTGACCTTGCCCAGTCGCAGAATCAAACCCTGGCCCTGTGGTGTGGCAGCTTGAAACTTTTAACCACTATGCCACCGGGGATCCTTTTACTAATAGATCTTTCACTAAGTTCATAGTATGAACAATTGAGATATCTGGGTTTTGGCCCTATGTTAACCTAAAAGACTATTGAGAGCAAATTTCATCAGTAGGGAAATGGGCTATGTTACAATGTTTTTTAACATTTTTCTTATGTACTTAAAATATGCTATCCATTTTGCTTTGATTGTCTTCTGATTTTTTTTCTGAATCCTAAATAAAGGTTCATGTTTTTGTAATTCATAATTTTTAAAAATTTTTATTTTGGCCTCAATTGTTTCTATATTTATCTTCAGAAAACCTTTGCTATTATTTTACATTTACATTTGCAGTTCTTTGGTTAACAAAATACTAAACTTGTCTTTATCATATATCTACCATTTAAAGTCCTTATGAAGTTAGTAATTTATATTATAAATTAAGTTTCACCATAGTTTGTTTTTATAGTTTAAATTAGTTATATTAAAATTTTGAAAATTTAAATTTATTATCTATTTGCTAAAATTTTACTTACTTAACATAAAACTCAACATTACTTTTTATATTTAATTGCATCATATTATGTTTTAGGGTCTAAGTTATTTCTTATTTGCAAATGTAAGATTAATAAAACTGTTATTCAGAATAATCCTATTTAGAAGCTTTTTAACCCATGTAATTTGTCTATGCCATTGTAATGCCATGGTCGGATAATTTTTTTGTCTTTTATTAAAATCTAGCCAGGCTTTGCCCATCTGTCGAATCACTTGACACTCAAATCACAGTTCAATTGAATTAAATTTTTTTTCACTTTTAATTGCCGAAAAATCTCCCAAAAATCTGTGTATCTTCAAATGATCTATTTATGAATAAAAACTTTGAATTAAAAGTATGAAAAATAGAAAAATAATTAAAAATTAGACACACGATGAAACATTTGTTTTCAGTGATTCATTTTTTAGTGAGAATCACACTGTGAATGAATCACGCTGTGTTTACATCGTAAAACTTGGCAGTTACATTTTGTTCGGTTGAATATGCATTTAGAATTGAAATGGCTCTAAAACTATTAAAGTAACAGAATAAGTGTATGCAGAAAAAATTATCAGCTTTTAAAGCTCTTTCTAAATATGTAAAATTTATGTACTTTCTTAAAAGGAAATACATCAATTTTAACTTTTAAAACATGGCAGTTACGTTTTGTATCGGTGTAGTATGTATTTAGAATTTAAATATCTCTAAAACTATTAAAATAACAGAATAAGTGTACACAGAAAAAATTATCATCTCTTAAAGCTCTTTCTAAATATGTAAAATTTATGTATTTTCATGGAAAAAAAAATGCATCGATTTTGACATTTTCAAACATGGCCAGATTTCATAATGGATGCCATATACCGGAAATGGTCTACCCGGAATTGTTCCCCAACAGACAAAGTTTTTGTTTTATTTATGTAGATACCTTTGAAAATTCTCTTCAACTGTAAAAATTTCATCACCTGGAGACAATTTCCCCCCTCCTTAATCATATTTAATAATTTTTCTGTGAAAGGATTTTTTTTATCTTTTTATGTCAGTGTTGGCTGATTTAAATCTAAACAATTGCAATGATGATTTAAAAGATTTACTTTTTTAAAACATGATTAAATGTGTGATGTTTTTAAAATAAGTTGCTTTAACTAACTTTTCTGAAAAGAATCTGTCAAAAGTTTGTATTTTTACTATAAACAAATTACTGCTGAATAGTAGTGTAACTTTAAATAATTACCATTAAAATGTCATACATAAAAACTTAAAAAAAAAAAATTATAAGTGATAGTATTGAATATATTTAGTAAAGCTATAAGATAGCACCTTCAGGATTTCCCCCCCCCCCTTATTATTTCATTAGATTCACTAACTAATCTATTTTTTAAGAGGCTGACATTCTTGGCCTCTAAAAAAGATTAAATTGTGCAGTAATTTTTGAGACTGTATATGCTTTCAAACTAATTTTAAATTATTTTTGTACTTGCATCATTATTTATTTCAATTTTTTACTATCATTGCTCTGTAATATTTTTATTATTATACTTTTCATCTTAATTTTTTCCTCCTTAAATAGAGGAAGACTAAAAATTTCTTGCATTGGTGTTTTAAGTACATTTGATGTATAAACTGTAAAGTTTAAGCTTTTAAATCATTAAATAAAATAAATAAATTATGAAAGATGAGAGCTAAAGTGTAATCTTAATAACTAAATGAAAACAACTTGTTTTAGTGAAAGAATGAAATTATGTAATATTCGCTTTTTTTTAACAAGATGTATTGACTAGCACCTTCTGGATTGAATTCATTCTAAATAAAATCAACCCTATCAGCATTTTCTGACTCAAATTTATTTCTTAGCTTAAAGTAAGCAAGTTCTAGAGAGATAAGACTTTACTCAACATTAGTTGAGAGAACAGTTGATTGAAATAAGACTGTAATTTTCAAAACAATTTCTAATTTTCATAAACTATTGTTCTATCAGTGTCATAAAGATAGCTGCCAGAAACTATTCATTTATGTCAAATAATGCTCAAAACATTATTCCTACCAGTGATAAACAGTGCTAAAATAAATTTTAAATTTGAAAATTGCTTTCAGAGTCTTTGAAAGGCAGTATCTTTTTGTTTTGAATCCATAAAAAAGTCCTATTTTCTTTTGTAAACCCCACTAATTTTTTTAGGATATCAATATATCCCCTTTCTTTTTTTGACATGATACTAAAAGCCATGACATATTTCATTAATAGAATGCCAAAATGGTATCGTGCCCCAGGCACCACTAATGCTTGCTACACCACTGATTATATTTGCCTTATCACTTTAAATTTTGTATTCATCCGCACAATAATTAATCAATAGAGATTAGTTAACATACATTTTATGTGACTATATATTTGTCATTCAATATATCTTCAGTGAGAATTGAAATTTTAGTCTTGTGTTCTAAGTTTCCTTTTTCCATTTTGTGAAATAAGTTTTTATTAAAAAAGAAAGAAGAAAATAAAAGAGAAAAGAAAGCATAACTAGCTAAAGTATGTTTTGATCTATATTATGTGAATGTTTTTTCATATTTTCTTTGTAATAATTAGTTCATCCTATATTATTATCTCCTGTCTAAGTTAGTACTTCATTTGATTCATAAGTGATTACGAATTTCAGAGAAATGATAAATGTTTATAATAATAATATTATAGTAAGCAGTAATAATTATATTTACTAATTATAATTATATTTTTGCTTCCCTATCAATGTTTACAAATATTAAAGTTAAAACTGTAAATGTATACTTGATGTGTGTTGTAGATTTTAAATTAATCTAATTTAAAATTATTTTTTGCTGCTTGGAATACATAATGTTTTTAATGTTAAATTGAGTAATTTTTTTCTTCTACAGCTTTGTTCTTTTCTTGCCACAAAGCAGGATACTATAAGGAAAGAATATTGGAATTTTATTGCAAGAAATTTAGGTAATCTTTATGGCCCAGAGGAAGCACATGCACATATCAATGAGTAGAATAGATTAAAAAAATATTAGTGAGTTTCTTAACAAATAAGACTTTAATTTATGTTACATTTATAAATTTTTTCATCATAGACATTTTTATTAATTCATACAGATTTCTTTTTGTATTCTTTTGATGTACTGATTGTTTTTAAATGTTTGTCAGAGTGTTTGTGGAAATCCTGTCATAGAAAATGAAAAAAATGTTACCTTACGCACGAAACAAGCATGCAGTTTTTTTCTGCATGTGAAGCTAATTTTTATATAACATTAAATACACCGACAAAAGATTACTTGCCTTGGTTGTTTATATTAGAGTATGTAATATGCGATTGATAAAAAGTACTTAAAATTGGTTTAGTATTAAGTGGCCAAATCAGTGCCTGAATGGCAGTGATTTATGGTCTCTTTAACTTTGTTATAAAAGCATACTTGTAAATTATCCTTTTCCAAGTAATTTTATAAATCTTTTCAAGTTAGGATTCTATGATACTGTAATTTAAACAAGATACTCATGAATAATTTTGATTATCGCTTTGAAGAAGTATATTTAGAAAGACCTCAAGGGGTTGTTTAAAATTCTAGAGTTATAAAATTGTGTTTACTAATTTTCTTAGTATGTTTACTAAATCTGTTAAATACCTTATTCATAAATTTTGTTGATCTAATATAATTTAATCCATCCTATTTTTTACGTTATGAATACTCATAATGAAAATGTGAAGTTTGTATTTTTTTAAAACTATTTTCATAATAAATAAAAAAACTACAGTTTTTAATTAAGGTTGCATACAGTTTTTTTCATTTAAATATATAATATTTCCCAATTTTTTCTTCTTTTGAAGAGCATTTAATTGAAATAAATGAATACCATAGCAGGGTTGTCACCCCTTAAAATTTAAAACTCTTTGATGTTATATTCTTTTAAGAGTCTTTATTAAATCCCTTAGGTTTTGGCTAGTCTTAATAGTAATTATTAAGAACATTATCAAATCTTATGCAAAATTGGAAAGTATGAAATTGTGATGAAGTTTGAGTAAAGTTAGGCCTTTCCTCCAAAAATTAGTCATTTAAAAAGTTTGGTACTTTGAAATTTAATCAAATTTTGCAAAGTGATGTTTAAAATAATGCTTATTTTACTCTTTATAATATTTAATCATAATTATGTATTAAGATTTCAAACATATATAATTTCTTTAAATATAATGTATTTATATATATATATATGTATTTATATATATATATATATATATATATATATATATATATATATATATATATATATATATATATATATATATATATATATATGTGTGTGTGTGTGTGTGAAACTTCTTTATGGTGGCCAGTGAGGGTTCTGAAATAAGTGGCCATTTTGAGGGGTGGCCATTGAGAAGAGGTTTTTTTTCCATAACATGGGCTGTAGGGTGTTTTTAATTGGTTCAAGACAAAATATGGCCATTGAGAGGGGTGACCTTTGAATGAGGATGGCCGGCTAGAGAAGTTTCACTGTATATATATCATTTCATTTATGTTGACTAGATTTGAGATGATCATTTTTGTTTACTTTATCTTAATAAAATTATGTGGCTATTACACAAGCAGTTTTTCCAATTTATCATACATCAAACTGTAATTCTGTTTATATGTTTTGTCTGCACGTGCTAGAACCAAAATCGGTAAGCAGGATTTCTGCAGGAATGTGGTTTCTTTCTTACTGCACAAAAATTTCTTTTCTAAATTCTGTTTGGTTGTTTATAAGAAAGGGAAAATTTTGTTTGAAAATGCCTGAGAAAATTAGAGAAATTTTTGTTTTATGAAACAAGAATATGAACTTTAATATGATATTATATTTGTTTTTAAATTGAAAAATTTCATAATGATTTTTTTAAAATCATAATTGTAGATGTGTGAAATCTGATAGTAGCTGGTGTTAAGAGTAAATTTTAGAAAATAAAACTCTTCTATGAATGAATGTCTAGTATTTACTAATAACGTTACTAAAAGACTAATATAATTTATTGAAATGTAGAATAAAAAATGCCTTGAGCTTCTATAAGATTTGAAAACTATAAACATTTTAATTTTGAAAGTACTTAATTATGCTAAAAATTAAAATGTTCTAATTCCTTGCCCATTTGTAAAAATTGAAATTTTGTATGTAAACTTATATATAACATATCTCTTTATGTAATTATACTTGCCATGCAACCAAAGTTACTACTTTTAAAATTAAATGTATTGCTTGGTAATATTTACATTGACTGTGTATGAAAAGAATATAACAATTTTTTAAAGTGCAATAATGTGTGTGTAAACATATGCACAATTTTTTTTTATTTTATAAATATTTAACATTTGTGAGAAATATCCTAAAACTAAGTTATGTGTGGTGCTAATCATTGTAAAATCTCAGATATTTAATCAGCAGATTGTTTATGGTTTTTAAATAAAGACACACATGTTAAGTACGCTCTTGATTTTTTGTTGATTTCCATATTCATGAGATAACTGTTATAACTTGTTTTGTACTCTCAGTTAGTAGCTCTTAGCAGTAATCTTGTGGTACTTTCTTTCGTATAACTTTCATTACATTGTTTTGTGAGAAATATTCATTAAAATAAAGTTGTTTATAAATTTCTATTTCATTTTATCCTTTAAAGGAACTAACTAGAATTTAGAGGAAAGAATGATAGGTATTATAAATATCATTTACAAATTTCTTTTAGATTTTTATAGTAGTTAATTTGTTTTGATACTTTTGAAAACTGTTCATTTTATTTAATTTTATTTTTGTTACATTTGGAAGGGTAAGGGAGGTTGTTTCTTAATAAAATATGTATATATATATATAAATATATATATCTGAGGTTTTGCTTTTGTTGTACTTGAATGATAACACTAATCCTGTTTGTGTAAACAGATTACAAGCACAGTGGAGTTGTCTCAGTTTGTTTCAGGTGATACCACTTTGTTCTGAATTTGTAAATTATATTACTAACTGCTGCATAGATCACTGAGTCATTTCAGTTTTTAATAATTAAATCACTAAAACTGTATTCAGATATGTACTTATTAAATATTAACTTTTTTCCCTCCGTCGACCCTTAAACTGTTTTCATTAATTAAATGAAAGGTGTTATGGATAATTTACAGCTTAAATAGCTAAACCCTCTTGTATCAACATGTGATGATTGAAAGATTAATCAAAGTCATCATTTGTATTGTAAAATGAATCATTTGAGCTAAATAAAATTATTTGAGCTAATCATTGTAGCAAAATTAATATTTTTTTCATTCTCATGGATACATTAGTCGATAAAGTGTAATTTTTGGCTTGAAAATGTATTTGTTTTAAAATAATTGTAATTTTCATATTAGACATGTATTAAAAATGAATCCACATTCTCTTAGTGTTCTTTCTTTTAGAGTATAAGAAAGGATAAAGAGAATACAAGTGCATGTATATATATATATATATATATATATATATATATATATATACACTGCTCAAAACAATTAGGGGAGCACATGGTTTTAACGAAATTCGATTGCTCAGTTATTCTTTTTGAGAAAAGGTGACTTGAAGATGTCTCAACAACGTGATTTACCGGAATCCATGGCATGGTGTATTATAGGCAGACTTGAATCCGGGCAAACACAACGTAGTGTCGCGGACGCTGTTGGATTCACCAGAAGTGGCGTTGCAAGGCTGTGGAATCGTTTCCAAGAAACAGGGAATGTTAGACGTCGACCAGGGTAAGGTCGGCCACGCGCCACTACAGCAACTGATGACCGGTATATACTGTTAACAGCTCGTCGAAACAAAACAGACAATGCTACTCAGCTGCAAAGACAGTTGCTCTTGACAACAGGACGAAGGGTGTCCAGCCAAACAGTACGTAATAGGCTTCATCAGAGAGGTCTCTATGCACGTAGGCCAATGGTCTGCATTCCGTTGACCTCACGCCACCGTGCGGCCCGAAGAAGATAGGCTGCTGAACATCGAGATTGGGAGCAACATGACTGGAGCCAAGTGCTGTTTACAGACGAGTCCTGATTCAGTCTGGAGTGTGACACCCGACATGTTTTGGTATGCAGGGAAAGGGGCACTTAAAATAACCCCACATTCGTTCATGAAAGGTCACAATACAGACGAGCTAGTTTTATGGTATGGGGTGGAATCAGCATAGGTGGACGTACGGACCTGCATATCATTCGGAATGGTACTTTGGCAGCCCGAAGGTATGCAGATGAGATACTGAGACCTCATGTCATATCTTACGCTGCAGCCATTGGAGAATCCTTTGTTTTCCAGCATGATAATGCCAGACCGCATACAGCTCGTCTTGTGGAGAACATGCTTGAAGCTGAAACAATACAGTGTATGGAATGGCCAGCATGCTCTCCTGCCCTGAATCCAATCAAGCATGTTTGGGACATGCTCGGACGATGCATTGCTGTGAGACCAAGGCCTCCTTTTACTCTCAGAGACTTGGAGATTGCACTTCTTGAGGAGTGGAACAGTATTCCCCAAAGTCTTATCGATAACATCATCGCATCCATGGGAAACAGGTGTGCAGCAGTCTTAGCTGTTCGAGGAGACCACATGCCATATTAAAAATCTTGCATCATTTCTAAACAATACTTTTTTTTATCGTTTACATGTAACCAAATTGTTGCCCTAAATCATCTTTTCATGTTTTTTTCATATTTTCAAAGAATTAAAGCTTAAATTACAATTTTTTTACGTCTTTTTTTCTGTATTGCGCATTGATACACGTGTACTATCCATTTTATGCTAATTTGGGCTGTCTCCCACGGTTTTCTTAACTTCTTTGCTTGCTCCCCTAATTTTTTTGAGCAGTGTATATATATATATATATGTATATATATATATATTTATATAATATTTCAGTGCAAAGCTCAGTGCGAAGTAAATAAATATTTCAATGCAGGACACTTATCAATAAAGACATTCACACTTTATTCACAAGAATCATTGGTTGCTTTCAATAGGGGCACCATACGGGTGAACCAACACCACCCCCTGGTATCACCTGATTTTGACCAAGCACCCCCCAGGGGCAACATCTGGAGGGCTTGTATCTTATATATTCTAATATATAAGGCATATATAGTTTAAAGTGTTTCTGTATTCAGCATAACAATTGTGCTTTAATCTGACTTGCAAAGATAAATGATTACAGCATTCTTGGTAAATACAGAATCTTGTAGCCAAATGATTAGATCAATGAATGTAGAGAATGGGAACAACTTCAATTATTGTGGTTTTGGTTCTTAGTGTGTCCATACTATTTATTGTTAATGCATGTATGTGCACCAGTATAATTATCAAGAAATAGGAGTTGACTGCTGTAGAATGGAAAAGCATGTGTGATGGGGTTCAGGAAATCTTATTTCTTGTTAAAGTAATCATGGGAGTTATAAAAGTTGAGTTAGTTTAACAAACGAGGACTAAATCATCAGTGTTTGTTATAGTTTATGTTAAAAGCTAGCATAGGCAAGCAGATGAAATCTATGAGAATGCATAATATCCTAGTTAATAAAAAGGTGTAGTCACTGCAAAAAAATGTCAGTGTTTTTATTTTTGCATTAGATAGCTTCCAAAACTACTGTGACTACAAAGGCTCATTCATACATTTTAGATGGACATTATTTCTCCTGTGACATCATCCTACCTCAAACCTAGATGTTTAAAGCATTCTGGTATAATAGTTGGTGTTGAGTTATTTGTATTTTTTCTCTTGATTTTCTAGTTTAAAATGTTCACCTTGCTTTGAATTCCAGTTAATGCATTCATATTTGTAAAGGTAGAAAAAAGTATTTACACAAATGTTTGATTCAAAATTTTCTTTTGCATTTAATTCTCTGTTTACAAAGGTAAATGAGTTCTTCCTTTTTTCATTTTTTTTCTTTTTCTGTGTTCTTTTCAAACTAATTATCACCTAAATAATTAAAATTTTATGAATAAAATGAGATTTTTTATAATTATACAAATAGTAAATCAGAATAGAAATTGTGCAAAAGGTTAGCAAAATGCATATTTTCAGCTTTTAATAATACATATTTCGGCTCTCTAAACCATTAAATTGTTAATTTATGTTATGAACCTTTTCTAATGTATTTATTATTGCCATTTCATTACTATAGTATTAAAATTTCAGCATTTTCATGTTCCTGAATTTAAAAATTTCATTGAATTAAACTAGAAAAGTTGGAATTAACTTTTCAATATCTTTCTTCCTGGAAATGTGGTCAAATATCAAATATTAATAGTAGATCTTGAAAGTGTTGCTTTTCTCTTGGTATCATTTGTTATTCATTTCACATGATTAGATTTCATTTTCTTTCAATTCTCTCTCCCCCCCCCACCCCCCCATCAGCTAGATATCAATAATCTTATGCAATTTCATTGTATTATTTTGATTTTCCACTTTTTGCGGCTCATTCTAAATTGTTAATAAATAGTATGCTAATTTTAGTAAACTTCTTTACAAGGAACAAATCTATTTAGTGTTTACCAGCTGTTTGATTTAAATCCATACCAGAGTTTGGAAACACATCTCTTTCCATAGAAAGTTTACCGAGTGCTATTGAACATACAGATGTAAATTGTTGATCCGGTTGCTTATTACTTTTACCTATCCAACAATATGCACCAGTCTTTGAATAAAGTTTATTTAACATTCTAACCTAGCTTTATAAATAGTTAAAATTACTATGTAAATACATAAAGCGGTTTCTCATAGTGTGAGGCTTAAAACTTATGATCAAGGTTTGGAAGAGTTTAAATGATGTCTTCAAGCTAATAATGTCCAACAGTTATGCTGGATATTTATTTCTAGGAAAATGTGATCTAAGTAATTTGATAGGCATACCATGCTTCTTCTGAAGAGTGAAGAATATATGCTGCTTTGAAAATGATTTGGTTAATGCTACATGTTTTTCTATTATGTTATGGATTACCTAATTAAGGTATCAAAAATCATACAAATTTAGAAATCATTTACTATGTCAAAACGAATTTTGTATTAGTGAAAGTGACTGGCGTAACCACATAAGTAGTAGCTAAAAAATTGTATTTGCAAAAAGTTCATGTGTCAATTTCAAACTTTATTTTGCACCCTCTGTTTGGTGAATATCATAACATATCTTTAGAACTGTAAATTATCATTAGCCAGAAAAAAGAGCTGTGCATATTTTGCTTCAGTAATATTTGTGATTTAAACTAGTTGGAACAATAGGATTTACTTGTACTATTGTGATTTTCAGTAATATTTATTAAAAGTGCAGAAGAAAATGCTCTGTTCAAGCATTTTTAAGGGTATAATTTTGGAACTCTGTACTCCTTAATTGTGTTTTCTATAGATACCAATATCAACAAAAGATCAAAGAATACTCACTCAATTGGTCGAAGTCTTCTGTTACGTCTTGCTTGTAAAGTTTATCAAAGTTTATTTCCTTAAGATGAGGGTGTACTTTGAGTTGTTCCAGGCTGCACAACCTTTGTTCAGTTTCAGCGCACAGTATCTATCAGGCATAACAAGGAAGAATAAAACTGTAAATACAGAAGAGAGAAGTTCATTATCACAAATATTTTGTTTTAAAAATCAAGAACTAATGAAGTAATTCAGAATAAGTGGGGTTGTGTTCTGATGAATTTTTTTGACATAATAACCATAAATTAATATCGAGAAATCTTTCTAGAAATGCAAATTACTGACTTTTGAAAATTTCATGATTTTTGTATTGATTTATCATGGCTGCAAAACTGTTTGGGTGAGGTAAAGGAAATTATCAGCCTGATAAATTTACTATCTGTACATGAAGCCAAAAATTGTTCTTTGAATTTTCTTTGTAAAAACAGAAGATTTTCAAATCCTTTTTTAGAGGTCAACATTAACTTCGTGTATAAAATTCTTCAAAGCTCTCATTCTTTGTTGTCTTAAAAGAGAGGTGTAAGATAAGGTGTCTGATGCTAGCTCACAATGATTTTTCGTTCAATTTATGAAATTTAACTCAGACTAGAAAACAAGATTCATCGTTCAGTGGAAACTAACTGAACGTAGTAGAGTTTTTGGAGGATAAGATGAGGGATCTCTTAGAAAATCTCTGTTATGAGGCATTCACCATGTATTCTGGGGGATTCAAATCCTGTTTAAGGTGATATGTAGCGAATATATTCTCGCTGTCAACGAAATTACATAGAATAGCAACTAAACGAGAAAATGCAGTCATTCATTGATGTTCTCGTGCTGTCCTCTCATTAGGATCAGTTTTGGCTCATCTGGTGTTCCCATAATAAAGTTACCAATGAATTCGCGGTGTCAATGTCCTTAGGACTAAGTACTTGCCGTGTTTGAAATAAAATTTTTTTTTGACCGATTAGGCATCGAAAAGGCTCTAGATTGTATACAAGCATTATGCTCCTTAGAGAAAGGTACTCCAAGAAAATGTATGAAGCAGCTTAATAAAATGATTTACTTGGGCGAGATGGAGGATGGAGGCCATAGTTTGATTTTTATTTTAACGCTTTTAAATAGAGTATTCCTCAGATTAGTTTAAGATAACATGTTCCGTGGATTTTCGTATGAGGGCTGGACATCCGATTTAGATTGCTTTCAACTGAGAAAAGGGCATTAGAGGATCTCCGATTTCCGGTTTGAACTATGTGCGTTCTCTGTTCTACAGTAACCTATGTTACTGATAAATTAGTTATGTATAGTTTTGGTGTTTTCGTGGAGTTGTTTGTACATTGCTTGCCTATGAACTCGCGGTCTATCAACTGCAGGCCGCTTTGGTAAAATATATATATTTTTTCTATTTTTTCCCCCCGATTTGTTCTTAATGTAATATGAATCTGGTTTTGCTCTTAAACGCTCCTCTTTAGGTTCATATTAGCATTTCTTGTCCAGTTTCTCTTTCAGAGTATACGGATTTATTTCTCAATAACTTCTTAAGCTAGCTTACGTTATTATATAAAGAGACGCCACATGGATGTTTTATGGTTGGAAAATACTGGTTAAGGTGGTAGTGTACTGACCCCATTGGATTCGCTCATCTCAATGTTAACCTATGGAGAAAATTTGTCTAAAGATTGCTGACATGGATTTAAAGATTTAAAAAAAATAATTTTACTCTGTAATAGAGAAAGAAATTTTACACCTTGGGGCATTTTTCGTTTTATAAAAAAAGTTACAAATAATATTTTAAAATTTACATTATTCGGGGATAAAATCTGGTACAGTGTGTTTTAAACGCCCATAATTTTCTTTGGTGGACGAAATTTATGAAATGAATCCTGTTGCAAGGTGCAGAAAAGTCCAGGCTGTCTGAAAATAACATTTTTATTGGATTATTAAGATTTATGTAGTTGTAACTGTAGACAAATTTTCTCCATAGGTTAACATTGAGGTGTGGGAAAGGCCTGGGAGTGTCTCACTCATTCGAAGTCTGTTGTTCCGGATTCCCCGCGTCCAGTGGCTGTTGCGTCAATTCGACTCCTGACGGGACACGACTGTCTGAATGCCCATTTATTCAGAATTGGTGTGAAGGACTCCCCTTTGTGTACTCTATGTCAGTGGTCCCTAACCCCCGGGCCGCGGACCGGTACCGGCCCGTGGATCAAATGGTACCGGGCCGCCCAAGGAGCATTAAATTATTTCAATTTTATTTACTGTGGTGTATTTCTGTCGGGTTAGTGCGACTTTGTCGGGTTTGTGCTAATTTATACCTTTGTAACAGAAGATATCTTGTAAGTATTTTAAATAAGTTTATTGTTTATTAAACATTTCAAAATTATGAATTTAAATTGCAGTCATAGCCTCCCTCAGCGGGCCGCGGTAAAATTATCAAGCGTTGACCGGTCCGCTGCGATTAAAAGGTTGGGGAGCACTGCTCTATGTGATTCTGGACAAGTCATGGACTCTAGCCATATTGACGTGTGCTCTGCACTTAGTCCTTTTAATTCCATTGTACAAAGATATTGGGAGGCAAGACATAGGCTAATGACTTAGTGTCACATGCCTTGGCATTTGTATGCATAAATAAATAAATAACATTGAGGTGAGCGAATCCAATAAGGTTAGTACACATCAGCCTTAAGTTGTCTTAAAGCAAACTTCGCTTTGCCTAAGTCCATGTACTATTTTCCAGAGATCTGCGGAAGCAGAAGTGTGATGCTTTAATTTTAGGACGGGTTTTCTAGAATATCTGCATTTATACTTTTTAGCAAGTATGAATTTTATGAAACCGACTACTAGTGTTTACTATACCCTCTCTCCTTTTTTTTTTATTTTTATTTAAAGACTTAATCGAATGCATTTATTTTATCACCCCTCTCCCCTTTTTTCAGTTGGTAATGTTATGCTAGAGAAAACCTGTGCATATTAATTTTTCTGTCCCCACATTCAAGTTTTAATTCCTCTCTTACAGTTGTTCTTTTGAAACTTCTTTATTTCTAAATCCTCTTGATTTTTAAGTTCAGCGCGCAACCTACGATGGGTGAAAGTACATTTTGAGTGACTCTAGGATGGAGGATATCCTGGCACAAATCTGGGCACATATTTAATTGTAAATACCTTTACTTGGCATAGATATAAATTCAAATATTTACAAATTTCTATATTACCTGTTGAATGAGGTTGATCATTCCATTGCTTATCCTCTTTGGAAATGCTAATTTCCCAAGCAAAATCATTCCCAGTATGTCTTCGTAGGAAGTACGGGAGTGAATGTCATATGGTCTCTATAAATAATTTAAATAAGATACAGTTCTGATCGAAAGAGAGAAAAAATGAGATGCAACGTTGTGATATAACTCACTTAAAACCTTTAAAGTCTATGGGTTCGAGTCCCATTGTTGATATGGATGTTTGTAGCCGTTCGGGATCGGCTTTAAGCAGTAGGCCCCGGTCTAATTAGCCCTCGTGTAGCAAAAAATGGCCGTTGCGCTCCAAACTACTTGAAACCCTAGTTTGGCGGGAAATCCAACTAGCTTCACCAAACACTTTAATTCATTTGTTTAATGTATTTTGTATTGTTTTCTCATTAATACCTGTCTTTTATGGTACAAGTTAAGAAAGCATTGTGCAGTGGCGGATCATCGCGCAGGTTTAAAAAGCCCGCGCTTGGGGCCTCCGATTGCCAGCGGCATGTTAAAGCTAGCAGCTTCACAAAGAGATACATTCTGCGAATCTCAAACACAAATACCATCTTCATCTCAACCTGGGGGGCACCCCCCCGGGGGGAGTAGAAGAATTTCAAGGGAGGTGTGAGTTTAAAAAAATAAAATAAAAAGCAAAACTAACTGTAATTTACTGTACTCAATTTTGGGTTCACAATGTAACCGTAACGTATTTTCGACATACGAACACGAATACGATAATTGTCGTACACGATAATTGCTGTAATTGTAAAAACACGATAATTGTCGTACGTCTGGCCACACTGCAAGAACTTGAGAACGGTTACTCGCTCAGCTGCTCTCCCTTTGTTATTAATTTTTTCCTTTCTCCATTCAAATTCTCTTTTGTTGCTTGGAAGCTTTGAGGTTGTTAGTGCAGTTTTCATCCACTTATCTCTGTGAATATGGATTTTCAGCATTAGCATACATAAAGTCAAAATATCGAGCAAAGCTGGACGTTGAAAGAGACCTGAGGTGTGCTTTTGTCACAGTTACAACCTAATTTTCAAAAACTTGTCAAGGACAAACAGTGCCAGCCCTTTCATTAATGTTGTGAAAGTGACTGGTACTACATACCGACCTCACCTAGATCCTTGAGTATCTCAAATATATTTGATCTGTATTTAATTCTTTGATTTCATATGTTCTAATAATAATAATAATATTTTCCAATTAAGACATGTGTAGTAATATTAAATTTTGTGTATGAAATTATCTATTCTATATTTTTATTTAATAACCAGCTTCAGTTTCAAATTCCGATTGTATAACTTGTATTAACCACATATGGTGGTGGTGGGGGGGGGGGGGGGAGTGACCTCACATCAGTGTTCAAAGGGGGGCACAGAGCCTGAAAGGTTGAGAACCCCTGATCTAAACAATTTGCCGTTCACCGAACTACAAACAGCGTAATACAAGTTTTTACTTCCTAATAACTAATAAATAGAATTTTTCCTTTTCGACCGTGAGGAAATATCTTAAATAATAAGTAATATTTATTAATATTATTTAGAACAGGGGTGAGCAAATAGCGGCCCACTACAGATTTTTTTGTGGCCCGCCAAGGCACTCAGAAAAATCCGAACAGCCAGAAAAATTGCCAAAGATAGCCAGATAAACCGTCAATATTTTATTTAATTTATATTGATTTTTATGATACAATTTATACCTTTTCTGAAATGCAAAGTTAACTAATAAATGCAATAATTTTAAAAGATGCGGCCCTCCGCTAACCTCCGCTTACACAAAGTGGCCCCTAGGCCAAAACAATTGCCCTCCCCTGATTTAGAACAAGGGGGGCCTCAAAACTAGATTGCGCTTGGGGGTCTCCAAATGCTTCATCCGCCACTGGCATTGTGGCTAAAATTTCATAAGTAAATTATCAAATAAAATTAGAAAGAATATGAACAGATGTTGCATAGTTTCTAATGAAGGCAAATGGTCTTTACCTGGCCAGAGACAAGTTCATATGCACATATTCCTAGAGACCACCAATCTGCTGGGTGCGAATATCCGGGGCCCATGTTCAAAACACATCTGTACACTTCTGGAGCTATATAAAAATAATGCAATATAAAGAGTGAATCTAAAGAATTAAAATGGCTTTAAGTATTTAAATTGAGTATTTTAAGTTGTACAAGGTGACTGAGAAATCTGTGGAATTTGTTCAATGTAATTTATGCAGAGTTAAAATCGTTTCCAAAGCATGAAAGGAAGTGATAAAAACGAATTTGCCTGTCAATAAATTTGTTCTCATTAAGTAAACAGGAATGAAAAGTATACAATGTTTGTGATTAAATGAAGAACTAGATTATTTCTTGTATGACTTGTTAAAACTAATTATCTGAACAGAAAGGGAACTATCAACCAGCAAGAAGATTACTCGTGTCATGAGTTTCTTGATCTATTGATTTCCTATTTCCAGTTAACAAAGAATAATTAATCATTTAAGGTTTTTGATTATGTGGATTCTTATAGACTTTGAACTCATCTGAGAACAGGGTTGCAATTCCATGTTACTTTACAGTCGCTTTCCTGAACGAAATTTTTGACCAAAGAACCTTTTTAAATCTGCAAAGGTTGTAATTTTATGTATCCTTTTAATATCGACTTAGACCACATCTAAAAATTTATATAATATAGACTTATTACCACATCTAAAAATCTACATAAATGTTAAATAGACAATAAAAACTTATTATTTATGTATTTTACTCCATTGAGTTATTACTTTATAAATATCCAAGTATTTAATGAATTCTGGACTCGCTAGGTAACATAGATGGTGCTATTCTTGGTTTACGAAGCTTGCCTCATAGGGAATTTGTATATATATATATATATATATATATATATATATATATATGTTGGTTCTATATATATATATATAATGTTGGTTCTGGTTTCAGGGGGGAAAATTCTTTATCTTGCTGCATATTTGTTAAGGTTGTAATAAAAATTTGTTACGAGATTGAATCTGCATTTCTAACGACCCCGCACTGAGACAGTCTTGTCCCGATTCTTAAAAGTTGGGCACTTTATAAAATTCATGTAATTTGAGCCAATGCATTTGATTTATATCCATTTATAATTGTGTCATTGGGCCTGAGGTAGCCTGGAGGTAGCGCGTTGGGCTTGGGACTGGGGTACTCGGTTCGAATCCCGATGACCGTCATTAAATACCTTCGTGCCTAGGCCAGATATGGTTACGTTAAATCTGTAGACCAAAAAGTCTTCCTATGAGGTCAGAGAGAGTGGGAGGAGGTATGTCCCCCCCAGATGTCGCCCCATTTAAGAGGTGAACTGGTTAGTCGCTTTTTACGGTGCCTCCATTGAAAGTAACCAACAATTTTCGCGGATTATGTGCGAATGTCTTCATGGACAAGTGCCCCGCATTGGCAATCATAATAGTCTCATTTATTTGGATTCATGATAGAAAAAAAAATTTAATATTTGGTTTATTCTCATGTTTTCGAAACACTAAAATTTACTGTAAAAATAAACATAATACTAATATTCATATAGTTACCTATATATGGCTTTGTTCCAGACATTGATGTTGCCAACTCATTTTCTTTCAACTCTATAGCTACGTTAAAATCTGTTAAACGTATATTGCCTGTAAAGATATTGTAATTAATTCTTTTTGTACGTATCATAAAGAAAAATACACGTAATTCAATCAGTAATTAGTTAATTAGTTCAATTAATTTCCTCATAATCATCTAAGATAATTAAGATTTCAGACTCGCAGAAGAGGAAACGAATTTTTGAAAAGACGTAATTAGAACTGAGTCGTACTAAAACAAGTTGCGCAAAGAATTTATAAACTGTTCGTCGAGAATAATTACTTTCACACTTGTGAACTTTTTCGATTGAAGCTGATTCTTTTGACACATTTTATCGTCCTTAGCTTAATGAAATGTATGTACAGAAGTTTTAAAGTATCGAGTTTGTTCTTTATGTTTGGCATTTTCATCCGGATTTACGTCACAGAAAAGAGAGCATCGTATTCTGCATTGCAGTGGTGCAACCATTTGGAATTGTTTAAAAAATGATAGAATAAAAGCAATTTTTGAGTTATTTTCTTTCTTCTTCAATGTTGAAACGTTGAAGATCTCTTTCAGATTTAACTGAAAATATTTATTATTAAAAGACATTTTGGGAATTTTTTAGAAAATATATTCTGTGTGCAATGATCAAAATTTTAGGTTACATTGAAATTTAGAATAAATTTATACTTACTCATTTACCTATTTCATAAGATATAGGTCTGAAAATCTAGCAATAACTAAGCAATCTAGGAGAAATAAGAGAACACTCTCACAGCAGTCTTAATGTGAAGCGATGTTTACTATCACTGAATATTAATGGACTAATTTTAAGGGAATTCTGATCGAGATAGTCACAGTAATTCAGTTTAGCATGAAGAAACTTCATGTTTAGTCGTCAATGGAATAGTGTTTCTCAACATTTTGAAGTCTATGGTATTATTATCTTGAAAGATGTTTTACCCTTAGTCTTAAGTTTAAGATGTAATGAATTTCACGATGTTACAATTACACTAAACTTAGACGCTCCAGAATGAATTTAGAACTATTGCGTATACAATCTGCGACTTCTTATGAATCTTGAGAGATTGTTTTTGTAGATTCTTTCATTCTCTCTTACACACACACACACACATATGTGTGTGTGTGTGGTTTAGCCAAATCTAAATTACATAATACTAAAAATATCACGGGCCTAGAGTGTAAAAAAATTGCTATTATAAAGTAGTTATACGATGTGTATTGTCTGTTCCTACACAGAGAATATAAAATAGATATAAAGAATGCTTGTGTGGAACGTTCGATACTGACAGATGAGCCGTGGAATTTCTGTCGAAATTTGGCTTGATTGTGGCAAAAATTTTAATAAGCTTATACGCAGACAAATAATATTAATTCATTACAAATTAGACTACTTATTTTAATGTTAATCGATTATTGCAGTATGACATTTGTGATGGTAATTTTTTTTCTCGTCGTACTATTGCATGCAAATCAAGTTCTTTATTTTTAGAAAATAGCATTTTTTACTAACCTTTAATTTAACTAAATAACTATCAATAGCATGATAAGTATGGTGATATAGTGTTGGCATTATAATGCAAATTAGTTTTCGGTAACCCGCTGAGCATTATTTTAAACAAATGGTGAAATGACCAATACGAAGGTTATTTCAATAACGCATACCACGAAACTTTTCTATTAAAATCCTTTTCCATCGAAAAAAAATTGTCTTAGATGAATAGATGCTCCATTTTCCAAAAGAATTTAATTGAATAACAAACAATCAAAACAAAGCACGAGAGAGGAAAAATAAAATCCTCGTTTCTTACCTTGACCGTCAAGTAACAGGTTCTCCGGTTTTATATCTCTAAAAATATAAAAAGAAACCTTTAATAAACATTCCGATGAAAACTTTGTGAAAGCATGCTTAAGTAGCTTTTAAGTAGACTCCAGAAACAATTTGACCTGACAAAGCAGAACAATGGACCTAAACAAACTTTAAGTTAAGTGGCCCCGATCTTATCTTTGTGGAAGAAATGAGAGCTTTTGCTGAGTGTGTTTTAAAATGTATCATTTAAACAAGAGCGAAGGAAGACTCGAGTGACGAGGATTTACTGCTTATGTTAAACTTTAAAAGAGGGTTTGTTTATTTTCGCGGGCGCTTTTGCGTTTAATTATCACTGATTTGTTATTTGCGCAGTTTTGTTGTTAGCGTAATGTTCTTTTTCGTCGCGAGCAGTTAACGAATTTCAAAGGAAATTGCGCATTAACAATTCAGTTTAATTTAAAAACTATCTGGCATGAGATTGCCGAGATCCACACACGACATTAAAGGCGAATTTATATGCAAAGCAAAGAAATGCAATTTAACTTTTGAAATTCGTGTTCGTACTTCCATCACAATAACTTCTCCTTTCTCGTTTTATGACATGCATAATAAAGGATGTGATAAAGCGAGAGAGGAGAAGCTATTAGTGTTAAGAGGAACTAATTTTTTTTTACCCCGTATATTTAAAGAGGATGTCAGTATGTTGTTTCATGGATTATTAATGTTTGAAAACTATTTAGATATACATTTTCGCCTTATAGATGGATGAAGTATATTCGACTGCATTGATATATATGTTTACTCCTCAAAAATTTTGAAACTATTAGTGTTAGAGGAACTATTTTTTATTTTTTTTACCCCGTATTTAAAGAGGATGTCAGTATGTTGTTTCATGGATTATTAATGTTTGAAAAATATTTAGATGCATATTTTCGCCTTATAGATTGATGAAGTATATTCGACTGCATTGATATATACGTTTACTCCTAAGGAATTTTGAAGCTATTAGTGTTAAGAGGAACTATTTTTTTTTTTTTTTTTTTACCCCGTATTTAAAGAGGATGTCAGTATGTTGTTTCATGGATTATAAATGTTTGAAAACTATTTAGATGTATATTTTTGCCTTATATATGGATAAAGTACGAGTATATTCGACTGAATTGATATATACGTTTATTCCTCAAAAATTTTGGAACTATTAGTGTTAAGAGGAACTAATGTTTTCTTTTCTACCCCGTATTTAAAGAAGATGTCAGTATGTTGTTTCATGGATTATAAATGTTTGAAAACTATTTAGATGTATATTTTCGCCTTATAGATGGATGAAGTACGAGTATATTCGACTACATTGATATATACGTTTACTCCTCAAAAATTTTGAAGCTATTAGTGTTAAGAGGAGCTATTTTTTTATTTTTTTTAACCCCGTATTTAAAGAGGGTGTCAGTATGTTGTTTCATGGATTGTTAATGTTTGAAAACTATTTGGATGCATATTTTCGCCTTTCAGACGGATGAAGCATATTCGACTGCATTGATAATACAGTCAAACCTCGCTAACTCGAACCTCGATTTCGTAAATTTTTCGATATCTCGAAGAAAAAAAAATTCCCTTCAAATTTCCAATGCACTCAATGTTAAAAAAACCTTGTTTTGACGAATTTTTTTGGCTCAACCCTCGATAACTTGAATTTTTTCAATAAATGGAGAAGAAAATTTTTTCTAAAAACATAAAAATAATATGCAAAAATAGAAATTTCTAAAAAATAGAAAAGCTATTCAAAACTTACAGTGGTAAAACCGTGCATAAACTTTAAAATGAAGGGATATAAACACGGAAGATAATCCCAACTTCTCTCATCTGGGCATCATCAAAGTAAAGTATCGTCATCAAGTGGTTAAAAAATGTTGTCCGAAATTGAAGACTGGGTTTCACCATCTGGTGTAAATATTTTATAAGGTATGGAAATGGCAGACAAAACTTGGAACATTGTGTCTTTCTCTACAATAATGAATAGCTTTAAAAAGGCTGGATTTGTAAAAGACCACGAAAGTACTCCTATAATTAACATCGACCACCCTGCTGAAAACTGTGCCGAAAATGATTGGAACCGATTAAACAGACCCATGCACCTCGATAACACGGAATTCAATGACTTTGTCATTGTAGATGATGAAGTAATAATGTGTGGTCAGTGGGAGGACAATGACATCATCGATCAGACGAAAGCCTCGTATGTATTATCAGAAGAAGAGGAGGAAGAAATCCGCCATTTGCCACCAAATGTGACAAACAAAGAAGCACTATTTGCAGTGGACACTTTGAGGAGATATGTTGAAAGCCAGCCAAATATGTCAGAGGACACATTTAAAGTCATTGTCCACTTAGAGGTGTAATAGGTAAAATTTCATACTCTTCTCTGAAGCAAACAACAATTGAATCTTTTTTCAAATAATTTTGTAAATAATGCTTATTAAAATAAGAAAATGGATTACTTTTTAAAAAGTATGCAAAACAGCTTTTTTTCTCTAGTCTGTTATTGATAACATGCGATTTTCGATAATTCGAATTTTCGGTATTTCGAATTTTTTTGTCTCTCCCTTCAAGTTCGAGATATCGAGGTTTGACTGTATATGTTTACTCCTCAAAAATTTTTTAAACATGTCTAGTCTTATCTCAAATTATAAACAGTATAGGCTAATCTCAAATTATAAACAGCAATACTCAGTAATCAAAGGCTTCATCTGTTATGATTTACATAATAGTTTCTGTATGCGATGACTAGTAATTCATAGGGATATAATATAGAGCGGTATTAAAAACTTTTGTTCAAAATATTTTTTGAGGTCTATTTGGAAGGGCCGTAACGTGTGTCGGAAACGTAATGGTATATCAGGCTTGACCGGAATGTCGAAGGTCTCGAGTTCGATTCGGAAGCCTATTGTTGCTGTTATTTCTAATGCTCCCTAGCCTGATTAATTATAATCAGGTACACTGAAGACTGCTAAGCGGAGAGATGCAACTCATGTTTAGCTCACGGCTATTAAGCACAAGAAAGATCGGAGGCCGACTTTTTGCTCGGTGCCACTTCGATTTTTGACCGAGCTCTGGATGCGACATCTGGAGGTGTATACTTTCCTCCTACCCCCTACAAATAACACGGAAGGACTTTCCGGCCTACATATTTAACGTGCCCGTACCCGGCTTACACACGAGAGCTTTCAGCGGCGCTTGTCGGGATTCGAACCGAGCATCCTCAGTACCGTTTCATTTCATAGGTTAAGGCTGCTGTGTACTAACTCTACTGGATTCGCTCACCTCAGTGATAATCTATGGAGAAAATTTGTCTAAGGATTGCCGACTTCGATTTAAAGATTTTTTTTTTTTTAAATAATTGTACTCCGTAAGACATTTTACACCTTGGGGCATTTTTCGTTTTGTAAAGAAAATTTGCAAATAATATTTTAAAATTTTAATTTTTCGGGGAAAAATCCGGTCTAGTGTGTTTTAAACGCTCATAATTTCTTTTGGTGGACACAATTTATAAAATGTATTCTGTTGTAAGGTGCAGAAAAGTTTAGGCTATCTAAAAATACCATTTTTGTTAGATTATCAGCATTATGTAGCTGTAAATAGTAGACGAATTTTCTCCATAGTGTAACTTTGAGGTGAGCGGATCCATTAGGGTTAGTACATAGCAGCTTTAAGGAAAGTAGTGAGAAAATTGGTAAATTGACAGTTAAAATGTTATTGGTTCATAAACATATAAAATTTGTACTGAATACTTTGTCATATACATTCTTTTTGATATTGTGTGTATTCCCGTTGTGAAAAAGTTAAAAGCAATTTTGAGTGAGAGAAATGAACACGTTAGGATTATTTTTTACTTACATAGCCCGCTAACACACGCATGACTAAAGGAGAAACGATGATGTAAAAATTAGTCGGTGTTACGCAAGCAGAGACATGGCAGCTTAGATGATTGGAGTTAGACCAACAGAGAATGGCTGTTCAATTAATCCGGATTAGTATCAAGGGGTTGATAAGTTCATAGCCGATAAGTAGTTGGTTATTACTGCTTTACTTATTTGAAGTTATAGTTGGTGTAGAGGTGTGATCAACTTCTAGATATCACGTATAGCTACCACTGTCAGCTATGCATTTTTGAGTTGTTATTTTAAATGCTATGATTTGAAACAAAACTCTAATAGAGTAGTGATCAAACTATCTGTTTGTTACTTGTACTTGGATAATTTTAGAGAGGCCTAGGACAGAAAATGTGGAAGCAATTAAGTACTTACTTCGGTTAAAGTATCCGACTACGTTAAAAATTTTAATTTGGGTCAAAAATAACTTTTTTTAAAATTCTGTAGTTGGATAGATCAGTTAGGTTTATTTTTGTCTGTACGTTTATTAGAAGCCGAGATATTAAAGATTTTATAATTACTAGAAAACCGGAAGTGGTGATTCAATTTTAAATCACCAGAAGTGGCCGTTTAAAAGGCTAGAAACCTGTTAAGAATGAGTACAAACAGAATTTCATTTTTTAATATAATTTATAGATATTTATGGTGTGAACAGTGTGACAAAATATGAGTGCATAGGCCACACACAAAAGCGTGTTGGTTCAAGGATTAGGAAACTAAAAACAAAACATGTAGGTCTTGGAGGTTAAGGAAATCTGACTGATGTTTTCACTGATAAACTTCAAAATTATTATGCTGTTGCGATCCGAAGCAATGTTAATAATTTGCAGGGCATGCAAAGTGCAGTAATTGCTGCATTTTCCCATTCCTGCTCAAATGTAAAAAAGCCAATGCATGGCCAGTGTTCAGTTGGACCCGACAGCTAGTGCAAGTTTCAACTAGCTGCATCAAATAAGAAAAAATTAAATGACAAATCCAAGGGACTTCCAGCAAATATTATGAATGTTACTAAACCAGAATATGTGAAATTATGTGATCAAAAACTATTACATAAATGTTTACACGGGAAGACACAAAACGCCAATGAGAGTTTCAATGGCGTTTTATGGAAATGTATCCCCAAAGATGTCTTTGTCGAGCTCCAGGCACTTAAATTAGGAGCATTCATGGCAGTAATCCATTATAACAAAGGCTTCCTAGGATTAATGGATATCCTAAAAGTTATTGGAGTATATCCTGGTGCAAATGCATCTAGAGCTTTTGCTGAGCTTGACAAAGAAAGAATAAATTAGTCAAGGCACGACGTTCACTGCCTATCATAGGCGTAGCGTGCTTCTAACTTTTGGGGGGGTCACGAATTGAATTCAGTTAGGGCCTCGGCGCATTAACTGCCGGACAGTCCTTAAAATATGAAATATTATGATTTTTTTAAAAACTGAATAACAATAGAATTGATGTTTGAGTAGTATTCAAAAGTTATACAATGAGAAAAATATAATATAAATAAAACGAGAAAAAAATATAGCATCGAATTTTTGTTATGGATCATATCATTTTTAAGAACTATGTTAACGCTAAAGACATAATCGGAATCTTCAGTTTCACAGTTTGAAAAGGCGGGAAAAAACCAACTTTCTGGAGAATTTACTACAATTTTCTGATCTTAACTGAACTCCTATTAACGTTTTGATTTATTATAAGTTAAGTTGGGAGGGGGACACGTGCCCCCCGACGCTACGCCTTTGCTGCGTAGTGTAAAAGTAGCCAGAAAAAAAAATGATTAAAAAAGGAAAACTATCCGAGGTTGAGAAGGAAGAGGGCCTGACATATAAATGTGGGGAATTCTAAACTTGTATTCACATAATATTATTAAAATATGTTACATAAAACTTAAAATGCATTTATCTCAAAATTGAGAAATGGCCATTTTTTGCTGCCTTCAAAAGTGATGACTCAAACTATCATCGAATTTTCATGAAATTTTGTGTGCCTAGTCTATATATTATTTTCTAGAGGATGTACTAAAAGAATTTTGATTGAATGAATATTTTCCACCTATCATTTCAATAATAACGTTGTAAAATTGGCAAAAATTTCATAATAAATATTCGATTAGTTGTCAAATATTCTTTTCTTAATATAACTTTAAACTTTTAGTACATTCTCTAGATAAAAGCATGTAGTTTATTTTGGTATAACTTTTATTCAGATAAGACTAACTGTTTTTAGCGTAGCATTTTTGAAGTTTTGTTAAAATTTCCTTAAAATTCTACATCTATTTAACAATTTCGAAAAATCATAGAAGTTTATTTTAAATATTGACTCTCTCATTAATCTGTATTGGAATTAAATCCAAAAATATATTTAAAGTGTGTCCGCTCCATGTGTAAAGAAAGGTTCTTTCCAAAGCCCTTATTTTGACTCAAAACTTCTGATCAGCAAGACCTCGTTTTTTACATTGCTGGACTAATTTCTACCTTTATCTAAGTAACATCAAGCGATGTCCGTTTGTTTTCCTAGATGACTAATATATATGGAATCGTAATATCCTGACTCTCCAGGGTGTTTTTGATATATATAAACAAGAATGTAATAAACATACCAGAGTTTTATAGTATTCGCAAAAGACAAGCTGATAATAATATCGTTTCGCTGAAGCTAAGCCCTATCAGTAAGCTAAATTGCCCCCAATTAATCACAAATCTCTGTTCAAATCACCGAAACAAATTACTTTTTTGATCCATCGTTTTAGAAATCATCCACAAATCATGCCCGTCCTATAAATTATAAAATAAAAGCCAATCTTTTTTTAAACACCTGTGTAGGATCCTCTTCGTTTTCAGGTAATCTAGAGCAAGTGCCAGTTCGCTGATATATATCAGAACCCGAGCTTCTGGGAGGTGGCTCTGATCTTCCAGACAACGCCTCAAGTCGCCCCCAGGCAGCAATTCGAATATCAAGTAGATTGTATCATCGTCCTGAAACAAGAGTTTTAGGTGAATGATGCCGTCATCACAACAAGCTATTGGCAATGAAATACATATTGAAAGCCATTTAATTATGATTCCGCTTTCTTTTAATAGAACTGCGTTTATCAGGGTTGATTTATTACCGGCTATTTAAGGCTTTTACTTCTACGTGATTTTAATGAGGAAAAGTTATTTTGTTAGTGCCAGAATCGACCAAAATTTTTTTTGGGAAAAGTTTGATCTGATCGTTTAAAGTGCTCAAATTTTCTGCTTGTATGTTTAGGGTGACAATTATTGAGCTGTATGAAATAAAAAAAAAAATAAAAAAAAAAAAAAAAAAAAAACTTCCGAGTTCAAAAATTTTATTCAAATTTGAAAAGTAACTACAGGTTGTCGGATTTAGTTTATGACATGTTCGATATGCTTGCAATGGATGGCTATAATGTGGCGCAGACGAAGAGCAAAACTATTGTTCGGAATTCCGAGGCAAGTAAGTATTCACTTCTGGTGGGGAGCCGGGGGGATGCCAGGACTGATGATGACGTAACAGGAAGAATTCTGATTCGTTCAGTCGCGGGACATTCGTCGAACTATTTTCATTATCCTTATTCAGGGCTGTTTATTCCGTAATAGTCTTACAATTCATGTTGTTATTCTTTATCCATATGTTCATTTGATATAAGTCTATTAAATACTATAGCAAATATTATCGCAGTTGTTATTCGTCATCATGTCGCTGAAATTCAGGAAGCTGGGGTAAGTACTCCAAAAAATTTATTTCGAATTCAATTTATACAATTATTCATATGTAAATACTCGTTAAGTGGACATTCACTAAGATAAATCTCCAACTATCAAGTTCAAAAGTTATCAAGTTTTTTTTATCGTTTAGCTCATTAATTGTCACACTGTATGTTCTGAATGCTATAGATGAGGACAAATATTTGTGTATTGTGCCACTGTGCTTTAATTGGGCTGACTAAATTCAAAGTTGCATAACTTAAAAACACAATTCGAAAAAGTTAGATTCCTGACTTGGTTATTAAAGATAGATATTTGAAAATCCTAAATCTACTCCAATGACCTTAGATTTTGCGTTAGTGATCAGTTAATTAAGATGCGTTAGTGATCAGCCAATTAAGATGCGTTAGGGATCAGCCAATTTCAGAGACTTTTTTACTAGCATGAGATAACAGGTGACGGTACATAAAAATGTCTCCCGATTAAAATGACTAAAAAGTTTAAAATGTTTTAAATACAAAGTTAACAGGGCTATTACATAAGGGTGTTATCTTTAAATTTCCCCCAGGAAGACACCCTGTAATTTATTTGAATTCCACTGTTTTTAAAATAAATTACACAGTTAGTTTAATACTGATCCTTTCAAATTATTATTTTTTTAAGAATTTAACTCATAGGATTATTATTCTTCAACTGTCAACTTTCGTATTAAAACTTACCTTAAACTTTAAACTTTACAAAATGTAATAGATTTCGTATCCTGTATTCTATTCATATATATATATATATATATATATATATATATGACAAGGGTGTGGTTGCCTGCTCTCACATCTTAAAATGCAGTCATTATCCGTTAATATCAGTGGCGAGTGGAAGAATAGTAAAACAGAGAATCAGTCCATAACTTGAATCAATTCACTTTATTTCATTTTCATACTAACCAAAGCTCCAAATCAGCGCGTTCAGCTCTCGCCAGTTTGAACTTAGAGACGCAACGAACACACGTCCGTCGGCATTGAATTCTATCCCGCGCTCTCCCGATTTTGAGGTCAAAACAGCGCGTCCACTCTCTTGGCACACGCGCAGAGCCCAATTTAGAATTTTCTAGAAGTTTCTTCCCGCCAAACTTGTACAGTATCTAAAAATAATCTCGCTGCATGGAGTTTCATTTCACCGCGAATCGAAGGTCAATTACTGAAAACGGGTATTCCCCTGATTTCACCCGTAGCGCGTCTTGAAATAGGAAAACTAGTGGCTTTTTCGCGCCACGAAAAGGATTAATCCCTAAGCCCCCTTTAAATTTAACTTAATTATTCTTTTCCCAATTAATTTCTGGCTGACACACACACACACACACATACACACACACACACACAAACATATATATATATATATATATATATTGTGGTGAGGTAGTTTCATTATGCTACATACTCACCAACCCCACAAAGTAATCAGCTCTTCGTAACATAAAGAAATTGGTACAGGTATGTCTTTGCCTATAATTACTGTTTTTCTTTTAAAACTATACGATCATGAAACCACTTCACCACACACACGCACACACACGCGCACACACACACACACACACACACACACACACACACACACACACACACACACACACACACATATATATATATATATATATATATATATATATATATATATATATATATATATATATATATATATCGCTCACTCATTTCATCAACGTCATATCTCAAAAAACGTGACTTTTCAGGAGAGTGATTTTAAAGTTTAAGAGTAGAATAAAATGTATTAAAAATATATATTAATTCTACTCTCTAGCGGCGAAATATTGAGCAGGGAGGTATGACGAACTTGCAGGAGTGTACTACCCTTTCAGGGCATTCTGAAAACAGACAGAACTAAAAGACGATTTTTGAGATATGACGTTGAAAGGAGTGAGCGATATATATATATATATATATCTGAATTATTCTTGTATGAAGATCTGCGAGCTGTATGTATTATTTGTTACTTACATTTTTGTCTATTTGTTGCATGATTTGTTAATTATAGTGTGAAATTGTACTCATAAGAAGAAATTTTCCTAGAACTTTAAACATAAAGTTGTTAGATTCATAAGCGAAATAATTTTCCAGCTTCATAGTCTGCAAAAAATACCTAAACATTTTGCAAGGACGGTCAGTAAATCGATCTCTCGTAATGTTTTTTATCGTAGATCATTTACTATTTTGAATATGAAATAAAGTTGTAAAAGGTATTTTAAATTTGATAAATTTGCATCTACGCACGTGCGTGTATGGAGATTTAAGTGTGTGTGTGTATGGGGGGGGGGGGAGTATAACAGGTATATTTGAGCGTTCTATCAAACTTTCACTCACTAAAGTGCTAGGATCCACCGCTAAGTCAGTTACTGATAGATTTGCAGGTTGCCATATATCTTCATATAGCTTTTCTAACAGTTCATTTAGTTCCAGAACTGTAGGATTTTAAATTTATCGAATTTTCAGTAAAGTAACGTTTTAGTATAGCGTGATTCATGTAGAACTTTCGTAGAATCTATTATAAACCTATTTGCGTTTATGGCTGCGATATGAATATAATCATAATATTTTTTTATCCTTAAAATATTTTCTCTGAAAGCTAGTATAAACACATTTAAGAAAGAGAGAGCAAATTTTAAAAAATCAAGTTTTGTACAAAATGTTCATTTTTTTTGTGAAAAACATTATTACATAATTTTTCATCCATTGTTTCCAATGCACCAGATAAGGCCAGACATAGCAACAAAAGCCTTCCGGAGTTTGAATCACTTCCGGTGAATATGTTGCTATCGCAGTTTTGGGCGGTATCTGACACTGCGAGTACACATTCCCGAAACAGAGAGCGAAATGTAGGGGAAAGCAGTGATTTATTGGTCCCGTCGCCGAGAGGAGGTTTTATGGCGTCCTTCGTCCCTTTGATGGTTCGTACTCAGACCGCTCCGGAGAGCGGTTTTAAGACGAATGATCAAAGCGACGAAATACTTCCCGCGCGTTGGGGGGGGGGACTAATCGACACCAAAATATGTCAAGAGCCGACGGGGGGAGCTTATTCGCATATGTGTAGTTGTAGCATTGTCGCATGTGTAGTTGATGGGAAAGGGGGGGGGCTCGTTCTCTTTTCCCACCCCTACAAACGCCACGGAGGAACTTTCGGCCATACAGATTCAATGTCCCGATACCCTGCGTAGACACGAGAGTATTCAGTGGCGCATGTCGGAACTGGAACCTAGCATTCTAAGTACCGAATTCCGACGCGTAACCACTGGGATGCTCTGGACCCCTCATACTTTTTCTACATTAAAGGTAGAATATTCCCACCAAAGTGCAATGTTTCTGAATGTAGAGTAGTGAGGTTGAATTTATTTTGTAAGAAGCCATACCAACCTGGAAAGCAAACCACAATGTTACGACAAATGGATGATTTAGAGATGTTAGAATATCAATTTCGTTTGTGACGGAGCTTATGCGATCCTCTTGGGAGTCTTTGTTGATAACCTTCATTGCGTAAAGTTCCCTGGAATTTCGTTTTTCCACAGCATATACCTGAAAAGAGTCCATGCATTTATTTACATTTTACTGATTTATGTTGATAAAATAGGTTTTCTGTTTTATTCCATAGTTGTTTTTTATTTATCAAATTCAGCTGTCACTTATATTGAGAACTTTCACCTGTCGCCAAGTCTTTTGGCTTTTTTATTATTGGAACTACTTCCGGCGTGCTCGCTAATAAAAACAAATGGCTTTTTTGTCATGTTTCTTGTCTCTCACCCACGTGTTCCATACCCTTTTCTGATCGGAGTATGGCCTACCTACGTCTGTCAAGACACGAGCGAATAAGTCCAACCAGTGTTCAAAATAGAACTTAAATGACAGAATAGGAAAAACCGCATAGAAACTAAAAATAAATCATGTCCGTGTCATCACCAATGTAATTTACTTGTGTCTAATAACTACTCAATCTAAACCAGGGTTTGGCCAAACTGTGGCTCTCTATAACTTTCTTTCCGGCTCTCCGAAATAATTTCGGAAACTTGTGCCAGAAAAATAAAAGAACGCCCCAAAATTAAAATTAGCGACATATCGGAATAACGTCTATTTTTTGGTACAACTTAGATCTGTAAATCCTTGTATTCTACATTTAGGTTGGTGAAAAATAAACAACGCTCAGTGTTGACAAAGCAACATTTAACAGAATCGCTACGAATTGCAACAACTAATAATTACAAGATAAAAAAACTTTTTATATACCATGTTTTTAAATTTTCTGTTGAATCATATAAACTTGACAATTCTGTGTATTAATAAATACTTTTTAAAAAAATTTTTGATGAATTATCCCATCAACTTGAAAGAAAATGAAGTTAATTGGAAGTTAACTTGCGTTTAACTTTTCGTTCCCGTCCCGGCCGATAGATGGCTGCACCAGTCTACAAAACAAAATTAACTGAAAATGAATTCAATGCTTCTTAAAGATGGCTAAAAGTATCAAAAGTATGCATTGTCATCGTGTTCTGAGCTATTCTAAAAGTTTCAAATGTCTAGCTAGTCAGGAAGTTAGTTAAAAATTGATTGCTAGATTTGCACTGGACAAACAAACAAGAAAGCGAGTTAATAAAAACATGCAAAAAATATGTCAGATTTGAATAATTTGATAAAGAAATTAAAAGAAAGATAATCGTTATAGTTATTAAAACTATTTATGAGTTTTGAAATATTAATTTTTCTAAGAATTGAAGAATGTTTTATTAACCTATTCCTTACGGGGTGGGATAGCATGTATCCCAAGAATACGGGTCCAAGAGTGTATATATATATATATATATATACTCCCTTAATTGCCGTTCTTACAAAAGTGGTATGAAATTTCCCGTTCTAGAGAGGGAATCGGAAAATGGGTCCCATAAGCTAAAGGTTAAATAAAAACATTAGAAAAAAACAACGCTTAAAATTTCTTTTATAACAGATGTAATCTTCTGTTGGCTCCTCTAAGCATGTAGGCACTCCCGAATGGCTCTTAACACTGTTTATCTTGGCCATCCCTGATCTGTACCATTCACTCTCATTCACATCTTACAGTTTGAAATAACTTGGGCTTGGCTTGGATGTCTTATCCACGTCCACTAAGCCATGTGATGATTATATAGCATGAACCTAGTAGTCATATTTTTAAAATATAGTAGTGTCATTTATTGAGCCATCAACGTATTTTTTTAAGCTTTATATACATTATATGAAAGACATGATTTTTATTTACCTGACAAAAGCTTCCTTTTCCGATTCTTCTGATTACTCGAAAGTGGTCAGGAGATACTGTTGAGAAAATATGAATATAGAACTGAATAGAAAAATTAATAACTGCTTGAAAATCCACGAATAATTTTCGTTAAAAAATAGTTACAGTTAGCAAAAGTCTCGGAGCACACAAGAGATTGTGGGAGAAATTGAAATAAGATAAATATATATTTGTAAATTAAGTTTGAGATATCATTACTGCACAAACACCCACAAAATCTTCTAGATTCCTTAAATAGCTTTCTTAAAAAAATAATAAAAAAGAAACCTAGAGTATTTCTTGGAGGTCATGTTTGAAACTTTCTTCGTTTTTATCGAATAAGCATTTTAGTTTGTTAATTTGGGATCAAAGAATCATGAAAGTATATTTCTGGTGAGGGAAATTATTAAATTAAGGGACAAATAACAGAGAAACAGATACAATTTTTGCAAATTTCTAAAAATAGGAAAGTCACTATAATTCAGCCGAGAAATGTTATTATAATTCAGTAGAATTTGCATCTCCTCATCCAGAAAAAAGTATAAAGGCGTATATGAAGCTGCTTGATTAGGATATAATATTTAAGGAAGTTAATAGCGTTAATTTTAATAATGAAATAAGTTATAGCGTTAATTTTAATAATGAAAGAGAATTTTATTAAAAGCTTGCATTTACTATGTGTTGCCTGAAACTATTTTTTTTTAATAATATCATAAATGTGACATGCCTGCGAAAGAAAATTCGATTACAAAGGAGCAAACAAGGAATTACGTTTTGACTTCCAGGGCTTCTAAAACACTGGAAACTAGTATTTCGCTAGCAGAATTACTCTAAATTTTTACTGGGAACGAAATTAATTGTGGTTACTGATTCATTTCTGATGAAATGCTTCTTCTATGCACTACAGTGGAAAATTTAGGTAGTAGGAGATAGCGAAGTTTGCCTCAGAATTACGGGAGGAGACTTCTAAATGAAAAAAAAAAAATGCTTACTTATCCCCAGTTGGACCATTTCTCGAAAAAGACAGCAATCTCAAGTTCCCTACCACCTCAAGGCCCAATAATGATTTTTTCCTTTTTAATAGACTCTCGTTCACGCGAGATTCCAGCCGGGCATGCTACCATGTCATTCTGTACGTTTTTCAAAGTTGTATGACCACTTGTTAATTACCTAGAATTTTTTAAAAGGAGGTCATGTCTTAATTTCAATGTTTCACGAGGCTGATTTATAGCCGTACAATGAAATAATCCTAAGTTAAAAATATTTGTGTTTAATGTATGTTTGTATTGTTTGTAACCCAAATAAGCGTATGTTGAGTTATATTTCCCTTTCAACAGTGTTATTTTGAGTTAGACAACTATATCAATTATTCGATCAGAAACATTTCAGCATCCGAATTTTCAACAAAAAATTACTTATTAACCAATGTTGGACATATTTGGGCTTTAGTGTAGAATAGGTAGACTGAATAAATAAATACACTGAAGTGCCACTGAATTAGGGATACCTATCTAGTAACAAGTTGGGCCTCCTCTGGCCTTGATAACGGCTGCCACACGACGAGGCATAGATTCAACAAGTTTCTGGAAACGTTCCACGGGAATGGCTTGCCAAATATTGGCTAAAGCTGTCCATAATTCAGTAAGGTTCTTTGGTGCTGTGTGATGGCCTTTCACGCCTTGTTCCAAAACATCCCAAAGATGCTCAATAGGATTTAAGTCTGGGCTTCTAGGTGGCCAATTCATGACAGAGAAGTCAGGGGAATGCTCATCCAACCAGCCAGTAGCCAACCGGGACTTGTGAGAGGTACAGTTGTCTTGCTGGAAAAATCCCATTACCGTGCGGATAACAGAACAGCATAAACGGATGGAGGTGATCACCCAGCAACTCTACGTACCGAATTGCATTGAGGGAGGTTGGTACACGCACCAAAGATCCCAAACTGTGCCACGAAAATACACCCCAGACCATGATTGAGCCACCATGCCCTTGTACAGTTCCAGCCAGGCATGCAGGATCCATGGCTTCATGAGCCTGACGCCATATTCTCAGCCTCCCGTCGGCGTTAAGTAGTCGGAATAGAGACTCATCACTCCATGCTACTCGTTTCCAGTCCTCTACACTCCAGTCTCTGTGCTCTCTTGCCCAGGCAAGACGTGCAGCCCGATGGCGAGTATAGAGCAATGGTACTCGCGTCGGTCGACGGCTCCCGAAACCCATACGGTGCAGCTAGCGTTGCACAGTCTGTTTACTGACTGTACGACTGGCACCGTCATTAAACTGGGTGGTGATTTGGGCTAATGTTTGACTTCGCTGGCTACGTACAATACGCCTGAGCCGTCTCTCACCACGCACTGTCAAGGCTAATTGTCCTTTGCAGTTTGCCCGATCGCTAGTTTTTTTTTCCACCATCCATGTATTCTTGGTATACTCTTGACACTGTCGAATTTGAAAATCCTAGCTGTCTGACGATTTCGGAAATTGAATGGCCCATGCGTCGCGCACCTACGATTTGTCCGCGATCGAAGGCGTCTAAATCAGGCAGTTTACCCATACTGGCAATTCCCACAACTAATTCAGAACAACCACAGTACGCGCTATATATGCAGTTACCACAGCGCCCTCACTTGCGCATACATGATGCGCAGCGCTACACAATTTGCATAGGCTTTGCTATCCCTAATTCAGTGGCACTTCAGTGTATATACCCGAGTAAAAAATTCATTCTCTATTACGGAGCACAATTAAAAGAAAAAGAACCTTTAAATCCAAGACGACAACCATTGGAAAATTATTCCCTCTCTTCTAACATTGACCTCAGTGAATGCAGTATGGCTACACCCAGTGGTAGGATTCAGCCGGTTCTCACCGGTTCTGTAGAACCGTATGCTAATGAGCGCCAGCTGCATCGTTCACAGGACAAATATTTTTAAAAAATAAACCTACCCTACACCGGGCAGCCGATCCAGTCTAATCGGAAAGGAATCCTACTCCTACAAAGCAAAGAATAAATCCCATAGCCTATGATAAAAATAAAAACGAATTCTAAGAATTCTACCTTTTTTCTACTGCATTCACTTGCAAAGGAAATTGCAAGTGAGGACGCCAATCAAACAACAATATGGAAATATTTTCAATAATAGTTTGTTAGGCATTTAATATTTTGAAACTCTTTCTTAAAACAATCTAGTTTTGTGTACCTCTTTTATAATTTTTGTTTGAGTAATTAATGCATGAATTATTAAACTACCTTTCGGTATATCTTTTGGTATACTTAAAATGGTCATTAGGACACAGAACCTGTTGTTAATTTATTTGAATCCCACCACTGGCTACACCCCAGCAACCGTAAGAGTGACTTCAAACATACTTTTCTACAAGTTTTCTTTAGAAATGAATATACTACTAGATGTAATAAAAAAAAAAGGAATAAAGACTTTTGTTTTTACATAAAAGAAAAACTTGTCGTAAAGGATTACTTATCTAAATAGCTGATAAGCATTTTCCCTGAATGTCAGCGTAAGGCTACACTACTAATCCAGTATGACACATACCATGATACTACTTATCCAGATTTATGTATCCGTGTAATTTATTGGTTCAAGGTTCTTAATTGCCACTCAGACTGTAGAAAAATTTTTCCTACCTGCAAATGAGGAAATATTCTTAGCATTCGCACGTAATCCTTGCTCATCAAGATCGTTTAACTCAAACACGTTTTCCCTCCGACTCAAAAGATCTCACGGTGATGGCCTCAAAGAGATCGATATTCAAAAGTTCCCTGGGAACTCTTGACAACGGTATGTTTGCCTGTTGGCTTAGAGAAATTGGAATTTTCAAGCACTACTAACGATGCAGGCCAGTCGAAGTTCTGATGATAACATCTGGGAAAGACAAATGAATGATAATCTGTGAAAGTAGATTCAGTTGATTAGTTCAAGTAAAATTTTTGCTTAGTCGGAAGATTTCAATAATCAAGCGATTCCGTCGTAAAAGTTGTTCGACCCGCTAATGGTTTGATTAGTTATTCGATCAAAATTAGGTAAGTGGGTTAATTTCGGAACAGTAGGCATAACAACAACGATAAAACGTGAAAGCTGAAAGTCTCGGAAGGGAATTAATTGATTAAATTTTCGTGATAAAATGAAAGACGCAGAAAGAAAAAAGAAAAATGATTTTTCGTTTTATAAACTGCTTGATGCTGAGACTAGTGGCAGAACCTGTGATTAGGAATTTATTTATAAGAACTTTTTTTTAGCCACGCTGTTGTGACAACTGTTACTAATTAAGAATAAAAATTCTTTTGTTAATTATTTCTTTTTTCGTTAACTCTAAATGTGCATGGCGATAAAGGATGACTGAGACGTTTCTATCATTTTGAAGGATGGTAGAACGTACGTTAGGAAGATTTTTTGAAAAAAAAATTGTTCTACCCCTATGTTTTTTATGTAACAGAATAACGGTACAATGCTGGATTTAAACTAAATTACTAGCTATTTTTTCCTCACAAAATTTTGGTGACGATAAGGAGTGACCAAGCCTCGTGCGTCACTTTATAAGCTGTGAAGGGTCTGCAGTTTTGTTCAGGTAGGTCGAGAACCGCTTTAAGCCCCTAGCAGACCAGATAAATCCGAACAAACCAGCACGTAGGGTTGTAAATTTGATCTGTAGACGGATGAGAGAGGGTTGATCAAAATGAAGTAGTTATTCCTCATTGGTAGACGAAAATGTTTTCTGTTCTGGGAGCAATATTGTTTCTGAAAAAATACAGTTCTGTTTCGCGGATTTTTGTGATCTGATAGGGGTTACTGAACAAGGGTGCAGAGTCAATATACTGAACTATCTGAACCTCACAGAAAAAGACTGGTATGTAACCCCCTTTTTTGGAAATCTTCATCTGAAGGCTCTAAGACAGGGGTTCCCAACCTTTTTCCTACATCGACCCCTTTTAAAAGAATGATTTTCTTCATCGACCCCCTCACATTTTTCTCTATAATATACAGCATACAACACAATTATAATACTAATAATTGCACATAAAACATTTAAAGATAACAATTTGACTAAGAATATGAACAGAAAATTAGAAAAAGTGGTTCATTGAGTTTATGTTTTATTATTTTTGTACTATTTTCATTTTTAATTTCACAAGTATAAACAAGATTTCAGAAACACAGATTGTAATTGCACAAACATCGCCAAGAGAAAAAACGAAACTGCTTCTGGGTTGAATCGGGAGGACCCATGTGCTGTTTAAGGTCTAGTGGATTTAGTTCCCCAGTTCTGCTTAGTGTTGGTATACAAATAAAAGCCGACGGCAGCATTCGAGGCATATACAAAAGCGTCATGACATTCGACTTTAGATGCATGGATGACTCCGCCCCATGCAAATCTGTATCTATACATATTAAAACGGATATTATTGTCTAATAATTACATTCCTAAAAAAATTAAATCACATTTTAAAACACAAAAAATTATCAGATTCCCAATAGACCCATGGAATACTATAGACCCTTTTTAAACTTCCATCGACCCCCAAAGGGTCCCCCTGGACTCCGTTGGGAATCCCTGCTCTAAGAAATTGTCAAACCGCTTGCATGACGTTATTAGCTGGGAAGGTTGGTTGGTATATAGTGCTACGACACTTTTTGCTGCTACACGAGGGATAATTAGACCGTAATTTACAGCTTAAAGTCGATTCCATACGCCTACGAACATCCATGCCAATAGTGGGACTCGAACCCACAGACTCTGGTACCGAGGGCTGAAGCAATAAGCTGGGAAGGATCTTCAGCTTTGTTCAGATAGTACGAGAACCCCCTTACATGAACAAAGCTGCGGAATCAATACATAGAAGAATCTGAACCGCTGCCCGCACAGGGAAAAGTGCTAATGCGTAACCGTCTTTATAGGTACTCTTCAGTTGAAGGTTCTCGGTTTGGTCTTATATAAAGGCAGAATAAGGAAATCAGCTAAAATACGGCTGGCAAATTCATTGCCGAGATCCCAGAATCCAATACCGTGAGAGAAAGGTACGCAAAAATTGCCCAACTTTCGCAGAGTATGCGTACTTCAAACTTGTGAATCAGGAAATTGCCCATTGAGTTTATGATGGTTATGAAATTAGGATTCTTTGGATTGCGGGTAGTTGTCCCGTCTATGAAACGCGTGAAATTCTGGTGATTTAGAAGACATCAGTCTTCTAAATCACCAGACTTGACATCTTGTACCGTTGTCGAAATTGAATTTATTGAAACCAAAACTACATTAGCGCAGATAAAAGGTAATAATTACAAGATAAAAAGAACTTTTTATATACCATGTTTTTAAATTTTCTGTTGAATCGTATAAACTTGACAATTCTATGTATTAATAAATACTTTTTAAATTTTTTTTGATTAATTATCCCATCAACTTGAAAGAAAGTGAAGTTAATTGGAAGGTAACTTGCGTTTAACTTTTCGTTCCCGTCCCGGCCGGCTGCACCAGTCTGCAAAACAAAATTAACTGAAAAAGAATTCAATTCTGCTTAAATATGGCTAAAAGTATTAAAATAATGCATTGTCATCGTGTTCTGAGCTAATCTAAAAGTTTCAAATGTCTAGCTAGTCGGGAAGTTAGTTAAAAATCGATTGCAAGATTTATACCGGACAAACACACGCACACACAAATAAACAAACAAGAAAGCGAGTAAATAAAAACATAGTAAAAATGAATATGAATTACATTTAGTTTTATATCAACAGAAGAATAAAACGAGTCCTTTTATTAATAAATCCTTTAAAAAAATGTATAAAATCATTAGATTTTTAAAAGTCTTAACACGAGGCATTTAGTATCCCCAATGAAAAATCGCCGAATCACATACACAAAAAACATCTTGGAACAAAGAATTTACAAAAAATTTAAAAAACAAAAACACTTTACACAAAAAATGTATTGCAGAACATTTGAATTCTGCTTTATCCAAAGAAAAATTTCTGTTAATTAATAAAATATTTTCATTTGTACAGAAAAGTGTTAAAGTCGAGAAAAATTGTAATATTTTTCAAAAATTTTGAAACCATTGAATTAAAAATGTTTCATAATAATTATATTAGTTTTAGTTTAAAATATTCGTAAAAAATTATAGAAGACATTGTTTAATAGCATAATGCTGTCTACTACGGAAAATGTCAGGATGCTGGTTTTATTATTTAAAATCTTTAATTACATTCATGAAACACTAAAGTATATTTCTTACTGCATTAAATATATCAAAAATAATGGAAATTCATATAAAAATTGCTTATAGGTACTATACACCGTAGATAATATTAATAATCATATTCTAGTTTTAAACAAAAAATTGAATTATATTTTGAAAAAATATTTATGTAAATTATTATAATAATTATAATATTTATAGAGATCTTAATAACACAATGAAAGTATTTAAATTATCTTCGTTGCATTATGGGCAGACCAAAAACACTTTGAAAAATAAAATAATAGTTAGAATATATTTTGTAATTGATTGTTTTTAGAAAACAAATATCTGGTAAATTTTCTTCCAATGTTACAAAATGAATGTTGCCTCTCATACAGTCGGTTGAATATATGAAAAATGTGCTTGTCCGGTTAAAAAAAAAAATCTATACACGTAAATACAAAATGCATTAACTAAACAAAATTTAGAAAGAAAATTACTTTTGTTCGTGTTGTTATCTGTACAGAAGAGGATTTTTCCCTTTCATTATATAAGCTATCATTTTGTTTAGCGAAGCAAAATATTTTAAGTGCTTTATTTTGCCGTAGGCCTTTTTAAATTTAACAAAATGTTTTGCTCTTCAAAAAGAGAAAATAAATTTGGTTTGCGCGTATAGCAAAAGTGTCTTTCAGACATATAATAACACGAAAGAATTGTTTTGTTGAAGAGTAGTGGGTTTGAAATCTGACAGAACACCTTTGATAAACTGTGAGGTATAAATTATATATTATTTCAAAAATGGTGAGGCAGGCACCGTTTGTAAATACTCGTGCAATGAATGAAGTTTATGCATTTCCAGTTTAAAGGAAGAAGCAAATAAGATTAAAATTGAAGATGAAATACTGAGCGTCATTTTCAGACAACCCAGTTTAACTTACTTATTTTAAGGGATAAACCATAAAGGAAATGGCGTAAATGTAATTTAAAAACCTGTGATATAAAGAACTATAATTTTATCCTAAGTGATAGAGTTTATAATTATTCTCCAGCAACAGATTCATATCTGTTAACGAGAGCAAGAATGACTAATCTGGTTTATACTAACTAGATCAATAAACTAATAAAACAATAAGGGCCTAATTAAAGGGGTAATATTCAAATTTCTCTGATTTTAAAATTTTATTAATGGAATGAATGCTGTGTTTGACCGTCCGCATTTTAAAATTTTCCTTTATCGCTTACATGTCTGTTGTTTTGTACTTGCAAAGGAAGTGTAATTGTCTTAAATGTAAAGTAAAATACGCTGCTAGCCATCCAAATTGCAACACCAAGAAAGACAAGAGATATCACAACAAAATTTATTTTGTAGATAACATGTTGACCAAGTATCAAATGATTAAATTTATAGACTTCTGTGAAGTGTGGTTCCTGCCAAAATCAGTAGCCAGAGTAGTCACCATTGTTGGAGATCACCGCTGCCACACGCCTCGGCGTTGATTCAAAGAGACTTTGGATGAGTTCTTGGGGTACAGCAGACCAAGCAGCTTCCACACGTTGCCAAAGTTGATCTGCTGTGGCAGCTGAGGATGGAATCTGGGTCAATTGTAGAGCAACCATGGACCACATGTTTTCTATCGGCAAAAGATCCGGAGAGCGAGGCGGCCAGGGAAGAAATTCAATCTGGCGATTGACGAAGAACCGTTAGACAATGCGTGCCACGTGTGGTCGCGCATTATCCTGTTGAAATATGGCTGTGGGCAAGCCCTGAAGGTAAGGAAGGACAACTGGCTCCAACACCTCGGAGATGTAGCGCTGGCTGTTTAAAGTACCGGCAATGCGTACTAGAGGTGTGCGAGAGTGATATCCAATACCGCCCCATACCATAATACCCGGTGCAGGACCAGTGTGGCGGTGCATAACGCAGCTGTTCAGCATCCTCTCTTCACGGTGTCTCCAGACTCGAATGCGACCATCGTGGTGTTGCAGACAGAAGCATGACTCGTTAGTAAAGACAATTTCATTCCATTCTGCCGTCCACATCCTTCTGTCATCGCACCATTGGCGGCGGAGACGTCTGTGGTTCTGCGTCAAGGGTAGACAAAGCAATGGACGTCTTGCGGACAGACCACTCTGCTGTAAACGGCGTCGAATGGTACGCGTAGACACTGGACGTAGACATTACAGACTGCATGTGCTGTGCTATGGTTCGTGATGTGACTGAGCGATCCGTCACTGCCATGCGCACAATTTGCCTGTTATCACGTGAAGTGGTGCGCTGAGGTGGATGCGATCGAACACGCCGGTCCGTCGTACCCTCCTGCATCCAACGATCACATATCCGCATTACAGTTGTTTGGTTTCGTCCAACACGACTACCGATTTCCCTGAAAGATAATCCACAATCTCGGTAGGCCACTATCCTTCCTCTGTCGAACTCGGATGCTTGATCAAAAGATGATCGCTGTTTTTGACGAGGCATAATTGATCGTTCTTTTGAAAAAACCACAAGAAAAACACAATTTCCGAACTTGAAATCGTCGAAATCTCCAAGCCTTAAATAGCGCTTTGAAGTGGCGCCACAGGCGCGCGTGATGTGCGTCTGTGCTGAAATTCTAATCATTTGTATATCTCACCGCCGCTAATGCATGTTGTAAATTTCATGTTATTTGCATGTTTCCTTCAGGGTGTTGCATTTACAGTGGCCAGCAGTGTATATGAAAGTAGTTCATTAAATTCATAAAAGAACACAATCTTTCTGAAATTAAGATTGATTAAAAGCACACCATTTAAATTGTTAAATTTGTCAGACAATAAAGGGTTCAAGGACTGCATTCCCTTTCGTTATGTGCCATTTACAGTATAGTTTCGATTATCCGTACATCAACTGTCCGAAACTGTTGGTTAATCGAGCCTTATTCCCGTTATTTTTACGTTTTTTACTATGTGTATTTTTTTACAATTCACAGCCCTAATAAAGTTTTAGAAAGTCGAGCCATTTTCTAATGAAATTGAAGACACTGAGAGGAATTGGCTTATGACAAGGCTTCACGAACAACTTCACTTGGCGCAAATAACACATCGAACAATTTATGATCTGATTTACCAATTAAAGCGATAAATTTGTCCAGGTCATCAACAAATCGAAAAGAATGAAGTTGTCCTCCTCGGTAACTGATTGTATAGTAATTAGAGTTGCCACAATTTTGGCCTTTTAATGGTGTAGGTTTTATCGTTAGGAATCAGCCAGAATACATTGGTGGTTTTGGGACGAATGAACACGCCTTACCTATCAATGTATGCCTTGCTTCTGACTGCATGAATTCACGTTGGTCGCAGAAAGGCGAGGCTGCCTTTGATTGTTTAGTTGTATTCATTGAAGGTTGTAGAGTAAACGACGCTCCGTGTAAACCTCTTGTAAGGACCCTGTTAAACTGTAAATGACTGTATTTTATAGTTTCAAATAATGTTAAAGGGATTACTAAAGCGTTTATTTCTTTGGTGCCTAAACGAGGTAATTTTGCCAATGAGAAAATAGCATCAAATGTAGCAGTATAAGTGGTAAAATTATCAGTCTTTTACTTTCTTTAAAACCTGCTGTGTATTCATGTTGTTCCCTTACCTTTCATTCAATCATTGAATTTACATGGGGTATTGTAACTCTTGTAAGGACACTGTAAAACTGTAAATGACTGTATTTTATAGTTTCAAATAATGTCAAAGGGATCACTCAAGCGTTTATTTCTTTGGTGGCTAAACAAGGTACTTTTGCCTGTGAGAAAATAGCAACAAATTCAGCAGTATATAGTCGCAAAATGATCAGTCTTTTACTTTCTCTAAAACCTGCTGTGTATTCGTGTTGTTTCCTTACCTCTCATTCAATCATTGAATTTACATGGGGTATTTTAACTCTTGTAAGGACACTGTAAAATTGTAAATGACTGTATTTTATAGTTTTAAATAATGTCAAAGGGATCACTGAAGCGTTTATTTCTTTGGTGCCTAAACAAGGTACATTTGCCAGTGAGAAAATAGCATCAAGTGCAGCAGTATATAGTCGCAAAATGATCAGTTCTTTTACTTTCTCCGAAACCTGCTGTGTATTCATGTTGTTTCCTTACATCTCATTCAATCATTGAATTTTCATGGGGTATTGTAACTCATCGTTCGTTTGATATAACGACAGTAGTTTAAATATACTTGGTATGTGTCCATACAAAATTCACCTTTACATCGATACACACGATAGGAATTTAAAATCCTTTCATTTACCTGATTCGTCATCAGAATCTGATCCGGAGGAAGTGCTAGATTTTGATGGCAACGAAGAGGCATCTGAAGATGAAGTGTCTCGGCTGATACGTGAGCAAGGAATAATGTTAACTTTTCCATCAAAATGTCGATTTCCCATTTTTTTCGCTCTAGCAATGCTGGTTTGACTGGAAAAAGAAAAAATGTCCAAAATATTTTATTAAAAGTACGACATTTTAAAACACAGACTTATAATTTAGTTCTGAAAAACGTAAAATTTAGAAAATATTTGATACTTTGAAACCACACACTTTTCATATCAGATACAGATGTTAAAAAAGGTTATTTATCTATTTTATTTTTCTATTTTTTTTTAAAAATAGGTATTTTTTGTACTCTCAAAAGAAAGCTGCAATATTTAGAAAATCTTTATTAAGCAAACTTGCTTTTTGAGATTTTTAAAAAAATTTGTTTTTAAATTCCGGATAAAGTGTGCAAATATTTATCGTAAACGGAAATAACTTGTAAAAACTGAACCACTGGAAACAGATAAGGTACTTGAAAACCTTGCTTTAGTAAATTCATTTTGAAATGCAATCAGTAACCATCAGTAAACCCAATGTTATCGTATTAGCAACAAAATTACTTTGGTCATGTAACCAGATACTGATAACATATAAACCCTTCGAATCTCCATTTCTTAGAAGAATCTCCAAGAAAAAAATACGTTATAAGTACGTTAAAATATCTTTAGAAACCTTTCCTTAGAATAGTGGTGCACAAATTGTGGGTTACGACTCACAGAGGGGGGGGGGGGGTTCTCTAAAAAATGGAAGAGGTCGAGGAAAGTCTGAAGAAAATTTATATCATATTGAATTATTTGATTAAAAATATGCTTTAAATTTTCTATTATCACATATTTTTTAATATTTTAATTATATTTTTTTAGATATTAAAAAATATGTGTTATGATATTGTTAAATAAGAGGGTGCGGTGGCCCGGTCAGCAAGGGCGTTGAGCCAATGATCTGAAAGTTGCTGGTTCGATACCCGACGCTGACAAAACCGCCGACGTGTACATTAATGGCGGCTGATGCACGAAAAAAAAAATCTGTCATAGCTGCAGTGTCCTCCAAGTTCCCAAACATTACCTCTGGAGGTGCGGGGGTCAAGTGTTCCGGTCTCGTCACTTGACTCGGTTCAAAATTACGGGACCGGTACGGGTGTAGCGTGGACCCACCCCCTGTCGTGCACCCGGGATAATGTATGCAATGTATGCGGCGAAGTGGTCACACACTTCTGGCTTCTCACGGGAAAAGAGTATCGCTCCGCTCCCAGCCATCGAGAAAAAAAATTGTTAAATAATGTGTTAAACAGCCTTACAGTAAAAACTTCTTAAGCAAAGGACTACACTTTCATTGTTTTCATTTGCTTCTACTTATATGTGTGCGATTGGGTTTTCAAATCTGGATTTTTAGAATAGTTTTTCAAAATTCCCTTATATATTTTTCTTTTTTTATAACATTTTCCTAGTTTTTTAAACTTTGCTTCTACCAATTTTTTTTGTTGGGGGGGGGGGGGAGAGTCAAGTGATTTTTAATTTATAGAGAGTGGGTCACATTCGAAAAAAGCTTGAGCACCACTGCTTTAGAAAACCGAAATCATCCACCATAATAGGAGTTAAAACAAGTATAATCATGAGGTTCTCTGACAAATCTCCATGTGACAGTTCGGTCACAGGCTGATCGAACTAACCAGATAAGCTTGATCTAAAGCCATGGAATTCGGATAGTTCTCGATTCACCCCACTCGTGTTGCAAACGATGACTGCAGCACTTCAAAAATCAACAAACCAGCCATCCCAGTTTTCATCCTGTTTCACTCCATTTTTCAAATGTTCTTGGACAGCAGCATACATTTTCTACCTGGAATTATATTTGCATGTGATTGATCTATTTCATTGTATCCTTTTAATTCTTAATATCTTTTATTACACCATCTTCTCTTTTTTCTTTTCCCTCCTTTTCTCCAATTCCATTTCAATTTCTCTGCTTCATCTGTTAGCTTCGTTAACGGGTGTGTCCCGCGTGTAGTCAGGTGGTCATAAAACTTCTCCCACTACTTTTCACTTCCGTGTGTTACCCCACCTCCCACGCTGTTCCTTCTAGAATTTTCGGTTGTTACCCCTATTTATATCAACTAGTTTCGATGATCCTCGCATTTAGGAATTGTTCACGGTGACAATCACACCTAATGCTTCTTGGCCTGACGATGAACTATTAATTAGTTCGAATCTTGTAGCCATCATTTTTATTAGATTGTTGTTATTAAGATGTCTTTTGTTCCTGTTTGTGTTACCACAAGCGCCAGCTTAACCTTTAGCTTACGGGGCCCATTTTCCCGATTCCCTCTTTAGAACGAGAAGTTCCATACGCCCTTTGTAAGAACGGCCATTAAAGGTGTTATATATTTATACACACACACACACACGCATATATATATATATATATATATATATATATATATATATATACATTCATTCATTCATTCATTCTTGGGCCCGTATTCTTGGGATGCATGCTATCCCACCCCGTAAGGAAAAGATTAAAGGCGTGGCTAAAATTGATATGCGATTATAAAGACACTGTTTCCAGATTTTCCGGAAGGAAGGGGATTTAATTCACTATCCAAGAATACACCAAAATATTCAGTAGGAGAGACTTTTATATGCATTTCGGCAACACAGCATCTGGAGGACATAACATATCATAAAAAGTTACAAATGGTCGTTTCAACCTTCATCGAGTTTAAAATTAAAAGAAATAATATCCCTTAGTATTACCGATGGCACTCTATTGTTTGGAGTTGCGTTATTGAAACTGCATGCTACTTTAAATTTTCGGGTATCGGTGAATCTTCTCTTGTAAAATGATACTTGTTCGAATTTACAAATTTCAATTTACAAATTTCATTCGGAAACTGTAATAATCATTTGATATATAGCTATTAGAAAGGTCTTGGGAATAAATTAAAAATTGAGAGTACATTATAAGATTATTTTTCACCTGAAAAAAATTACCAAAAGGAGGAAGATGACAGCTAACAATATATGTTGATGCATTTTCTATTATTTTTAGCAATTCTAATTTTAAGTATAGCTAACTTATCTTAGCTTTAGTCCAGTTTATAAATTATACATAAATCTTTCTCTTTCTCCCTACAGTCTTATCTTTTATTCTTATTTCCAGTGCTCTTGGTAGCTAATAAAAAAGGAATAGGGCTGTTACATGTATATACTTTTTCGTATGTCTTTAAAGGAGAACCATTCTGAAATAAATTCTTTTTTATTTTCCACACAGGTGTGTTAAATCAACATATGCAGTCCTCAAGATAGCCATTACTTATGCAGTTAGAACTCCATTCGAACTGGTTTTGTAAGAAGAATCAAATCCTCCGTATTTAAATAGAACGATGTCCCAACGACAGCTATCAATTTTACGGTTAAAAAAAACATCAAAGAGTAATCCGGTTCACTTGCAGAAATAATTCTCCATAATAAATGTATTTCTATGTAGCATTAAACCATGCAATAAATATTTTCACAGAATACTTAAAATAGATGTCAAGAGATTATATATGATTTTAATCCCATATATCCAAATATATTAAGAAATCTTATTTATCTATGAAATATTTATTTTATATGCATATATGAACAATAAAACCGTTCATTTACATTTATTCGTGTGCTCATATACATAAATATGCGTATTTCCCTTAAATCCCAGTTTTATGCCAAGAGGAATACATATGCATAAAAGAATTTACTACAATAGAATACATACTGATACAAATTTTGTTTTGAGAAAAATATACGTGATTAAAAAGTCCAGGAACGTTTTTAATATGAATGATAATTTTATATCTTGCATATCATCTGTTAAATTTGTAAGATAAAATATAGGATGCCAGTAATCGTTCATGTACGTCGATTCTATTATACAGTCTCACAAAAGACCAGACTTGTTGAATCCTTGAGATCTTCCCAAAGACATTTCGATTAAATAACAAAGAAGAGAAAAACTGAGTTTTTGCATCTAACATTTAATTTTTTGTTCATAATTCAAATTTTCTCTATCATAAAAATAATGATTTTTAACGTAAATAATACAAAAGGGGAAAAAGTTACAAAAACGATCGAGCACTTGTATTCAATCAAATAAATTTTTTTAAAAAGTACTTTAAATGTTTTTTTATGATTTGTTAGCTTTTAAACATGGTTGATCATTTTTCATATGCATTAAACTAAATTTGTTAGTATTTCTAGTATGATTTTGAACAATTCATTTTAAATTTTGTACTTTAATGGAAGCTTATACGAAGTATAACTTTAAAATTTTAAAGTACAGTACGTATAAAATAGGTTCTACTGGGTTTATTTCTGATGACTGAGAGGGTAATATTGTTACTTCCGGGCCGTTATAGAGCCCGTTATGCCGTGTACTATAAAGGTACCCGACTTGAAACAACCGACACTGGTGGTCAACCTAAACCCCATGACATAACCTCTACCATGCCTCTACCATGTTCTACTTTTTTTTTATCAAGGTTCTGTTTCCAAAAATTTTCTATAAGTCTTTTTAAAACAATTTTTTGACTATCCGAGTCAGAGATGACTAATGTGCTCTCTCCAGCTTATTCAAGTATTCAGAATAATATCAATAAATTTCACGAAAAAAGAGTGCAAGTCCTTTTCTGTAACATAAGATTTTTTTTGCTCCCGATTATAAAAACTGTCATAACATAATAATTTTTAAAAGTCTATGGATTTACGGATGATTTACATAGTTCTGTTGCCAACCTTAATATATTCAAATTTTATTACACGGCAGAATTTGATGTTTAGCCAGGTCATTCATTTGCTATGAACTGTATGGTAATTTTTATTATAACGTATGAGAAACCTTTGATAGGCAGATGTTAAAATATTATTTTTAATTCTTTTTAATAGGTCTTGCTTTCTCTTTACTTAAATTAAGAATTAGCGAACATATTTATAATACCATTCCCTCTTTCGAATCAGCCCTGGCAACAAAACATTGAAATAAAAAAAATTCTAAGAATTTTTTTTTTTTAATACTAGCTGAAAAACCGGTACTTTGCTACAGAGTACATTCAAATTAAATACAACGGTTAATGTATGCAATTAATGCCCCCAATTTATATATATATATATATATATATATATATATATATATATATATATATATATATATATATATATATATATATATCGGGTGCGTCATAAATTGGTGCAAAGTTCAAAAATTCGTAATAAAAGAAATAATGCTCGGAAAATTTTCTGTTTGCGCGAATAGGATCAGAGGGACATTGGATTTTTTTTCCATGTAAAAAAAAGTTTCCAAAAGTGACCGAAAGAGGGCGCTTTTACGTTACCACGTTAAACCAGCATTGCAGGAAAGACATGGGTTACCTGTTGTCACCTTCATGCAGGATGGTGCCCCGCCCCACATTTCACGTGATATCAAGACGTTCCTGTCGGAATCTTTCACTGAAGACCGAGTTCTATAAGTCGCGGTTGTAAGGTTCAGTGGCCCTCACGATCACCAGACTTGATACCGGCAGATTTTTAGTTGGGGGGGGGGGGATACTTAAAATGTCATGTGTACCGGGGCTCCCCAACCACTTTGGTGAAACTGAAAAATGTCATTCGACAGACAGTCGCTGCCATCGATGCTACAATCCGCTGTAATGGGCTTCGTGACGCGACTCACTTGCCTTGTGCTGGTAGTAATGTTGAACATCTGTTACTTTAAAATAAATGCACAGTCCCATGTTTGATTTTCTGTTCGAGTTTGCCTGATTTGCATTAAACGTTTCAGTATGACGTGTGAGCGCCCTCTTTCGGTTACTTTTGGAAACTTTTTCTTTTTATATGGAAAAAAAATCCAATGTCCCTCTGATCTTATTGGTGCAAACAGAAAAATTTTCCGAGCATTGCTTCTTTTATTATGAATTTTTGAACTTTGCACGAATTTATGACGCACCCGGTATATATATATATATATATATATATATATATATATATATATATATATATATATATATATATATATATATATATATATATACATATATGTATGTATTTATAATAAATACAACGATCAATGTATGCAACTGATGTAAAAAAAAAACGAAAAAATATATTTATAAAAAAATCGTAACGGATATTTTTATGGACAAAATAATGTAGAAAAATAATCAAACTAAATCTAATAGAACATAGTAAAGAATATAATACAATTAATATAGTACAGTTTGAGGAACATTTCTTTTGCTGCATTTTAATATTTTTTTGGATAATGTCCAATCGTTTGCCACATTAGCAAGAAGAAGAATTTTTTTTGTTTATTTCGTTGTTATGCACATGACGCAAAATTAGTTTAAAGTATCACAAAAAGAAAAGAAACCACGTGATCAGAATTTAATAATTTAAATTCTAAAAATTAATCTTTAAAAATTCACCAAAAATCAGAAAATTGAGGTAAAGATTCGAAAAAGATTTCATTTTAAATGAATTTTATGATCTTTCTCGTGATATAAATTTTATAACTCTCAGATTATTATTTTAAATGCAAACTTTAAAGACTGTTACAAAAACAGCTTAAAAATTTTATTTAAGAAAATCTAAGGAGAATTTTTCAAAAATCTCTCTTAGTGCACCCCTACACTATAAGAAGAATCGCCATGAAAAATTTCAGCCCTTTAGGTCCAGCGGTTTGGTCTGTGCGTTATATGTCAGTCAGTCAGTCAGGAACTGTTTTATAAATATAGATTTCAAGTAGGGGATTTTTGAACCGTAAGGACCATTGTTTTGGGCCAAAAATAATACCACAGTTTATATTTCCATTTCTGTTCTTTGCTGACAAATCAGTTTATATTCTCAACAGCTTTCGAGGATTTTTGTAATACGTTATCTTTTACTCTTTTAACAAAAAATGTTAATTTTAAAATTCATTATATCCTTTTTATGAAAATAAATTAATAGACTACGTGAACACATAAGCTTACGAAAAACATTTCTTACAGTTTAAGTAAACAGGTTATTGATTTTCGGCTTTTCGAATACGTTAAGTTTCCGATCACTTTTATGAGACACCGTATATACATAACTTGGAAACAATTATTCTCATATATAAAAGACCATGTCATATCGTAGGAATATACTATGATCAATAAGAGCGGTTTTGATTGAGTTTTCGAATGAAATTTAAGATTAGAGATCTTTAAATAACTCTTGAAAATTAAAAAAAAGGAAAAAGTACAGAAAAACAGCATTATGCAGTTTGTAAAACCCAACAGAATATGAGATGACGGTGTTAACGAGATGACAATATACTACTTATTGTGTAATTAATATTGAGGAAAATAAGTTCCTACAATTTATAGAAATGTTAAGAAAAATGTTCACTAGAGAAATAAATGAAAATACCGAACATCTGTGTATTCAATGCAGTATTTTAAGGAAGAAGAGGACTAATAATTTTCTATTTTCTCTTAGAAAACTGATGAGTCATATATGTTTACAAAAATAGAGTGCAATAGATTTTTGAAATTTTAATGCGAAAACAGTGGTGAATTGAATCTGAAAAATATGGCATTGACAGACAACATTAAAAATAAGTTGGAAAGGACATTTATGATAAAATATTAAATGTTAATTTATTTGTTTAACTCTTACAGTCAGTTCTTATGGCATTCACGTATACCAAGTTACTTCCGTACAATAAATGTAATACTTTTAACATTTTATTGAGCTAAAAAACTGAAAATGGTGAATAAATGGCATACGTTAAGAAACATACGTTAATTTATTTACAAACACAAACACGGAAGAAATAAATTTAATATCGTTGGTTTGTACTGACACATGCGTATTTAATACGTAATTAACAATTTTATAGCAATTTTTTTTAAGATGGAGGAAATTTGCGAGCATCGTGGATAATTTTATTACGAAAATGCTTATTATAAAACGGTAGTAGTGTTTAGTAAACATGTTAGACCTTATTTATGATTTTAATCCCATAATTAATTAATATGACATACTTCCCTCCTTAATGTATACCAGATCTGCCAAACCGTTGTGTTATCGTATAAAAACTCTTTATATGGCCCAAAAGATTAGCAGGCTTTAGATAGTGACGATGGAGCTTTCCATATTCCACTTCTAGAACTGTAAATTGCGTTTAGAAAATTTTCAAATTGTAATATTTTTTCCTTTTGATTATGTGGAGAAAATGATGCGGAAAAATAAACTACATGTATAGATCCTCAGATGAAAATCACTGCAACAAAATCCTTATAGATTTGCAAATTATTCAGAGAAAACTGGATGTGCAATATTACTCAAAATTCTTTTTTAGTTCAAATTATAAAATTGCAACTTCATTTTCAGACCAAAAAATTGGTCTATTTCTTGAAATATGTGTACTTGGTATTTATAAATGAACTCTGATTCACCTCCTCTCATTAATTAATTGTTTTTTCCACTTAAAACACAACTGGGAATCTTGGGAGTCGAATAAGAGATCTTTTTTAACTGCTGTTCTGTATAACTCAGTATTCTTTATGATTTGTTCTCATGTAGTTACAGGTGGCTGAAAAAGTTATAACTCTAGCATCATTTCTTTTATAATTACTTGAACTATCTCGACACTATTTACAAAACTATAAGGTAACCCGTCATTTTGACGTCATAATACTAATAATGACGTCATAATGGAAAAAGTATATGAAAGTTAAAAAATATCCCGAATTATCTAACAATATTGCATTTTATCCACACCTTGTAAAAGCAAACCCTTTCATTATTTTTTTATTTATTTAGTTTTTCATGCGATTGGAGTAGTAGACTGGCATCCAGTTTTTTACAGCTCACTACGCGATATGAATACTTGAGCTACTTGATTCATTCACATTCAAGTTTGTTTACTTTCAGAATTCATCGCAAAAGTAAACAGATTTTTAAAAACTGTTAAATATACAGCTAAAAGCATCCAATTTTTTTTAGTTCTGAATGTTCTATAGAAAAATAGGCTGAACAAACGTGATTTGATGGAGAACATATTAGTTTTAAGGTAAGAAAAAAATCTGATCCACATCTGAAATTAGGCCTAACCGGCCGTTTGTTTACTGGGGGCTTCAATTGACAGATGAGTACAGCCCGGAAGAGTTATACAGAGACAACGGCTATTATATATATATAATTTTAGTCAAAGATGGGGAATCTTAAAGTGAAAGCACCTAATTGTCTTAAAAAGAACTTAAAAATCATTAGCCCATTTTTCTCTGTTACAAGTTGTATGGGATGCCCATGAAAGGGAACGGTTTAAAATGGGTCCTGTTGAATTCTGATATTCCGTTACCTTACTTTTCTATCTGTTTTTAGTTTGCTTTTTTTTCTTGAAAATGTTATAGATATATTTTACTTTGCCAGTTTGATTAAAAGTATTTTTGTTCTAAAGGTGGCATTTTGAAAATTCTCATTTTTTTTGTTTAAATTTTGTGACATTTTTTAAAAATATACAAAATGAACTAAATATCCCCAAAATAACCTGTTTAATCACGAAAAATTCTGGCATACATTTATTCGTATAGAATAAATATATATGCTCTTACATGTATATATGACATAAAAGTAGTATGTATTTCTCCCTTTTCGAAAGAAGTATATTTGATTTTTTTTGATAACTCGTGCAAATTTTTGATCATTTATATTCTCTTATAATCCTGCTCAGTCTCTTGTATTACTGTTCTTTTAGTTAACTACTGAAAATTCACGTATTCTGTAACAAAATGTTGGAGAGTTGTTTATCTGGAACTCAGCTAAAAGCATATTTTCTGGAAAACATTCACGTGGTAATATCATTAACTGCGCTAAAATCCTGGCCCTCTGAACACAGATCCCTAATGGAACTATTTAGGTTTAACCCCTTTCCATTAATATAATGGAGCTATATCTAGATCAGTGGGTGTTGTCCTTCCATAAGAAAGTAATATATAGCGCTGAAAGACCTTTTCTGTTAAACCACGGTACTTTCGTTCACGAGAATACCCAAATATTGTGTATTAACGCAGCCAATCGCTTAAAAGTGCACAGAGGGTAAAATCTATGAAAATCTTTTAATTGCTACAGAAAGTTTACTTGCCGATACTTGAAATATGAGAAACGGAATTATATTGTATTAGTGTTGAAGATTCTTATAGGAATACTAGCTGAATACCCGTGCTTCGCTACGGACTACATTTAAATTAAATACAACGGTAAATGTATGCAATTAATCCCAAATATGTATATATATATATATATATATATATATATTTCTTTATTTATAAAAAAAATCATAATATTATAGACAAAATAATGTAGAGGAAAATATTCAAATTGAATCTAATAGAACGTATTAAAGAATATAGTACAGTTAATATAATACAGTTTGAGAAACATTTCGTTTACTGTATTTTAATATCTTTTTGGGATAATGTCCAATTGTCTGCGCATTAGAAAGAAAAAAAATATTTTTTTATCAATTTATTTCGTTGTTATGCATGTGACGCAAAATTAGTTTAAAGTATCACAAAAAGCAAAGAAACCACGTGATCAGCATTTAATAAATTAAATTCTAAAAATTGATGTTTAAAATTAACCGAAATCAGAAAATGGAGGTAAAGATTCGAAAAAGATTTCATTTTAAAGGAATTTTTATGATCTTTCTCGTGATGTAAATTTTATAACCCCCAAATTACTATTTTAAATGCAAATTTTAAAGAAATTTACAAAGACAGTATAAAAATTTAATTAAAAAAAATATAAGAAGAATTTTTCAAAAATCTCTCTTAGTGCACCCCTACACTATAAGAAGAATTTAACACAATTTCAACCCTTTAGGTCTAGTGGTTTGGTCTGTGCGTTATTTGTCAGTCAGTCAGTTACGGAACTGTTTTATATATATAGATGACATGGGCTCCTTAATTTGTTTCCTAATATAATGGATATATCATTTAATAAAAAGGGATTATAAAATACCTCATTCGTAAAATATTTCCTTGTTTTCAAAGCATTCCTCTATATTTAAAAAAATTAGCATAACATTTTTTAATATCTAGTCATGTTATTCTGCTAATGATTAAGTGCAGAAAGTATTTATTATTAGCTCAGTATAAATATTAAATGTATCCCCAGAATGTCAAATAATATAAAATAGATGTAAACAATAGGAGGAAGGAGCTTATCATAAATATGAAGCATCACGAATTATCAAAATTTTTCTATGAAATAACACTGACAATTTAAAACAGTTGTTCGTATTTAACATACTAAAAAAGTGTACAAGAAGTTAAGTATTGTTCTCTCTTATTCACTCATTGTGATGTTGAAGTTCTAATGATTAACTTCATATTATCAATTCTTTAATATAGGGAAAAGGGAAATTCATATTGCATGATTAACTTCATACCGTTCGAATTTCTCTTTTCACTACATTAAAGAATTACTGGCATATTAATATACTGTTTCATAAACTGACGACTGTTTTGTTCTTATTGAAAACTTATGAAATAGATATTTACTATGATGCATTAATTCTATAATATTTATCATCACAGAAAATATGAATATTACAAATTAAAAATATGAAAATTAAAATTATAAAAATTACGAATATTAAAAATATGAAAATTAAAATGACACAATACAAATCCAAAATTAATTTACTACCACTAAGTTAATTTAGTTGTAGAATATATATTTTCCCCAAAATATCTAAAAGCTGAATTTTTTAATACTATAATGTCCTCTAAACCAATATGCCATAAAAATAGAAATTTTTTTAAATCCTCATTTACTGAGGTGATTTAATTTAAGTCTTATAACATGGCCAAATTAGAATGGCAAATGTAATAACTTTCATATTAATTGAAAATTTTGCGAAATTTTTCTTGTAACCATATACATTTAATTTTTTTAATTGATATTGTTAACAGTGCAATCTGATTAACTAATGGTAGTTTTAGATATAAAACCATCTCATCAATTTTTACCGTTCTAATTTGTGACTCATTAGAACCAAATGATATATTTTTATTTCAATTTATATTACTATGGTAACAGTTTCGCCAAATTTCCCTGGGCGAAAAGATGGATTTATGAATATTTGAGAATGAAACTGAAATTGAAAATCAAAAATTGAAATAAATCAATGTCGTATTGAATTTTTTAAAATTATGCCTCTTTTTTCTCACAAAATTGTAGCGTACTCATTGCTCTTAATTAAATTATGATTTTGATAACAGTAAAATTATTTCCGACTTTTGACTTTCATTAATTTAAAGATAGCAAACTTACCTTTTGTCCGTCGAACTTTTGGCAGTTCTTAACTTTGCATAAAATGTAAAGTCAACAGCATCTGAAAATACGGGACAACGGAAGAAGTTAATTGCGCATGCGTTAATTGGCCTTGAATCAATAAAAGACCACTTTAACAAGTTCATTATCTTGATTTACTTAAGTTGAAGCGTCACCACTTTATCAGCAGAATATTGTCGTGCCTATCGATCGGAATTCTGAATAAAAAGGTGTAAAAATAAAATATATTCCATGAAGTATCTCAATTTTATATTTGCTGCAAAATTTTCCCTTTTTTACGCTGTTGTTAAAATTTCGCATACCACGTATATCTTATTGTTTAGTGCTATTTATTCTAACAAATAGTTAAAATATTTCTGAAGTTTTGCATATTTTTGAAATGAGTTATTAATCGTAAAGTATCATCGTAACCCCATGATGGATCAGAAAAAAAAATTATGAACGTCAGGATAATTTTCATGAAACACTGAACCGAGAGAAATGTATATTTATATATTAAAGTAAGGCCATTAATAAGTTTTAGTTATATTAAATAAAAGTTACATTAAATCTTGTAATGTTCTTATCCCAAGAGCCCATGGAACATTGAACATTCGTTACAGGAGCTCTGAGACGTATTGGTTAAAATTTGTTACTTAGGAAGAAATTTCACCCTCACGTGAAAAAGAATTTAGAGATATCGTGCGCGTGGCTGATACGAACTTCATTGACAGCTTCTTTTGGAAGACACAGATGAATTCTCATGATTCTCCGTTTTACTCCTTTCTCTCCCTTTCATTGTAATAATGAAGCAAAAGTGTAATTGTAAATAAAAATTTTTCTCTAATTGTGCATCTCGTTGACTACAGATAAGCTAAATGCCATGATGAGTGGAACATCATGCCATGTCTGTCACGTTGAAATATTTAAATGGAAGTTCTCTGACGGGTAATGATTTACTTGTTAATTTATACCGAAACGCATTCTTCTTTCATTCTGGTTTTGCCCTAAAAAACAAACGTCATAAAAGTTAAGACCAATTTAACCCCTTTCAATAATTTTAGGATTTTTGTTATTTATATATTTGATTTGCGTTTTTTTAGGATCACATAGCATTATGAGTGCTGTCTTATAAATATATTTTAATACAGCATTCTATCCTAACTAAGTAAGCACTGTTTTTATATACAGCTATTGGAAATAAACTGTTTTCTTCGGAAGAAGGCTTCTAGTCACTGTCTTCAAATAGCATTGAAGTGAAATTCTCACAAAACAAGAACCATGGTAACTTAAATGTTAGAGAATCTATCTACCTATCAGAGGATCCGCAGTTGATATCCAGACATAAGAACTGTGAAAAAACAAACAAGAAACCCATCATATTTTGTTCCCTTGTATCGCCGACCTGAAAGAAAGGAAAATGTGTCTGGAAATTCACTCAAAAAAGGGTCCCCTTTATCGGTAGGGTATATTAATGTTTAAGGCATTCTTCTGAGTACTGGAAAGTTCCAGTGGTTCAGTCCTGGCTGAAAAACGTTTCTTCTGATAGCAACGTATTTTGCAAGCTTTGTCGTTTAAATCCGAATGATCTAATCCAAAAACTCTCTCTTTTTTCCAATCTGTCTGTTAACTATAGATGTATAAAATCCGTTTGGTGGTATCAGTAGAAAATAACCAAATAACAACGTACTTAAAGATATGACAACGAAGAATAGTACCAATTGAAAAAAATTACAGGAAATGTTCCATTTTTACCTATGGCTGATGCCAACATTCTTTTTAGTCAAAAAATAATCTTTATAATTCAGATAGAAAGCCAAATTACTTAAGGCTGCTATGAACTAACCCCATTGGATTCGCTCACCTCAATGTTAATATATGGAGAAAATTTTTTCACGGATTGCCGACTTGGATTCAAAGATTTTTTAAAAAAAATTGTACTCCGTCATAGAGGAAGAAATTTTACATTTGTGTACATTTTTCGTTTTTTTAATGCAATTAATATTTTAAAATTTAAATTATTTGAGGAAATATCTGGTATAGTGTGTTTTAAACGCTCATAAATTCCTTCGGTAGACGAAATTTATAAAATGAATCCTGTAGCGCTTTGCAGAAAAGTTCAGGCTATCTGACAATGCCAATTTTATTGGATTATCAGCATTTATGTACCCGTAAATAGTTGACAAAACTATATTTTAAATAAAAAATTTTGGGGCAGCGCTTAACCCCTCTATAGAGAGAGAGCCATTACAATCCCTCAAAATGTCAATCCAAAGGGGGGTGGAATTCTCGAACTGTCAACTGGACTCCTCCCACCAGAAGAGTCTGCAAGAAGAGGAAAAGGGAAATACGATTTTTTTCCTTAGTACATAGCAGCCTTAAACGAAGTTCTTGAAAAAAGAAAGAAATAACGAAATTATTCTTATGCTGCTATATAAAAAAATCTAGATAATTTAACAACATAGTTTTAATATCTATTATTCATTTAGAGAAGAGCTGTCAAATAAAATTATTTTTCCCCCTTTAAAAAGAGCCCTTTTTGATATGGCGCAAATTTAAATAACATTGGTAAAATTTTAATTACCTTATCGAGCAGAACCTTTTAGTCAAGATATACGCATTTCAGTCAGATTTAATTTATACTAATTTCGGTAATGAACTCGAAAGCCATTTTCCTAGCTACCACAATTTTTAACTTTATGTTCAACTCCCAGATCCCCTAGTCATGCATAATTATCTTTTAACAGCTGTAAACATTTCCAAATAATTTAAAACCAGCAGTTTTGAAGTTACTTATAATAAGATTTACAAAAGTGTCTTGCTTTTCGAATGTAGGAGGAAAGATCAAAGTGGTAAGGGAAAGTAGTATCCCCCCTTTCTCTGTTGAATATTTATATTATTTCACAATTTGCTTGATAGAATTAATGATTCACCACCTTTAAATTGCTGCTTTGGTAATTTACGCTTTACGTTAGGTGAGAAAGGGCTTCCTGTTACATAATCTTTGAGATGTGTTATCAAACAAGAGACAATTTTAAAGTTGTTGTCTGTGTTTGGCACACATACCTATAAAACATTCAAATAGGTTACACGAAAGAAAGATATTCTTTCTCATATTCGGTTGCATAATACAACAATTACTCTGCAAGATCGTTTTGGTTGCTTTTGAAACTCCCTTTCAATCCAAAACGGGCGCATGCTAATTCATTTTTCTTATCCATTAGCGGACCACAATAACGCCGATATCCATGACGGTCAATGCTTCAGAGTAAGTCTTGCTGCTTGCATGGGATAAATTTTCAGGTCACCATTATTTGAATCCCTTAAGATATGATGGGAGGGATTTGCGGTAATTAAATTTTTTTTTCTGTAAACCGGTGAGGAATTTTGAAGAAGTTTTTAATGGCGATGTCCCACTTCTAACGTGAAGGTTAGTATCCTTATTTTTTACGATTATCGATGACGGTGAATAATTGTAGTAATGAATAGTTAAATCCTCTTTTGTAAGGTTATTTTTATTTTCTTAACGCGTGTAAAAATAAAAAAAAACGCGTTTGTTTTCTAGAACAAAGGATCTCACTATTTTCAAAGATTTTTTTTCGAATGATCTAATCCAAAAACTCCCTCTTTTCCCTCCCTCTGTCTGTTAACTATAACTGCATGAAATCTGTTTGATTACATCACTAGAAAATAACCTAAAAACATTGCACTTAAAGATATGACTACAAAGGATAGTGCTAATTGAACAAATCAAGGAGATCTTCCAGTGTTTTTTCCTATGGCTGATGCCAACTTTCTTTTTAGTCAAAAAATAAATTTTGAATTTCAAACATTTCAACGAGTTTGATTATTAGAATTTAATTTTTCTAATAAGATGAATCCATCAGTTTTTTTTAAATGTTCAAATCAGACAGGTTTGTGTTTCCAAAGTCCAATAAATGAATGAAAAACGATTAACCCCAAGTTGATTTTATAGAATATTTACCTTTTTCCTTTTTGTCAGAAAATAATTTTCATATTTCAAATAGAAAGGCAAATTACTTAAACGTATTTCCTGATGAAGGTAAGAAAAATAGAAATGCAGAATTCTTATGCTATATAAAAATTCCAGTAGATAATTTAGCAACATAATGATTCATTTATGAAAGAAATCTGAAGTATAAAATTATTCCTCTTTCCCCCATCAAAAAGAACCCTTTTTGACATGACACATCTTTCAGTGATATTAGTAAAATTTTAATTTTAAATGACTTGAAAATATATTTGATCCTTATGCATATATATATTATGTTTATATATATATATATATATATATATATGTATGTATATATATGTATAAATAAATATATATATGTATATATATATATGTATGTATATATATATATATATATATATATATATATATATATATATATATATATATATATATATATATATATATATATATATATATATATATATATATATATATATATATATATATATATATATATATATATATATATATATAGCATATTCACCGTCTTTGGTTATCCATCCATCATCGATTTAATTGCGCATCAAAGCACATTAGAGCTGATTCTAGTGAGAATTAGTCTCAGTTCATTGTCTTACATTGATCTAAAAGAGAAGGAAGTGATTTTCCCTTTCAGACAATGGTATAGGTCAAAGGAAGCGAAGAAAATAAACAATTTCCCTTTCCAAATTTGCCCACAATGTCTATTAAAAACAGGAAAGTTTTCCTCAGAGAACAGTGTTTACAAGGGATGAATTAGAGGCGAACGAGGAAAAGAGAGAAGGAATAGTTCACCGCCCAAGAGTACACGTGCATTTTTCTTCTTTTTTTCTTGTATTAATTCATTGAGAGAGAGAGAGATGGGCGATTCATTCATCATGGTTAGAGGCGAGAAAGTTGAGTCGCCTACAATAACGTAATTGAACAGGAACTTTGTGAAAGTTTATTGATTATTCTTTGTTTCGAATAATTTATGACGACTTATGCAATCTTATACAACAATGGTTATTGTTACACTGTTATAGAATGTATTTATACCGCTACAAAGTTATATATAATTTTTTTTCTTTCTTATATAAATACAGTAATCTTACTTTAAGGCTGTGAAATCAAAATTAGATTTATTTGTTCCCAGCTAATACATATACATTCGGCAATGTTACAAAGAAATCGCCAAATTTACAAAACTAGCTCCTTTGTTTTAATTATATTCGTAGGTATTAAACAAGGTAGTTACTAAACAAGTTTCAATAATTTGAGGAAATGTAAGGAATAAAAAAGAAATAAAATATTCAACGAAGAGATATTTACTTCTTAAATACTTCTTCTATTATTTTTGCAGTTGATACTAATTTATTATTTGTTTGTATTACAACACTGTAAAATACTTTTACACATTTTAAGGACAATATAAAGAAGTCAAAAGAAAACTCAGAAGTAACCATAAAGTGACAGAATTTTTCAAAAGAAACGATATGAGTCAATTTTTTTAGTATGAGTTCTATTTTTTTTAAGTTTTATTTATTTATTTTTTTTGCAGTTGATAATGATTTGCTATTTGTTTCTATTACATCACTTAAATATTTTTACTCATTTACAAAGACAATATAAAGAAGTCAAAAGCAAACACAGAAGTAACTATAAAGTGACAGAATTTTTCAAAAGAAACAATATGAGTCTATTTTTTTTAATATGAGTTCTATTTATTATTATTATTATTATTTGTTATATATTTTTTGCAGATGATATTGATTTGCTATTTGTTTGTATTACAACACTGTTAAATATTTTTGCTCATTTACAAAGACAATATAAATAAGTCAAAAGCATACACAAAAGCAACCATAATGTGACAGAAATTTTCAAAAGAAACGATATGAGCGTGTTTTTTGATATGAGTTCTATTTTTTTTTTTGCAGTTGATATTGATTTGCTCATTGTTTGCATTACAACACTGTTAAATATTTTTGCTCATTTACAAAAATAATATAAAGAAGTCAAAAGCATACACTAAAGCTACCATAATGTGATAGAATTTTTCAAAAGAAACGATATGAGCCTGTTTTTTGATATGAGTTCTATTTTTTTTTGCAGTTGATATTGATTTGCTCTTTGTTTGCATTACAACACTGTTAAATATTTTTGCTCATTTACAAAAATAATATAAAGAAGTCAAAAGCATACACTAAAGCTACCATAATGTGATAGAATTTTTCAAAAGAAACAGTATGAGCCTGTTTTTTGATATGAGTTCTCTTTTTTTTCAGTTGATATTGATTTGCTCTTTGTTTGCATTACAACACCGTTAAATATTTTTTCTCATTTACAAAGACAATATAAATAAGTTAAAAGCATACACAAAAGCAACCATAATGTGACAGAATTTTTCAACAGAAACGATATGAGTCATGTAGGATCAAAACTAGCAATCTCCATTGTTTATTTTTTTTAATGAGTTAAGGATACTTTTTTATAGTATTTCAATCAGTTAACAGCGAATTGTTTTGCAAAATGGCCTACTAATAAAATATAATGTGGGAATATTTTTAAAGGTAAATTCAAATTTATATATTCAAAAATGCATTAGACACAGTTCTTTAAAATTTACCAAAAAAAAAAATGTCTGATGGAGATTTCTAGCTTTGATTCTACACCACTCATATGTTCTCACAATGTACTATTTTAACCAGAATTTTTCAAAAACTTTCTTGCTGCCGCTTTTATTTGAAATATGTGTTTCACGATCCTGTTGTCTTCAAACTTTGCAGAATCAACAGGTTTCCTGCAAGCTGTAAATGAAAAATGATTGATTGTCACGGCGACCGCAATCTGGAAAGCACCATGTTTATTAAAAATTAAATTAAAAATCTCATGCAGGCGTCTGTTTAATTAAAGGAAAAGGGAAATGAACTACTTTAATTTTATACTACATGAAGCTACGAAATAAGCTAGAACCTAAATAAGGTCTTAAACATCAGTATACTTCTCAAAGTTAAAAAATAAAATCCAGATTTGAAAAAAAATATCGTTAATTAGTGCTTGAAACAAATAACAACATTACTCTGAATTGTGAAGTAGGTAATTTTATCATTTTACTGATGTGGGCGTAATAACTACGGGAAGGGCAAAATGCTTAGAGCCTATTCCAACAGAACCATCCTAAGTTGATCAATCTTCAGTGATGCATGGTAATGAGAAACTATTGATTTGCCATTAAATTACTTTTTTTAGGAAGAACATAAATAAGTTTCAAATATTTATAGTTAATTATTCAATTATAATTACTTCTCAGAGAAACAGAGAAAACGATTATTTTCATTTTGTAATACATCGTGCTGAAAATTGGGTTAACGACTGAAAAATATATCATTTTAATTATCCGTAATAATAAAATATGTAGATTTTTGTTACCATTATTTAGTTCTTTTGGCAAAAACAACATTACTCTTGTAAGAGAGGAAATTTTATTTTTGTAAGTTTAGTAACTTAATGCTTGTGTAATTGTGAGGAAGGTAATCTCCTCTCCCCTTTATTTAGGTTGGCGTAGTAACTATGCAAGGCAAAATGCGTATAGTCTACTTATAGTCTACTCTATCACAACCATGCTAAATTATCAACATTCAGTGATTGCATGGCATTCAAATACTATTGATTTACCATTAAATTTCTTTTCAGAAGGAATATAAATCATTATTAACACTTATCATTAGTTAATGGATCAGAAATACAGTAAAACATCGTTTATCCGGATAATTGAAAATCCGAATAATCCAGGTAATATGGGTAATAAGCAAAACGAAATCCTTATCTAAGCCGACTTACAATTTATTACGATAAAAAACTATGTTTTGTACCAAAATTACCCAGTGATGTTTACAAGACATTAAAAAATATAAAAATAACTTTTCTCAGTCAATCCCCGTCAACGCCCTGTGACACTCTAGTAAAGCTTTATTAAACTCAACAAAAAGCCGTTGATTAGCATAATTTATTGTACAATCTATGCAGGAACTGTACATTGAATTAAACTAAAAAGCGAATATTTGGCGTACTTATAGTTACGTTCTTGCTATCATAGTTAAAAATTATTATCTATTGTGAACATTAAATAAAAAAAGTCTACAAATTTGATCCGGATTATCCGGAGATCCGGATCAACGAGGGCCGGATAAACGAGGTTTTTCTGTACTTCCCTGCAAAATCTCTGAACTCTATCTAATTCTAAGTAAGTTTATAAATTAGGACTGGAAGAAGACTGTAATTCGGTGCTTCTCTTTAGTTGGTAAGGATGAAGAGAATTTTAATGAATGAATGCACCAACACAACGTTAGAATGAACAGCCGGAAAGGTTTGAAGGGTAATTTCTCTATCTTAAGATTTTTCTATTTACGATTTTCATACTATGAGGGTAATTTTCCTATACTAAAATATTGGTAAAAATAAATATTTTCCTGTTGAAAGTTCCCATTCTCGTTTCATAAATGTCCAATTTGTTTTGTCACCATTTTAGAACTTGGTAAATACTGTAAGAGCAATTTTCCTGTGTTTTCAAATATCAGTAAAAATAACATTTTTCAACTGAACATTACCATTAATTTTTCATAAATCACTAATTTGTTTTTGTCACCAATTTAGAAGTGTACGAATACGAAAAGGGTAATTTTTCTGCACTGCAAAACGTTAGAAAAAGCAACATTTTTCAGTTGAACATTCCCAGCCTTTTTTATAAATCGCTAATTTGTTTTTATCACCATTTTCGAACTGTGCAAATACGATAAAGGTAATTTTTGTTACTTTAAAATATAGTAGAACCTCGATATAACGAACCTCGATATACCGAACCTCGATATAATCGAATTCCTTGATAAATCGAAGTTTTTCCATTCCCCTTGAACCTGCCAAATATTATAAATCGAACCTCGGTCTATCGAAATCCTCGATAATTTTAAGTTTTCTCGTCCCCCTTGAGGTTCGATATATCGAGGTTCCACTTTATTTGTAAGTACATTTTTCATTTGACTTATTTTTTATAATCTTTGTTTTTTGTCCCCATTTCAGAACCGTGTTAAAGAAAAAACTTAACTGTGTAAGTAATAAGAAAGCTGGAAGAATGATAACTGGTTAACATTTTTTTTATTAATAATAATTCACAGACTTAATTCCTATAAACCAGAGCATACAATGAATTAAGATTTTGCATATTGTTGAGATAAATACCCACATTTTTTGATGTTTCCGAAAGATTTCAAGCTTGTTTCTTAAGTTCGGCGAGGAAAATGCTATCTACAAAGACCGTACGATTCTAACGAGGAATGGATTATACGAACAATGAAAACAGATCTGATTCATATCGCGGTCTTTACCATACCATAGACATTCTTGATATTCATGCTAATGAAGCCTTGAAGTTTTAAAATTACTCTAAATACGATCCAGTTTCGCGATAGCGAAGATAAGGCACACAACTTTCAGTTATTTGCATTTAAATGTAAGACGAATACACATCAATCTAACCGCGAGTTACATGAAGTATTAGAGCAGATCATAAGACAAAGGTAATGGTCGACAATATATTTTAAACCTATAAATAATATTGAGAACGGCATTGATATTGATGGGAACGAAAATTTTTAAGGAAGGGAAGTAAGTTACATTAAATCGTAATTTCAAAACTCATGCTGTAATTTTAAAAAGTCAACAACTGATAACGTATATGAAATAACTTTATGACCATCCAATACGTATTTAAATACAGTGTGTCCGAGAAAGATCTTTATGATTCCAAACATCGATAACAAAATCACGAACCGGTCAAACGAAATGTAGTTTGCGGCCGAAGAATAAAGAATTCTAACAGTTTTTTCTTCTGGTATCAATACTTGATAAAGTGTTTCCGAACGGTGCATTGGTCGCGAAAGACCAATTCCTTGGACTCCGCGATCGCCCGACATAACTGCACTTGATTTCATTTTGTGGGGTTACGTTAAAGACATTGTTTATTGAACACCTGTTTCCGGTATTTCCATTTTAAAGGAAAGGAAACAATTCGCAATCCTCACTGTTACACCGCGAATGTTAAAAAAACACTTGGCGGGAAATGGACTATAGACTGAACATTCTTCGTGCTACTAACGGAGCTCACGCAGAACTACATTGAAGGGAATGTTTATATATATATATATATATATATATATATATATATATATATATATATATATATATATATATATATATATATATATAAACAAAAAACTGTTAGATTTCTTTATTCTTTTGCCGCAAACTGCATTTCCTTTGACCTGTTCGTATTTTTGTTATTAATCTTTAGAATAATAAAGATCTTTCTCGGTCATCCTGTATATTAATATCTCACTTCATCTAAAAATGGGGCTATAAGGTTGTTAGAAATTCTTTTAAATAAAAATAAAATGTATTCCTTTTATTATTTAGAAAGTTATGAAATGTCGACTCGTAATTGTGGTCATAGGGGAGGATGTGTTTGCGCATGCACGTAAATGAAATTCAGTGAGTATAAACTTTCTGTCAACATTCGTCTAGATAGAAAAAAATGACATATTGACAATCTGATCTATCTTTTTTTTTCTTAATAGAGATGAGCAGACTGTAATCTGTAGGTTTGCAAGTGGCCACTTGAAGTTCCTAAAATTTGATCGACAAAACAATACCTCTCCCACTTGTAAAAAGTATAGAGGACACACTATTCATTTTCAGTGGATCCCTTCCCATGTTGGGATCGCCGGTAATGAAAGGGCCGACTTTTTAGCCAGGACTGCGGCTGAGGAGTACGTAAGCCCTTGTGAGGCTCTTACTTTTAGAGAGATTTACTCCCTTAAGAAGATTGAACAAAACCATCTTTGGAGAACTCCTCCTTGCCAAAAAAAAAAAAAAATAAAATACTGAAATGAGCAGGCCACTCCTGGTCACACCCTAACGTGCTTAAATTTATCTAGGATTGACTTGATTACCGATACTCGCAAAGTAATGGACCTAGTTAAGATGTATGGACTCCTGGTCCTTGTCTCGCGCCACTAGACCAGGAGGGATTAGAAACAACAACAACAATATTATATTTAAAAATAAATTTAGAGGAACTAACAACGTATTTTTTTACTGAAAACAGTTTATTGCTTAAAATTGATTTATCAAACTAAGACAATTTCTGAAACTTTAGAATAAATATAAATAATTTCCTAACGCAGTAACACGAAAATTAATTGTTATTAATAATTATTGTTTTATTAAAGTTTTATAGAAAAGAAATAATCTCAAAATTGACAAAAAAATAAATAAGCCTCCTAGTGTTAACAATATATTTATCATGGTCATTACCGTGTTTACTCTTTAATGTAAATCCCCTTTAACCTCTTTAGCGTGTCCTCTTGATTATGAAAAACAGTTTCATTATGTGTCAAACCAATGAAACAGAATCGTGGTCCTGAAAATACTGTATAATTGTTTTAAAATCTAAATGAAGCGCATGTGTCATACTTATATATTGACAGACAATCTGTTTTTTAGGCCATTAGGGTATGTTTGCCAAGAACTCTAAGATGTTTTCAAAAGTTTTAAGACCCCGAATGACCCCGGTAAATAAGGTGAGTGAGTAATGAGTTTTTCACAATTTTACGAATTCCAAGACACTATGAATTGGAAGAATAAAATTTCTCAGCTGTTTGAACGTTGGGCATTAGTCAGACGTTTAATCCTATGTTCATTTAAGTACCAACTCCAGATATCTTAACTAATAAATTAGCTAATATTTCATTAGCTAATTTGATGGGTAATTTGGCTAATTCTTTGCAAATTTGGTGGTTTACCAGACCGCCGATTTCTTTAGCATGTAATTATTGCTTATAATTTGATACAAAACGAAGAGAGAATCTATCTATGACTAGAGCTTTTGCTCCTGTCGTAGTTATAACAAATTAAGTCGGTTGCAAAAAATGTTAACTCAAAATAAAGGTTTTATGTCGGTGTATATGAACTCTAAACTGAAACCATTTTCACAAACCTTTGCGGTGTGCTGCTAACGATTAGCTTAAGGTTGCTGGGTAATAGCTATATTGGATTCGTTCAGCTCAATGTAAACCTATGGAGAAAAATTTCCCAATGATTGTCGACTTTGATTGAAAGATTTTCTTTTAAAAATCACTCTTTGTAATAGAGAAAGAAATGTTTTCGGGTATTTTTGTTATTTAAAATGAATGCAAATAGTATTTTAAAATTTCAATTATTCGGGGAGAAAATGTGGTGTAGTGTGTTTTAAACGGAAATAATTTACTTTAGTGAACAAACTTTCTGAAATGATTAAGAGAGCAAAGTAAAAAATATTCTTTCTCTTTTAAGGAGTTTAATTAAAAAAATCATTAAATCAAAGTCGACTATCATTGGAAAAATGTTCTCCTTAGGTTAACATTGAGCTAAGAGAATCCAATAAGTCTACTACTCAGCAGCCTTAGCACATCGTGAAATGTACGGTTAAGTAAAATATACTTTATGAACTGAATAAGAGAGCAAAGTAAAAAATTTCTTTCTCTATTAAGAAGTTTAATTTAAAAAAATTCATTAAATCAAAGTCGACTATCATTGGGAAAATATTCTCCTTAGGTTAACATTGAGCTAGGCGAATCCAATAAGGTTAAATAAAACTGTTAAATAAAATATAATATCGTGTTAGAAAGTGGAGGGATTTATTCTAAAGAAATTTATTGAAAAGAATTTTCTACATTGTATAGGTAGATTTCCAATACTGATTCCGTCTTACCATTATGCTCAAAATTACGTCTTCACTGCATGGAAAATGTGTACTTTTAAAAACTTTAATATTTAATGAAAAATGTCAAATTTGATATAAAAAGGGAAAAAATATTACTTTGCCATTCTAGTTAAAGATTTTTTTTCAGGTTTAAGGGAGAAGGGAGACATTTTCCTAGCTTCATTTTGATAATTAACTAAACCTCATTTCAAAGTACGTAACCTTTTTTTTTCAATCTTTTCCCTTGTCTCTAGCTCAAATTGCAATCAGTGGTTAGTATTTAAGTTAATGAAGCTAAATATCCCCGCCTTAAATGCTTTTCCAATTTTAGACGGTGACTTGATGAACGCATTACAAAAGACTCCGCAGCTAAGGATGATTACGCCCTCGTGGAAGAATGATTCCGTTGCACAACTTGAAACTTATTCAGAGCCTTTCTCTGCGAGATTTAAGACTTAAACCCCAAATGCTCCTTTTTGTCCCTACTTTATTTACTTCATGCAAATCGCGTTCCATTGCCCTAGGTTCAGTGGGTAGCCTCAATTTCTTCGATAATACGCTTGAGTGTATTCATACCCTTCAGCCACACCTATACGCATGACACTTTTTTTTTCACCACTCCAAATGAGGTCGTTGAGAACTTTTCTTTCAAAGGTCATCTCGAGAGGTTAAGACTTTTTTTTCTTTTCTTTTCTTTAATTTTTGGGGTTCCTTTCAGGGTTTTGTTTTCTGTTTGTTCGCTGATGGATGATTTGGTTTTCAGCAGCGTGAGGAGGTCCGAGGTGCAAGCTAATGACACATTAACAGGAATGTAGTTTTCGTAATGGGAACGGACAGTGAGGTCCTGGTCCCGATGAAAAACAAAAGAACGATCTGAGAAAACGAGAAATGACTAGTTGAAGCAAATAGGGCCTTTTTGCATTTTATTATGAGATTAAGCTTTTACTTAACCTACAGGCAAGAGTGTATCCACCCTTTATACAATAAGCTTGTTAGAAAAATAGTAAACATGTTTTCGAACAGCAGGTTTGTTGACACAATCAAAAGGTAAGTGGAGGGGTCAAAGAAAACTACAAAAGGTTTAACTTCATGTAGAAAGGCTTAAACTGTCTAACTGTTAAACTTAAGATCTCAAAGCTATTGAAAAACAATATTAAACTAGATTTTGGAAGTATTTTGTTTGTGTTCAAAAATAAACTTTTTTTCAACAACGTCATACATACAAGTACATACATACATTTTTTTTCTAATGTCCGTGGGGGCTGGCGCCATTACACCCCAGTCCGGTGTACTTATGGATACAAGGAAATAGAAACACAAAGCACACAATCATAGATGAATTTTTATTGACAAACGCTGACACCGGCGATGGACGATGGGTTGCAGCTCCCCTTTCTAGACGGGGCTCCTTTTGCAGGCGGAAGACTGACCGGTTCCCCAGAATACAACCAAGTCTTATGCGGAAATCGAACCCGCGCCCCCAGCATAGCAGACTGATGCCGTAACCACTTAGCCACTGGGCGACACATGCACACACACACACACACACACACATATATATATATATATATATATATATATATATATATATATATATATATATATATATATGGGGCTTGGTACAAGAAGTGCGTAAGTCAGTTTTTTCCATTATGACTTTGTTTTCTTATGTCTCTTTAAAAAAAAAGTTAGTTTCAGTGTAAGAAGTACCCAAGTCTGTACAATGGTTTAGAAAACACTTTTAAAGCATCGGGCAGACTTGGGTACTTCATAAATTGAAAATGATATTTTTTAAAGAGACATAAGCAAACAAAGTCATCTTGGAAAAACTGACTTAGGCACTTCTCGTACCAAGCCACAGATATATATATATATATATATATGTATATATATATATATATATATATATATATATATATATATATATATATATATATATATATATATACATATATATATATATATACACACACACAAATATATCTCTATAGCAGTAAAACCCTTTATTTTATTCCATAAAAAGTTATGTTTCAGAAAACTATATTCTTTTGATGCTTACATCTTTGTGAGACATGCCACTGAATAAATGACATCACCTTACGTCGTAAGAATAATATGGCTGGATAATGCAACAACTGCTGAATGGAGAATCCGTGCTTCGTGACCTGTCCTTGGTAGTAGCTCGCGAAAGGGGTGGTCGACCTTAAGAAAGGGCAATAATAAACTTTAGGCAAAAATATGACAAATACACACGGTGGAAAAAATTTCAGCCTCGTCGAAGAAAGTAATGATAGTAGATGAAGTATGTAAGGCCTACTTCTTGTGTAGCAGACTTCAAAAAGGAAGGACAGAAATTTGAGAAATGACACTGAAAATGGAAATTTCTCTTTTAATGCTAAGGCAGCATAACTAGATAATGGACCATAAATAATGGAGCTAAATATCCCTGATTTAATGTTTTTTTTTCAATTTTAGATGATGACTTGATGAATGCATTAGGAAAGACTACGCAGCTAAAGATTATTACGCCCTCGGAGAAGAATGGTTCTGTTGCAACACTTGAAAATTACTCAAGCCACTTATTCATACTTATTTAAGATCGAAATCCGGCATTGATTCATGTTCACTACATTTTTAATGTTGATAGCATATACATGTTACAACGAATTATCAAACAAAAATTTCAGGTAGTCTCTTCTAACGAAACTACCGCGGGTTATTAACGTAGGATTACTTACCGTTGCTTACTTCATTTGTATGTATATATGTATTTATGTGTTATGTATATATGTATCTATATATATGTACGTATATATATATATATATATATATATATATATATATATATATATGTCAAAATTTTGACGCATTTTAGTACTTTTCGGCTTAACTGTTTACTGCTTGCTCAAGTAATATAGACTGGGTTTGGCGCACTGCCAAAATTATAACTCGCAACGACGGACGGTTTGAGCGTCTGAAATTTTGCTTTCCGGAGGACCGTTATGGAGGAACGTAATCCTACGTTCAAAAACACAGAGGGGACACTTTTAGAATTTTAACATGCAGAAACATTTTTTGTTCGTAAAATGCCTTATTCTGTTCACATCAGAAACACTTGTTTTTATTGGAAGTATAAGCAAAGATAATTTTCGCTATTATTTGTTATTTTTTTCATTGTTATCCGATAATATCTTTAGGGCGTTCAGTTCTAGGGAGTATTATTTCTAAGGGTCTTTCAGAATAGCAAACACTTCAGACAATTCTTTCATAAATTGTTTAGAATTTGAATGAAGGCAAAATCGAGTTTTAAGAACAACAACATTACATAAGAACCAGAATTGAGTTGCTTACAAAATCAGTTTTCCTCAGTTCTGCTATTTTTTTTTTTTTTTTTTTTTTTTTTTTCATTTCACTACAGAAAAATGTTGAAAATTTCATTCGTGAGTCAGATTTAATAAAAAAGAACTCGGGAGAAAAGTTCTCACTCAGTTACTAGAATTGGAAATAATGGAATTTCAATGCTTAAAAAGGGTTTATTTTAACATAACTGTCTATCTGTATATACCAGGTGATCATACTTAAACTTGGCCTATTCAAAGCCCTCAGTAGCTGTAACTAAATGGCGGATTGAGCTGAAATTTTACAGATAGACAACCCAAAGGATGCGCTCAAAGATTCCAAGAAAGAAAGTTTTAAAAATGTCTACTAGGGGCGAATTACATGGAAATAATTAAAATAATCTACAAATTCCAATTAAAGCATAATTTATTTGTTACACACTGTCTAGCGATGTAAAGAAAATTGTTCAATGTGGGCTCCCTCATTAGTATGTAAAATGGGCAAGCGATGAACAGCGTGTTCAACAGCGAACCGCAGCTGGTTGCCAGTAATCTCTCGAGCATACAATGTTATGCGGTCCTTCAGGTCAGCCAAAGTTGTAACATTCCCCCTATAAACAACTTTCTATATATGGCCCCATAACCAAAAAACACGAGGAGTGAGATCGGGAGAATGGGCCGGCCAAGGAGTAGGAAACGATCGGCTAATCACCCTGTTATCTGTAAAATGTTATCGCAAAAATCTCCGCACACAGAGTCCATTATGTGGAGGGGCACCATCCTGCATAAAAGTAATAGATTTAAGGCATTGTCGCTGCTGGAGTTGAGGTAAAACGAAACTGCTGAGCATGTCACGATATCTTTAAGTTCACGATATCTTTAGGGGCTGTTATTTTTAAGTTCTTCGAAAAAGAATGGTCCAAGGATAAATTGGGAAGTGAATCCACACCAGACGGTAACTTTAGGCGAGTGTTGTGGAATTGTGTAGAAGGCACGTGGATTTTTCAAGGCCCGAATTCGACAATTCTGGTTTTCACTGTTCCGTTCAGATAAAAATGAGCCTCGTCACTCCAGAGAATGTTCCACGGCCAGGAGTCATTGACTTCCATTCGGGCAAGAAAGGTGAGGGCAAAAGAAAAACGATAGTCATTGTCGGTAAGAAGCAGTTGCTGGTTGTAGCTGATCTTATACGGAAAAAATTTCAATATTTTTCTTAGGATCTTCTGCACTGCGCTATACGGCACGTCTAATTGTCGTGACACTGCACGTGCACTGCTGACTCCATGATCATTTGTCAGTGACTGCTCGACAACGGCCGTTGCTACTTCTGAAACGACTTCTTCGCTGATAGGCTTTCGACCTCTGCCACGTTGAACGCTTAAACACCCAGTGTTTTCAAATCAAGATATCATGTGTCGCATACCTTGTGGAGAGACATTGGACCCTGACGCAATTTCTTTTCACCACGAAATTCCGGAAGAGCTGCAACAGCATTTCCCTGGTTTTGATAAAAAAGTTTTACGATTAACGTACGTTCTTGTAATTTAATTGCCATCGCAACTGAAAGAATGATACTCACTCGATCTCATCCTTTTTATACCTAGAATTTACTTTGAATTCGTATGCTTATGCAAATCAGATTGTTTTCTTCTTCACTTGCAGTGCCACATTTATCAACTTTTGTACCGTCATAATGCTTCAAAATGTAAAAATAACAGTTTTAAACATCATAATGCTTGAAAATGTAAAAATAAAAGTTTTAAATGACCTTTTTACTGTGCACAGTGATTTATTGCATGACTTTTCAAGCATTTAGGCTGTAATACGCTCCCTAGCAGACCTTTTTTTTTTCTTTTTGAATCTTTCAGCGCATCCTTTAAATTGTCTATCTGCAGCATTTCAGCTCAATCCACCTTTTAGTTACAGCTACATAGGACTCTGAATAGGCAAGTTTAATTATGATCAACTGGTGTATATATATATATATATACACATCTGTATACAAACATATTTACAATATTTATTTAACTCTAAATTTAGATCTCTTGTGGAAAATACTGGTAACTCCATAAAATATAGTTAATACCACTCGCTATATGTTTCTCTCTTGCAAAAAGCTACATTAATAGTAAGCATTGAACAAAAGACATTTAGGTTGTGAGGACTGTTCTGAGAAGTTGTTTTCAACAGCACAATACAAAATTCTAAATGCAAATATTTTCGTAATGGGTATTTTCTACATAGATATTTTCTTCATACAAATAATTTTTTCGTTTAAACACTTAATGCTTTACATCTAATAAGAATATATATATATATATATATATATATATATATATATATATATATATATATATATATATATATATATATATATATATATACACTCTGTCGCAAAAAAATATATGCACCCAGAAGAAAACGAGCTACTATCATGAAACTTAACATGTATGTAGTGTATGAGGAGACAAGCAAATGATTATAAATTCAGAAGAACAGACCGTTTAATTAAGAAGATATGGCATGAAAAAGATTACAAATCAGTAAGTAGTAAATCCACCTCTGGCAGCTATACAAGCCGAAACACGGCGTGGCATCGAATCAATGAGGTCACCTATGACCTCTTGCGGAAGATCATGCCATAATCTTTGCAACTGGCCAGTTAATTCACAAGTATTCCGGGACTGCTGCAGTTGCCTTCCAAGCACGTCCCAGACGTGCTCTATTGGTGAGAGGTCTGGTTACCTGGCAGGGCATGGGATTACGTCATATCCTTGAAGACATTGTTGAGAGAGTCGCGCAGTATGTGGACGAGCGTTGTCTTGCTGATAAATGGCACCTGGGCGACTTGATAGCATAGGCAGTACAACTGGCGTTAAAATCTCGTCCACGTAACTGCGTACCGTTAAAGGGCGTTGAAGGACGACTAGAAGTGATCGTGTGTCCCAACAAATCGCCCCCCACTCTGTCACACCTTGTGTAATCACTGTATGTCTCTCGACAACAAATGTCGGATAGGAACGTTAGCCTGGCCGCCTCCACACGCGTATGCGCTGGTCATCAGCATTGAGACTGAATAGGGATTCATCGCTGAAGATCACACGCCTCCAGTCGGTTACACTCCAGCTTGCCCGAGGTCGGCAAAAATCCAGTCGACACTGCCTATGTTGTGGGGTCAGTGGTAGGCGTCTTAATGGACGTCGGCTCCTTATACCCCCGTCTCCCAGTCGTCTCCGAATGGTTTCCCTTGATACCACCAGATGTCTGGAAGGTGGTAAATGGCGTCGAACCGATTCTAGCGACGTTGTTGGTGCGGACGTGGCTGCTCTTATGATTACGCGATCCTCGCGCGCATTTGTGTTCCTGGGACGCCCTGACCCTCCTCGACGGTAGATTTTCCCTTCCGTGATCCATTGTTGCCAAAACCGAACAACTACCATATCGCTCCGATCGAGATGCCATATCGCCCATAACCGTGTTCGACCAACCTACTTCTCTGAGGCCTACTATACGCCCCCTCTCAAAGTCCGACAATTGTTCGTACTGTCACCGATTACGTCTCAGAGGCATCTCTAGTCACAATACCGTCCATCCAAGTCGACAGATTTGTTTGAATAACCTTATGACACGAGCAATAATGCTTTTAAACCCTTCCAGCTGCGCATCTCATATGCGTATAGCGCGCTTACCCCTGTCTCATTGGCGTCGAAATTTTAATCATATGCATATTTCTTACCAGACTACATTCCTACCAAGTTTCATGATAGTAACTCGATTTCTTCTGGGTGCATATATTTTTTTGTGACAGAGTATAGATATATATATATAGATATATATGTATATATATATATATATATATATACTATATATACACTGCTCAAAAAAATTAGGGGAACAAGCAAAGAAGGTAAGAAAACCGTGCGAGACAGCCACGTATTGGCATAAAATGGATAGTATATGCGTATCAATGCGCAATACAGAAAAAAAGACGTAAAAAAATTTGTAATTAAGCTTTAATTCTTTGAAAATATGAAAAAAACATGAAAAGATGATTTAGGGCAACAATTTGGTTACATGTAAACAATAAAAAAAAGTATTGTTTAGAAATGATGCAAGATTTTTAATATGGCGTGTGGTCTCCTCGAACAGCTAAGACTGCTGTACACCTGTTTTCCATGGATGCGATGATGTTATCGATAAGACTTTGGGGAATACTGTTCCACTCCTCAAGAAGTGCAATCTCCAAGTCTCTGAGAGTAAAAGGAGGCCTTGGTCTCACAGCAATGCGTAGTCCGAGCATGTCCCAAACAATGCTTGATTGGATTCAGGGCAGGAGAGCATGCTGGCCATTCCATACGCTGTATTGTTTCAGCTTCAATCATGTTCTCCACAAGACGAGCTGTATGCGGTCTGGCATTATCATGCTGGATAACAAAGGATTCTCCAATGGCTGCAGCGTAAGGTATGACATGAGGTCTCAGTATCTCATCTGCATACCTTCGGGCCGTCAAAGTACCATTCCGAATGATATGCAGGTCCGTACGTCCACCTATGCTGATTCCACCACATACCATAAAACCAGCTCGTCTGTATTGTGACCTTTCACGAACGAATGTGGGGTTATTTTGAGTGCCCCTTTCCCTGCATACCAAAACATGTTGGGTGTCACACTCCAGACTGAATCAGGAGTCGTCTGTAAACAGCACTTGGCTCCAGTCTTGTTGCTCCCAATCTCGATGTTCAGCAGCCTATCTTCTTCGGGCCGCACGGTGGCGTGAGGTCAACGGAATGCAGACCATTGGCCTACGTGCATAGAGACCTCTCTGATGAAGCCTATTACGTACTGTTTGGCTGGACACCCTCCGTCCTGTTGTCAAGAGCAACTGTCTTTGCAGCTGAGTAGCATTGTCTGTTTTGTTTCGACGAGCTGTTAACAGTATATACCGGTCATCAGTTGCTGTAGTGGCGCGTGGCCGACCTTACCCTGGTCGACGTCTAACATTCCCTGTTTCTTGGAATCGATTCCACAGCCTTGCAACGCCACTTCTGGTGATTCCAACAGCGTCCGCGACACTACGTTGTGTTTGCCCGGATTCAAGTCTGCCTATAATACGCCATGCCATGGATTCCGGTAAATCACGTTGTTGAGACATCTTCAAGTCACCTTTTCTCAAAAAGAATAACTGAGCAATCGAATTTCACAGTTAAGGCAGTGAAACAGACGTTTCTGCAACATCCCGATTTCCGCCCTTATGTTCTTTTTCTGGTTTTTGATGTCACGAACTTTGATTTGCATATGAAGTTTTCTTCTTCTGTTTCCTGCTAGGCTTTAAATTATGGATGATTTATTTTATGTTACTTATCGGTGTAAGTATTTGCGTAATTTCGTGAAAACCATGTGCTGCCCTAATTGTTTTGAGCAGTGTATATATATATATATATATATATATATATATATATATATAAATATATATACTATATATATATATACATACATATAAATTTACATAAATATATATATATATATATATATATATATATATATATAACTTTATATTAACTAATAATGTTTATTTAAGCTAGAAAGATAATTTTGAGATTACTTTAAAATTCTGGTTATAGAAATTTAGATCCCTATTTTATACTCTTCAGATCTCACGAATAACTTTACATCATTTTACGATCTCTTCAATTAACCACTGCTTTACATTCTAGACATTTACTTTAAACAAAATGGAAAATATGAGGAAATTAAATATTTTCAACTCATTTGATGCGACGTACAAATCTGCAAAAGCAAATACGACTGCGCCCGAATTTGGGAACGATACTTAATCAAATGAAACGGAACATGCGAATTTTTGGTTACTCTATTAAATATTAACACCACTTACAGTTATGACAGAAATAGATAAGAATCAGAAACTTGAGCTGGTTCCCATTTACATACATTATTAATTCCTGTCAGTTATGATAAGCAGACGCATGCGAGGTTAATCTTGTGAAAGAGTAGAAAGTATTATTTTCCTCTTATCTCTGTGAAAGAGATAAAAGCGTAATACGCGTGAGACTTTAATCTCATCGTTTCAGTTTTCAAATGAAATGTTTCAACCACTTATTGTTTGTTATTAAAATGATTTTAAGCAAGAATACTGAACCAAAACGATTCCATGACTTTCTTTTAAACGCTAAATCTAAGAACTTAACCTGAGTATCCGTAGTCCTCAGAGAAGATGCCACCCTTAGCGTGTACCATCACGTATTTTAGGTGAAAATTTTAAATATGACAACTCTCTCACATTACATTTTGCATAAAATAAATTACAATTTTAACATTTTTATGCACCAAATAAAATATTACATTTCCTTGCTTGTTTTCATTTGATGCTTATTTGTTTAGTTCTCTCTGTGAGCAAATCAAGATATCAGAGCATTTATATAACTGGCACATTTTTAAAGACCTTGCAAAAGTATATATATATATATATATATATATATATATATATATATATATATATATATATATATATATATACATACATACATATACATACATACACATACACACACACACACACACATATATATATATATATATATATATATATATATATATATATATATATATATATATATATATATATATATATATATATATATATATGTATATAAAGGAGCATTTTGCATAAAATAAATTCTCATTAGCATTTTATGCACCGAATTTAAATATTACATTGTACTGTTTATTTTTGTTTCTTGTATATTTATTTAGTTCTTTCTGTGTCGAGCTAATAAACGTATCAGAGCATTTATATGATTTCAATAGTTTTAAAGACGTTATTAAATCAAATATATATCTAAAGATGCATTTTACATAATATAAATTACAATTTCAGCATTTTTTTGTACCTAAATTAAACTTTATATTACACTGCTTATTTTTGTTAGATGCTTGTTTATTTAGTTTTCAATGTTCTCGGCTAATAAATGTATCACAACATTTAAATAATTTCCATATTTTTAAAGACCTTATTAAATTAAATATACATCTAAAGATGCATTTTACGTAATATAAATTGCAATTTTAGCATTTTTATGTACCTAAATTAAACTTTACATTACACTGCTTATTTTGTTAGATGCTTGTTTATTTAGTTTTCAGTGTTCTCGGCTAATAAATGTATCACAACATTTAAATAATTTCCATATTTTTAAAGACCTTATTAAATTAAATATACATCTAAAGATGCATTTTACATAAAATAAATTGCAATTTTAGCATTTTTATGTACCTAAATTAAACTTTACATTACACTGCTTATTTTTGTTAGATGCTTGTTTATTTAGTTTTCAATGTTCTCGGCTAATAAATGTATCACAACATTTAAATAATTTCCATATTTTTAAAGACCTTATTAAATTAAATATACATCTAAAGATGCATTTTACGTAATATAAATTGCAATTTTAGCATTTTTATGTACCTAAATTAAACTTTACATTACACTGCTTATTTTTGTTAGATGCTTGTTTATTTAGTTTTCAGTGTTCTCGGCTAATAAATGTATCACAACATTTAAATAATTTCCATATTTTTAAAGACCTTATTAAATTAAATATACATCTAAAGATGCATTTTACATAAAATAAATTGCAATTTTAGCATTTTTATGTACCTAAATTAAATGTTAGATTACACTGCTTATTGTTGTTAGATGCTGTTTATTTAGTTTTCTTTGTTTTCGGCTAATAAATGTATGACTGCATTTATATAATTTCTATATTTTGAAAGACTTTATTAAATTAAATTACTAAAGATGCATTTTGCATAAAATAAACTCCCATTTTAGCATTTTTAAGCACCCAAATTAAATATTACATTTCACTGCTTATTTGTCTTTGATGCTTATTTATTTAGTTCTTTCTTTGCTCAGCTAAGAAACGAATCAGAACGTTTACCTAATTTACATATTTTTAAAAACCTTCCCACAACTATTCTTGTTTTCATGGAGATTAAAAACCGTCGATCTACGTCATCGATCATCTTGGTATTACATTTCTATTTTTGAATGCGTGTGCTTACCCACATGTAGCTGAAGTAACCAATATTGTCTTTGATGCTTATTTATTTAGTTCTTTCTTTGCTCAGATAAGAAACGAATCAGAACGTTTACCTAATTTCCATATTTTTAAAAACCTTCCCACAACTATTCTTGTTTTCATGGAGATTAAAAACCGTCGATCTACGTCATCGATCATCTTGGTATTACATTTCTATTTTTGAATGCGGGTGCTTACCCACATGTAGCTGAAGTAATCAATAACTTTAAAATAAGTTTCAAAATAAGTTTAAATGTTAGATTACACTGCTTATTGTTGTTAGATGCTGTTTATTTAGTTTTCTTTGTTTTCGGCTAATAAATGTATCACTGCATTTATATAATTTCTATATTTTGAAAGACTTTATTAATTTTAATTACTAAAGATGCATTTTGAATAAAATAAACTCCCATTTTAGCATTTTTAAGCACCCAAATTAAATATTACATTTCACTGCTTATTTGTCTTTGATGCTTATTTATTTAGTTCTTTCTTTGCTCAGCTAAGAAACGAATCAGAACGTTTACCTAATTTCCATATTTTTTAAAAACCGTCCCACAACTATTCTTGTTTTCATGGAGATTAAAAACCGTCGATCTACGTCATCGATCATCTTGGTATTACATTTCTATTTTTGAATGCGTGTGCTTACCCACATGTAGCTGAAGTTACCAATAGTGTCTTTGATGCTTATTTATTTAGTTCTTTCTTTGCTCAGCTAAGAAACGAATCAGAACGTTTACCTAATTTCCATATTTTTAAAAACCTTCCCACAACTATTCTTGTTTTCATGGAGATTAAAAACCGTCGATCTACGTCATCGATCATCTTGGTATTACATTTCTATTTTTGAATGCGTGTGCTTACCCACATGTAGCTGAAGTAACCAATAACTTTAAAATAAGTTTCATTAAAACGAGAATGCGTAAATTGATAGAACCAAGGTATAATTTTGTTGAAGTTTGATTACCATATGTGCCTTCTCATCTTTGATCGCCGACCATTTTGAATCCACTTTACATATGGAACTCAAAACCGCACCTTCACGTAAAGGAATTATGTTAGATTTCGAGACAGAGAAACACATAAACACAAGATCAGAAGGAATGTAATTCTAAATCTGGTCTAACCAATACGGGCGATTAAAAAATGCAATAAAAAATCCATTTCTAGCATTTTTGACCTACATGCTAGAGAAGTTCCACATCCATTTGGCGTTCTTGAAATATTCTTTAAGTAAGTGTTAACATTTCTCATGACCTGCCGCTTTGATGGCTTGCGAGGTGATGCATTGATCTCACCTTAAAGAGCGTTTCATTTGCTCACGAATATGACTTGATATGGACTTTTTGTTTTCGAAATTCCAAATTATATTTCTAAATATGTTTTTTCAGATGTAACGAATATAATGGTTACTGACCTATGAATTTAAGAGAAGGTCTAAACAGTTACAAGAATAAAGTTTATATCTTTTGTTTCACAGGCATCGACTAGATAGTTTGCAAGTTTAATACTGAAGTCCATGAGAATCTTGAAAACCTGATTTTCAATTTCAGTGTTGCTGATTAATTTTGGTTCAATAACAATAATTTTATTTTCTGTTCAATTATAAAAAAAAAATTAAAGTTGAAAATAAAAATTGGCTGCAATTTATTAAAATCGTCATATAGTATTTTTAAATGAAAGGCTTTTGTACTCGAAATTATCACTTTCAAGAACTTTATATTGTTCAGTTAATTCACAGCCGGAAATACCCGCAATTAATTGTCGCTTAAATCAATACATGACCGGAGACATGAATTAATGTCTCTGTATAGCCAGCGGTTGTGGTCTGGAGACATCAATTAATGCCCAATTGCATCGTTAAAAAGCACGTGCTCTTGTCTAGTCAACACATGCGAACTTTTTTTTCTCAATAAAAATCCTTGTTTTGGAAGAGTTTATTGACACTTGTTCCGAATTTGGTATTGCAGAACCGGATACCCAGGTATCTGTGGGAAATTAATGGAACTTAATACCTGGTTCCAGTGGTTGTAAAATCAGGTACTCAAAAGTAGTAAATTTTAGGCTTAAGGCTGCCGTGTACTAACCCTATTGGATTCGCTGATTTCAATGTTAACCTATGGAGAAAATTTGTCTACTATTTACAGCTACATAATTGCTAGAAATCAAATAAAAATGGTTTTTTCAGGTAGTCTAAACTTTTCTGCACCTTGCAACAAGATTCATTTTACAAATTTCTTCCACCAAAGGAATTGATGAGCGTTTAAAACACACTATACCACATTTTTTCCCAGAATAATTGAAATTTTAAAACATTATTTGCATTTATTTTTGAAAACGAAAAATGCCCAAGGTGTGAAATTTCTTTCTATATTACGGAGTACAATTAAAAAAATCTTTTAATCCAAGTTGGCAATCCTTGGACAAATTTTCCCGATAGGTTAACATTGAGGTGAGAGAATCCAATAGGGTTTGTTTACAGCAGCCTTATAAAAAGAACACTTTAATTTGGGCATAAACAGTTTTATCATGCTTCACAGTTTATCGTTATCTAGATCTTTGGATCTCTTTTGTCTCAAGCGTTTCCATAGTATTTAACTATGAGATCCTTCTCAACCATCTTAGAGGTCAATCCCCTTCTACTGTCAAAACATATGCCATTGACTTTCATTTGATTTTTTTTTCATTTATTTCATACAAAATTTTCGAAATAAATTTCGTTTATTTCAGTTATAAACAGCAAAAATAAGTTGTATTTTGTATTAACTAAAAGTATGCAATCTAGTCTTCAACAAATTTCTAATCTAGTGCCAAATTGAAAATAAAAATATAAAATTATTTCACAGAAAAAAAAGGGGAAGCCAGAATTCAGTAGTTTTGGGTTTTAGAACCCATTTCCTTAAACTAATCTAAATTAAAAAGAATTGAGGAGAAATGTATTTTTTTACTTATGCGACATGCTAAAATTCTTTCCATTATAATTAAACAAATAAATTTCATATATATTTATGGAAAATATTTTGTGGTCCATGTTTTATTCAAATCCGGGTAATACCCGGATTTTCGGTTCTGGAAAAGCTTGAGAACTGAAACCCGGTTCTGCAATTTTTAATCCGAATAATAATTTAAACCGAATAATAATAATTTTCAAGATGTTTTTCATAAAAAAAAGTGGACATTTACTGCAATATTTTGACAAAACACGTATCTCCAATAAATTTTTACTCAATAAATATGAGAAGTAAATGTAATATTAAATGAACATTTTTGAAGATGAATATCGTCCAGTAATCATTTTCTCTAATACATTTTTTATATCTGTTGAATTTATTTATGTTCACGAAACTATTATGAACTTAGGTTTATCATTTTTCCTTTCAGCTAAGTTTTGCTAAATATTTAAAATCCTTGGTTTCATAGGTATTTTGCCCTGTTTGTTTCGCTCAAAAAAGACTGCATTTCTAAAATAAACGAGGCTACTTTAAATAATCATTTAAAAAGCAGCAATATACTCAAACATAATGATATACAATAGAGAAAAGGAATTCGCTGTGCTGTGGTGGTTTTGATGTATTTTCTGAAAATGCATATTTTTCTATGCTCACGCAAGTGGAAATCTAGCAGAGAGAAATTCATTTTTCTTTAATAATTGAATAAATATATCACAAACTTGCTATTTGAGGCTTAAAACTTTTGGTAAATGGGATTGCTTCTTTAATCTCTTTAATTTAGTGCTATTTTTAAGCAGTAAATTAATAAGAAACTGGCTTTTCAAACACTGAAATTTTGGATAGTTCCCCTAGGAATGAAACATATTGATAAATGAAAATAAAGACCATAGATTAAACAGGATTGATCTAACAAAACTTTTATGTGCGGATTCACCGTTAAAATTTTATAACAGTGAATGAAAATGACTTATATATATGCACATCTTAGGTGATGTTACATGTCCATATTAGATAAAAAAATATAAATTTCTAATTTTGATGACTATATTTTCACCGTTCTCAAAGTTATTCCTTTAAACTCGTGTATTTTCCCTTTTTATTGTGCGCTTATAAAAGATTCTCATGCGAAACTCTCTGCTTCAAAGTTCATAACCTCTTTTAACACCATTGAAGCATCTGATTCTCAATAAGTAAGTACAACATATCTTTTTGTCTGTGAAATTATTACTTGTGCAAATGCTCTAGAGGTTTCTGCTTCTAGGATGTATTACTATATCACCCTTTTTAAATTGCGGTTTGCTGTTAGCTAATCTTGCGTGAATGTGCAAGAGATTATGTTTCTCTATGTAGGGGTTCTCTCGAGTATAATTCTGTTTGCATAACTACATGAAAATTCACATAAACTACCTTAGATTATCATGACATGCTTCCTTCTATGAATGTAAGTATTATCTATCTATCTATCTATCTATCTATCTATCTATCTATATATATATATATATATATATATATATATATATATATATATATATATATGTGTGTGTGTGTGTGTGTATAAATATATATCACTTCCCTCAGAAATGACAAAGGAAAATATTTTCAAAACAGTTCTTATTGTTCACTGTAATGTCGGGCCATCTAAATCAGAGAAGATTGAGAAGAATTTATAGGAGGTAAAAACTAAAGCTTTGTAGTATTCATTTTCTTCTACATTTATATCAATAAAGATACACATGGGAAAGTTCTCCCTCTTCTACAAACATTCAATGCAGGTTCTAAAAGGAGCATAATATTTTTCTTACCATTTTTAATATAAATTCCCCTGTTACTCATTCTTATGAGATATTGCCCGTTGTGCAAATATTATCTCAGGGAATGCGTCAAAAGCAATCTTCTAGCAAAAAAGGAAACCCTTCACACGACCTTAGGCACCGACAACGTATTACAGTAGAGCGTAGAGGTGAGGGCACCCCTGATCCCTTCAAACAGCTAAACGCATCCTGTCTACCTGGTTCCTGTTGAGAGACCTTTAAAGAGTGCGGCAGGTCAAGAAAGCGAATTCTGTGAAGTGCCTTGAATGAAATGATATCGTTATTAAAGTTTATTTTGAGTAATTCGGCATTGTCAAGATTTCGGTATCTCTTGACCCAGACCTAGTCCCGAAAGCTAATGAGATGCATCAAGAACAAAAGACAATTGTGAGTACTTAAAATTAGTGTCTCTCTTTTGATATGCGACTTAGTTAGAACGATATGATGTGGGTGGAATCCATGTTCTATATACATTTATGTCTGCGCGAGAACGAGAGAATGTGCATAGATGCTTATAGAGAGATTTTAATCGTGCTTTCTTTCATGAGTTATTCTTCTAGTGTCATTATATTTAAGAAGCGAAGAGCGAAAATGCAACAAGTTGTTTTTCATCGCTGTAACTATTTCTGTTGTATAAAAGTTCATGGGAATTATCCATATCTCTCCCCTTAGTAATTACCCTGAAATAACAGAAGAATTTATATTTTATACCTGTTTTTATAATTTTTTAAAACTTTTTTCCCTTTGGAACCGAAATATTTACTCATTTTTAAAAGTTATGCTATCTGTTACAGTATAAAGATGGAAGAAAAAAGATGGAATGCTCTATTTGCACAGTTTTTAAAATATGCCTGACGTAATGTTACCATGAGACTAGGTTTTCATAACTGCATCAAAAGCGGATCCGGAAAGATGTAACCTTGGTTGTAATGATAACTCAATACATGATGAAGATATATGAATTAACAACGCCTCATATTTACAGAAATCCGATCGATTAATGTTCATTCAACAATTTTGTCATTCATGTTAATGAGACAAGGATTTTCAATAATTGTGTCTCATTTGTATTTTAGTTAATATTATTATTAATTTAAATAATAATATTATTACGTTGCATATTCAGTCGGAATACAAATTCCTTATTTTCACAGTTATCGATTACATTTGAATTTAACTTTAAGGAAAGATAATTTTGAACTCAATGTAAGTTTAAACTTGCAGTCCACATATATATGACTCCAGGACTGATCAAATAGTAACTGTAATCCAGAATTTATATAATCAGATAGCTAGTAAACGTTTTAGTAGTTCGTTTATAAAATACAAATCATATTAAAGGGTAAACATTCATTACCAACGAATTCTCATTCGTGTCATTGTTACGATTGACTAAATTTTATCATTGGAAAGGGATTTTGGATTGGAGACTTGCCTAAATATATAGCCAACGTATATGTTACCAAAGACTGTTCAGCTAGAAATTATAATCTTGAGATCGTTTTATTCGTTTTGAAGAAGATGTTTTTGCTTTCGCTTTGTAAAATACTGATCTTTAACGCTGCTAAAAGAATAAACATTTATTAATAACACTCTGTTACTAACCAGGATTTAATTAATTTTAAGGAAAATGGACTTTTTATATGAGGTACGTCTAAATATGAGATTCCTTTGATGTGACTCTAGGATTGTACGAATAGATAATTTTATCAAAAAGTTCGTTTTACCCCATTTAAAAGAAGCCTTTTCGAAATGGCTTTATAAAATACCAAACACGTCATGAGCTTAGAATCATTCCATCTTTTTAAAATTTAATGCACTGAAAGGTGGTAAATATATAAATAGAAATCAAATTTACTCAAAAGGAAATGGAATAAAGGCAATGTCTGGGTAATACGATAATTGGTTTTACTGCAACTTTTCTTTTGCAATGTAGATATAAGCGTTTTAGCGTCTAAACTTTGATGTAATTTCCTCTCTAACTTTATAATTATATTAACTTAATTAACCGCCAACGTTGTACCGCGGGAACTTCCGAGTGGGTACGAATCCAAATGTCAGATATTCTAGCAAAATCCCCGCAAAGGATTTCCTGCATTGATTCGTCTGTCAGGTACCTCCATAATGAATCAGCCTACAACATTCACCGTGGGTGAATGTGTACTGGATAAATGTTTTTCACATTGCATAATATGAACGACAGCTAAAAAATAAATTGTATACTTTGTTATAGGGTTTGTTTCTAAATAAAAGGGAAATCTAAGATAAGACATTCCAAAACAAGCATACCAAAAAGCTAAACAAATTGTCGTCGATAGCTCAGGACACCACACAAAGTATACACTCATTGACTGTTTAAACTCAATTTATTACATATCTCAATAACGGACTCAGACCCATCGGTTACGCGGTCACAAGCACCGCAAAACACGTCTCTCCCGAAGGGGTCTCTCGCTGAACACTGATAAACAAACACCCTTCTTTTTAAAAGGGGGTTCTGCTGCAACAGCGCTTGGGGGGTTGGTTCAGAACACAAATCATACCTGTTTCTACTAAAGTTTCTATTCGTATTATTATTTCGTATCACTAGTCATATGGAACTATTCACTATTTGTCATATGGAACTATTCACACTGATTTATAACTACTCATTCAAACATTTTCTTCATTGTTAATGAATCTTGTAACCTCTGGAACCGAATGAGAGACCCACTTATTCTAGGGCAAGCTATCATCTTTTTTAACAAAGGATGAAAAATACCAAATAATTTGAATAATTAAAATTAAAATAAAATTGTACAATTTAATTTGTTGCGGTATGTTTAGTTAGTAGCTGCCCACATTGCATAGTGGTTATCGAAAATAGTTATCACCATGTGGGCTTGGTTCATATCCCGGCTAAAGAAGCTTGATCCTGTTATGTCCCCTTAAAAAGAGCAATATTCGATCACTATTTGTCACCATAATGAATTAGACAACAAAATTCGTGGTGTAGGTAGGCGAATGGTCTCAGCGTTAGTTGCTTACTGCATTAGATAGAAAAAACGTTTCCTTTGAATCTGTTTTACTCTTTGTGAGCCGCAGGAACTCTTTGTGAGCCACAGGAATATCAGAGTCAAAATTATGGGCACGCAGATCGCTATTTTCGCAATATTGTAGATAGAATACTGCCAGTGTGCATTATTTGTCGAGAGAAATTAATCGGCTATGTCTTTTTTTCAGTTTGGTTTTTGCAGAAACACAAAGAGTAAAAACATATGATCATATGAAATATCCTCTAGGGCGGTTAGATTTTTCTAATTTTATTTTTTACCCAATCTGTTTAAAAATGTAATAGTTTAAGAATGTTTTCAAAATCGTATTAGAGACGTAAATAATCAAAATACACAAATTTTACCACTTATACCTCGGGTTCCTTGTTATTCGGGCCAATTAATTTTCTGATAGACACGAGAAAATGAAAAAAAATATTGGTAACTGAAAAATGGCTTTTTATATCGTAGTAAACGGATTCTTAAGAAGTTTTAAAAGAGCTTAATTTACTATTTTAAGTGGAAATTCTCTCAGAGGATTTTCGGAATTGATGGACGGGCAACCCTTCCATACTGCATTTCTCTGCGTGGGAACTCGATAGCAGCCCTTTTCTGGAATGCGAGACGTCGTCGTTTGGTGGTGTGTGTGTGGCTAATGTCCCTGGGGGATGACAACATTACACCCCAGTCCGGTGTACATATGAATATAAGACATAGAAACAGACAAATGACACAATCACAGAAGAATTTTATTGACAGACGATGACACCGGCGATGGACGATGGGTTGCAGCTCCCCTTTCTAGACGGGGTTCCAATTGCAGGCGGAAGACTGACCGGTTCCCCAGAATACAGCCAAGTCTTATGCGGGAATCGAACCCACACTCCCGGCGTGGCAGGCTGATGTCGTATCCACTTAGCCACTGGGCGACCGTTTGGTGGTTAAAGACTAATGTCAATTTCATGTTTTTTTTGTAGTTTCTTGATTTTTTTGTATTTTTCTTGTCATTTTTTGTAACCCCTTGTCATTGGAAATAAAATTTAATATAACTTGATTATACTAGTAACACAATTTACATAGATTTTAATTTTTTCATCTGTAGAAATACTGTTATATTTCCCTCTTTATACACACCACGTTGTTATTCTACTAGACAATTTGTACTTTAATGAAACCTCTTTTTACCAAATGGCGTGGATAATCCGTTAAGGAGTTATGTTTTGCAATTTTTAAAATGCTTTTAGTGTTTTGAAAAAAAATATATGTATACAAATCTGATATGTATACAAATGATATGTATACAAATGATATGTATACAAATCTGATATGTATACAAATGATACCTTAGTAATTAAAAAAAATCAAGATTTAATACTTGTGCCTTTCTTCTGGTTCCGAGAGGTGAAACGTCAAACAAACATCCTCCCTTTGCCTCTTTGACATCGGTGAACTACTGCTGCAAATCAGGAACTTGACCCACAGAGAAAAAGCATTTATCTTCCCAAAGGTCTTGTCAATTGAAGGACTTTGACTTATGTCACACCGTACGTAGCATATGCCTTAGGCCATTGGCTGAGAAGACGTACGGGCTCCAAACGAGTCTGAGAGTAACCTGGAATATTTCAAAGCATAATTTAATTTTTAGACGATTATTTTTTATTTTTTTTTTGCATTTAGTATCGTGGACAAAAGAAAAATGCAGAAGAAAAACTTTGGCAAAGCTTTTGAAGGGCAAATCATGCCTAACAACCTTCATTTCTTTAGGTAAGGTTGTTTAAGATGAAAGGTTTTTGACAGGTTATGTACATATATAAATATATATATATATATATTTTTTTTCTCGTTTACATCTTAAAACACTCACCAGATGTGTTTAAATAATTTGCTTTCTTCTATACTTTATTCACATTGTTCCTATATTTGGAAAAGAAATTAATCTCAGAGGATCAAAATAATCCCCTCTTGAATTAATTTTATCAAGTATCTGACGCTGAAACATTCTTCCCAAAAACATTATTTTAACATGTCTTTTGTCCTTACATTAAAAACAATCTGATTTTTTAGGTTAAAAACAGTTTGGCAAATTTAATCATGTATTATTAAATATGCCAATCAAATATTCGCAAAAAAGTTTCGGGAAAAGAAATTAAAAGAAATATTGCTAATGTAGTATATTCCGGATTAGCACAGATCAAAATTAAAAAAACACATATTTGTGGTAATTTCTCGGAATCTTCATTTTCTTAGGCAGTAATAAGTATTGATTAGCTGATATATATAGAAATGAAAAGTAAGCTATGACTTCTAGCTAACGGAAAAGAAAACGTTTCAAACTGATGAAAATAACCGGAAGACTGTAACTAGAGACCTCCTTACATGCATAATTAACACTTGACTTAATTTCTATTGCTTGTGGTTATAAAGGGAGGTATTTAATCTTCTATTATGAAGGACTGTCAGGTATCTCAAATATGTACATTGTTCCTGCCCTTTTGGGCATATATTAATTCTGTTCCTGAAAGCCTTTGTGGTCAAATATGTGTCATATTAAAAAGATCAAAGCCGCTAGTTGCAGAAATAACAGAGATAAACATTACGTGACTATTGACTTTAATTGAAATTAAGAGTATTCGAGTTTGGTTTAAAAGCGAATCAAGTTAATTTAAATTCCAACCATATTGTTCTTTGTGAAAGTACAAAGGCACATAAATTTTAATCCTTTCATTTAGTTTTATTGAAGTAACAAATCCGTTATGATTATCCCAGTAAGACATGATCCAGTTGATTTTGAAATCACCAGGTTTAATTAAGATAACAGGTTTATAGACATTCTGTTTCGAATGTACGTAGAATCAATTTATGAAAGTCTCTAATAAATGTACAAATCTCTATTAATGAATTTTACATCTTGTCTAAGAGCATTTTCCCTCCTGAAATGATACTATGTAGAAACCGTAAAAATATCTGCTGTTAAGTCAGCGTGATATTAACTAAATCACGAAAAGAATGCTTGTAGTGTATTAAATAGGTTATATTAAAAGAATCTATTTGTTTATATCTCCTGTTACTCAGTTGTGAAGCAAAGATTTCATACTGTGCTACGGCAGTGAAACCTTAAAGCTAAGGCTTTTCCGTTAAATTCCATAATAAATGATGGTTTGTAGAATACAGCGTGATTTCCTGTTGTAAGTTGTCCACTAATAAAGATAAATATCTTTTTATGCGTTGGGGGATATATAATTTTTAAAAATATTTTTTCCAGATGTTTTGTCCTTGTAATGGAAGTTTTATAATAATCAGTGATCTCAGTTCCCAAAGCCCCTTAATGGTTAGCGCGTCGGAATTCAGTACTGAGGGTGCTTGCATTGAATCTCAGCAAGTGCCACTAAATGTCTTTGTGTCTACAATGGGCACGTTGAATCTGTAGTAGGGTTTCCAAAACGGATACATCCGTATCCGTTATACGCGGTTTTTAAATTCTTAACCGTATCTGATATCTGTCCAATATTTTCCGGATATCCTCAACTTACATTTTAAAAATTTTCCTTACGGGGTGGGATAGCATGTATATATATATATATATATATATATATATATATATATATATATATATATATATATATATATACATACATACATGCTATCCTACCCCGTAAGGAAAAGGTTAATGAAATGTCTTATTGATCCCTCAAATGTCTCCACAAAATCTGTTCTAAGTTTTGATACAGCTCTTATGAAGAGACTTTTCCCTGATGAGACTATACAGCATTCTGAGGATGAAGAAGACATTTTGTGGAAAGAATTCGCATCCCATGGTGAACCAAAAAAAGACTTAATGAAGAACTAAATTCATACATTCCAAACGCATCCGGAGTTGAACATGTAAGAATATCAAATGATAGCGTCACTTTAAAGCAGGAATTTAACATCTTCAAAGAGAAAAAAAATATTGAGTTCCTTTATCAGGCACTTAAAACAGCGAAACCGACTTCAAGAGATTTAGAGAAAGCATTTTCCGTTTCTGAAAATTTCTGTAAAAAAATTAGATCTAGGCTTTCTTGTGCATAACTGAATTCATTGGTATTTTTTGAAATATTATTATTTAAATAAAAAATAATAAAATTTCGTAATTTAAAATTTAAAAAAACAATAAAAGTAATATTTATAAAGTTCAATAATATTTATTTTTATTCGGTTATCCGGTATCCGCAGGATAATTTCAAAACTACTATCCGATAACCAAGTTTACTGACAATCCAGATATTTGGAAACCCTAATCTGCAGGCTCTGTGTGTTTTGGAGGGAGGAGAGGAAGGTAGAGCCCCCTTCCCCCCACGAGGCACCCCTCGGGGTCCTTGATCTAATCCAGGGGTCTCCAAACTATGGCCCGCGGGCCAACACCGGCCCGCCATAGTTTATGTTCATTACATTGTAAAATTTGCAATCTAAGTAAATCATACAAAATAATAATCAGATGTTTTTATTTAACGACCAATTAAGAAACACAATATCTGGCATACATAATGAAATTGAGCATTTTAACTGTAATTAAAGATATGAGATTTGTCCTAAAAACTTACAATAAGTGACATACATAGGTGATTTACGTAATGAAATGAAACATTTTAATTCTGATTAATGAGATTTATGTAGCTATAACTTCCCACTGACAATTGTTTGCAGTAGTGGATCAAGTTTACTAGTGGAAATTATCAGCAGGGACTTCAAATTCTCATGAGTTAATTTGGATCTGTAAATATTTCTTTTTTGTATATTTCATTTTGGAGACTGTTTTTTCACACAGATAAGTAGTGCCGGAAGCTGAAAAAAAGCCACGGGTAAATTTATGCAACTGATCAAACTGTCTGATTGGAAGACTCTTATAAAATTCCAGCAATGATGACTTTAAATATTTTTCTTTAAAAATATCGCTACACTGCAAATCAATCTTTTCTATTTGAAGTTCTTGGGCAAGGATTTCTATGTCGGCGTTAAAAGGATTGCCCTGCACTTAACTTCTCTACTCTCCGCCCTGCACCTAATTTCTCTACTCTCCGCCCTGCACCATAGATATCTCACTCGCCGACTAGTCCCGAAACGGAAATTTGCGCGTAATTCAAAACTACAGTGTGTTGGTATAATGAGCTAGCTAGCCAGGTTTTGGCCCTTGTGACTTAGTGGAAGAGTCAGTGTGGCTTTTAGGCTAAAAAGTTTGAAGATACATGATCTAAACCAGGGATTCCCAACCTTTTTCCTACAACGACCCCTTTTAAAAGAATGATTTTCTTCCTCGACCCCCCCCCCCCCCCTCACATTTTTTTTCTATAATATGCAGCATACAACATAATTATAATACTAATAATTGCACATAAAGCCCTTAAAGATAACAATTTGACTAATAATATGAACAGGGTGAATTGTACAAAGCTTTATCTATTAGAAAACAAAAGTAGAATTGCTGGGAGATTATTAGAAATTATTTTATGTAAAATAAATAATGTTTTATAAATAATAAATCTTCAATGCATTGCGCGTAGATTTTTTTAAAAAAACTATTAGAGATATGTATTAAATTATTTATATATATCTGTATTTATACATATTAATACTGATATTATTATCTAATAATTACATGCCTAAAAAATTAAATTTTAAAACAGAAAAATTTATCATCGACCCCCAATACACATCTGGAATACTATAGATCCTTTTTAAATTTCCATCGACCCCTAAGGGGTCCCCCTGGATCCCGTTGGGAATCCCTGATCTAAACTAAGGTGTTTTAGGGGGAGAGGGGGGGCAAAGTTGGTTCACCTATACCGTGCTCCGGTTGTGAAGAAGCCAGCAAATTCGCGGAGTTCGTATGAGGGAAAGAAAACAATATGTCTGCCGTGTTGAAAATAAAAAAGTTCTGTCATATGAATTAGGTGAATTCTTGAAAGGAGATTTCTTTTGAATAGTTCGCCAAATTTAGATATTTTTGGTGTTGTTTCAACTCTTGTTAAAAATAATCTCTAACGTCTGCCGAAATGAATGTAAGTGATTGCCATCGGATCGTAACTGATGTGAAAATGTCCGTGAATGACACCTGATGAATGACAATTGAATCATGACATCAAGTTATTTTTTAGGAAGGCGTTAGGGAACAATTGAAAAATTTTTCAATTATTTCATCGTTTCTGAATAAAGAAAGGAAAGAAAGTCTATTTGGAACACTGATTGGGAACATCATAATAGCGACAGAAATTATCGCAAGTCAAGCATTACGAGGTTATGACAAAGACTGTCTGAAGCTACTAATAATAAACCCAGTTATTTTCTTCTCAAATTGTCAACTGACCACTACTCGTTTCCTCTGGGAAATTATAATTCATAAAATAGCTTTTTTTTTAGACGGAAAAAATATTTACGACACGTTTACTGTGAAACCTCGAGAATTAAGTATACGAGGATATTTTTTCATGTATAGTTAAATTCTATTGTTGCTATTATCTGTAGTGTTATCTTTAAAAAGAATGAAATTTATCAAAGAGGAGGAAATGTCCTTTATTCTGTTGTTTGCTTAAAAATATATATTCCTGGACTGATAAATATTCACACTTTTAGCAATGAAACAATGTTAGCCATTTTGATCTTATACTGATATTTCAGATAAATATTGGTTTACACTAACGGCGTAGGTAAATAAATAGTACTTTATTTCAATTCTATCAAACTTCGATGCATAACTCGCTCTTAATTTTAGTGCATCTTATACCTCTCACCACATAAACTTTACAGATATAGAATTCTCTACAATGACAAGGAATAATTTTTGTAAATAACAGGTGTTTCACGAATGTTTAGAAAATCATTTGAAAGATAAATAATTTGATTGATGAATGATTATATCTGCAGTCAGAGATCAGGAACTGTACAAAATATTCAAAAATGTGTTAAAAAACTTTTCAATTTTCTATTTAATTGTTGAGCTACAGGTAGACTGTCTGTATAATGTGCATATCAAAGAAATGAAGTACTAAAATATATGTTTTGAAATATATATTATGATGTAGATCCCTGTTGATGCAATCAAAATTTAGGTGGCACCAGGGGATAGCTTTGAGTCACCTACATGGCGATTTCTGTTAAGAAGTAGTAGTGAACAGTTTCCGTGGAATATTGTGCGAATGTCTCAGGACAAGTGCCTACAGAGGAAAAAAATATTGTTTAGATAGAACGAGCATTTTATGTAGTTATTATGTTTTAGTAAACTAACAAATCTTCACATCGGAAAAGTTTTCATGTAATTTTTTCTAAAATAAAAAGGTTCTCATTCAAATTTTATCGTAACCAAATCTTATATTTGTCAATTTGTCTTATCATCTTTATCTTGTCAGTTTGTCAGCCATTAATTTGTTTTATCGTAACTAAATCATGGATATTAGTTTTGCTCATATGAATTACATAAAAGAAGGGACTTGCATTTTTCATAGTCGATGAAATACATTAAGTTCTATCTTTTGAGTCAAGCCACCTGCATTCCACTGCAACAAACACACATACGCATCTCCGCAAACCATATTGGTGGATAAGAAAGCCGAGCTAGCCGAAAGCTGTTGCTCTGAAAAACCACTTTGCCGTTAGATATTCTCAGAATTGAAGACTATATTAACAAGAGAAAATAGTGACATCTTTGCAATTGTTGAGGCGGGCCCCCTCGACGGACACCCTAGAATATTACAGACACCAAACTATTATTCTAAGGCTAGTTTGTATTGGGCCGCACGCAGGGAAATGGTCTTTCCGACTAATTCCTCGACGTAAAAAAAAACTAAAACTTTGCCGTTAGATTAACGTTGCCCAGAGAGCGCCACGAGGAGGAGGGTCCATCAATACACCCCAAGTGTGCTCCCACTAAATTTCCTTATAAAATACATGTAAGATTATAAAGCAGAAAATAAAGGATTCTTTTATTTCTGACCTCCAAAACCGTATTCAAAGTAAAGTCTGGAGCAAGACCCCGAATGGCCCACGTGAATCGCAGTTGCTGCTTTCAGGATTGAAACTGAACACGACAACCTGGCTGTGAATTTGAATTTACTGGGAATTTTTTCTAGACTTATATGCCCTCTTTGCAATCCCGACAACATGGACTGTAAGCACATCATATCCTGCTGTACCTTATCTGGGCAGACGTTATTGGGAGACCCGTGATAGCATGAGAACTTTGTCTTAGTTCCTTTTCTTGTTTATGTATTTTCTATTTTGTTCTCCTTTGTAGTTTTGTACTTTTCTCTTTCTTCTGTTAACCCAAGGACTTTGTCCACAAGTTTCTCTCTGCATTGGAAATAGAAAAAAAATAGTCGATAAAATATTGCAAATCCTGAAAAGGATTCCATTTATTAGATGAGACACTCAAAAGCAGTGAATCTCAACCCTTTTATGTCTAGTCCTCCCCGCCTTTTGATGAACTTCAGATTCCCCCCCCCCCCTTCCAGCCTTAAAAAACGTAACTAACGCTAGTAAAATACATTCTACACGTATTGTTTTACTAAACTTTCGTTCTTCTCTCCCCTGATTTTCTCACACGTCCCCCTAAAAGGGCGTGTCCCCCCCCCGAGGTTGAGAACCAATGCTCTAAGGCAGAGGTTCCCAACCTGTAGAAGTCTGCGGACCACTAAGCCAGAAATTGAACCATGTGCGGACCCCCCACCCCCACCCCCACCCGACTTGAGAAAAACCTTCCGGGGGGTATGGGGGTATAGAATATCCCTCAGGCAAAAGGGATACAGGATTAACATACATTCTAACGTATCATTCTAATGATAAAATAATTATGTTAAACTTTTAAGAAATTTTAATTCAACACCTGATAGTCATCGGATATGTTCGGCGCATCTAGTTCAATGAGCATTGCTTTCAAAATCCCCATTTATTTGGCAACTTTTTTATATGTGGTGCCGGACAACTCCCAAGGCTCTCTCGGACCACCGGTTGGGAACCACTGCTCTAAGAGGACGATGAGAGACACTAGAATATTTCTTGTTATACATACAGTAAGAACAGCCTTTATTATTAAAATAAGTCACATACTAACTCAGAAAAGCGCTGCTGGCATTTGGTACCAAAGTCTGTAGGTCCGAGTCCCACGATTGGCACGGATGTTTGTAGCCGTTCGGAATCGACTTTAAGTAGTAGGTCTCGGTCGAATTAGCCTTCGTGCAGCAAAACATGACCGCAGTGCTCTCAATCAATCAATGAATCATTCACACAAAGGTGCAATAAACATGAAAGCTTTGAGAGATGCCCAAAGATGACCCTTGTTTAATACCAGACATGAAGTGGAGAAATTTGAATGAAACTGATTTTCAAAGGCTATATTCTTGCAATTTTACCAATGTTTTTTTTTACCCCCCAAAAATTAAAAACAAAGCAAAACAGACAAACAAACCAATACCCCCCCCCCCCCCCAAAAAAAAAAAAAAAAAAAAAAAGCAAAACTAACCCTCACCCTTTCTAACATTAGTGGTTTACTCTAATTTTATTTATTATATTTTTAAAAAATGAAACAAAACCAGTTTGTGTCCTGATTGTTGCAAATCAGTTTATTGATTAGTGTTTAATAAATGAGAGAGTCTGTGGATTATTTTTTCATATTGTAGAAAATATCTATAAATTAAAATGAAATTCTGCATTATATGTGTTTTAAAATTTTAAAATGCCCCATCAAAATGTAAAGGGTTTAAAGTTACAGAAGAATAAGGAATAATTTGTGCAAACCTCACGCATAGAAATGCATAAGGAAAATGTGCAAAGTAAAACAAAGATAAATAAGCATTCATTTATAAATGTATTACAGTATTTTGCAGTAAAATGGGAAAGAAAACTAAAACATCCCTAATGGAAAAACCTGAATTCTTCGTCAAATCCTTGAGATCTAATAAAAGACCACCATATTTAGTAAGTACTTACTAATAAGAGAAAATTAATTTTATGTTCTTTTATTAGGTATAAAAAGGGCTAAAAGGAAATTTTTGGATACATTTAATGCATTGAATAGAGCAAATTCTGGTATATTTCTGCCTCGAATATAAATTAAATAAAAATATTACATATTGTACTTTGCAAAGTGCACTTAGTTCTATACTGAAATCCAAGTATGCATTTTGTTGCTTAGAGTTAATAGAAGCAAACCGGATTAAGAGAGCTGCTAGCTCATATCACAATAACGGGCATACAAAGTCCTCTATTAATACTCACTTTATTTGTATGCCGTGCTTGATATTTTATTATTTATTACACTAACTACAACACTAGACTTGTTCCCACAAAGGGGTTGAAGTACCCGATCCCCATTGTCGGTGTGTTCCACTGCTCGGCCTCTCCAGCTGACTGATAACTCCAGCGATCTTTTGTTCTGCGTCACGAGTTCGAGGAGTAATTTATGAACGCGTCAGTCCTCCCTGCGTCCAGTCGTGATGCTTCACTAATTAAGGTCCAATTTCTCCTAGGTAGTTTTTAGGAGCCTCAAAAAAAATTTGTTTACGAAAGTTACAGTTTAAATGAGCTGCTATTTTTTGGAGTGGAGTTGAGTGAATGCGCCGAGATAATTCAGGTCGGATATGTGAGGTAGGGGCAGCTCTGGGAGGTGCAAGGGATGGAAATGGATCATATTAGTGACCCAGTTAAGAGAGCCGAGATGGCTAAATGTCTGAAATACATGCTCTAAATTTTCCAGTGCATAAAATAGTTTAGTCATACACATGGAATGCGTTACATTCCGTCCAAAGCGTAGCTATGAGGGAGAGTTTTGTCGAACATTTCAAACGCGCCGCAGTATTGCGACACCGTTACTACGGGTCACAGCCGCGATTGTAAAAGAGAAGGGATAAACTGCCTATAGTTATCGCGTTAAGCGATTAAATCTAAAAGGCATTCTAAAGATCGCATTTCATAATGACTGAGCATGTAAGAAATGCATATTATTTGTACGCTAAAAATTTCTATACTTCTATAGAGCCTGAGAATAAATGTGTGGGTCTCGTGAACTGAAGCTTGTCCTAGTGGTAAATGGTGCTTGTGAAAATACATTAAGAGTGGTAATTAAAATAATTTTCTGCTTCGTCTCATAAAGTTAGATTACTTGATGAATTCCATACTTTGCTGCTCCAAGCAGCTACATATCGTATTGCAGAAATTAATTGCTTCTTAAACATTACCTATATGGATACCTAAACGCCAAAACCTTTCAACTACTATTTTTTGCTGTTTTCATTTTGTGTGGGAATACGATAACCCACAACTTCTTACATCTATTGATTCATAAGAAAACTCAATAAATAGTGTTAAGTGCATTTTAAAGACATTTTAATGAACAGTTGTGACTTATTTGTGACATATTTATCTACAGCTGTGACTTATTTGTTAAAATGTTTTTTAGCCCTCCTGTAAAATTTGTAATTTTTCAGTTGAGAGGTTTTGGAGTTTAGGTATCGATTATATGATCTTAAACTAATTACTTTTGCAAATTTATAGCTGTCTGTTTCACAAATGTAATGGCATTTTTTAGACTACTTTAACGAATGAGAGAACAGTTCTGCTATTGAGACATCTAAACTATGTGATCACGAAGAAAGGGAAATGTGAAATAAGATTAAAGTTTTTGCTCATCTCAGGTGGCTATCTGTTTAGAGGGAATCAACATCCGACGTTAAAATCTCTGTTCAGACAATGCACGAGTGGGACTTAATCTGTAGAGGAAATAAAGCTATTGACCGAAAGTACAGTTACACCATTTAGTAAAACATAAATTTTGCATGTATGAATTTTACTTGTGATATAATTACGTACATGTTCTGTACTTTCACTGTTTCAAAAAGTACAAAGTATATTTGTACTGAACATGCTCTCGGTGATTCATGCAACTTAAGCATGTCTCGCATAATATAAATTGATTCAGATGACCCTTGGTACTGAAAGATGAGGACCTACAGTCTAGAGTATATTCTCGTTCTTATAACAAGGAACGAGAATATTCTAATGGAACAATCAACTCAACGTCAAGGAATAATACAAAACGGGAATGGTTTTGTAAGTGTTAGTTCTAAAGAGTACCGAACACCGTCCCAAAGTGAAATCTTTAGCAAGTAACTGATACCGCAAGTAAGGCAATATACACTGCTGGCTACTGTAAATGCAACACCCTGAAGGAAAACATGCAAATAACATGAAATTTACAACATGCATTAGCGGAGGTGAGATATGCAAATGATTAGAATTTCAGCGCAGACGCACATCACGCGCGCCTGTGGCGCCACTTCAAAGCGCTATTTAAGGCTTGGAGATTTCGACGATTTCAAGTTCGGCAATTGTGTTTTTCTTGTGGTTTTTTCAAAAAAACGATCAATTATGCCTCGTCGAAAACAGCGATCATCTTTTGATCAAGTATCCGAGTTCGACAGAGGAAGGATAGTGGCCTACCGAGATTGTGGATTATCTTTCAGGGAAATCGGTAGTCGTGTTGGACGAAACCAAACAACTGTAATGAGGATATGTGATCGTTGGATGCAGGAGGGTACGACGGACCGGCGTGTTCGATCGCATCCACCTCAGCGCATCACTTCACGTGATGACAGGCAAATTGTGCGCATGGCAGTGACGGATCGCTCAGTCACATCACGAACCATAGCACAGCACATGCAGTCTGTAACGCATCATCCAGTGTCTGCGCGTACCATTCGACTCCGTTTACAGCAGAGTGGTCTGTCCGCAAGACGTCCATTGCTTTGTCTACCCTTGACACAGAACCACAGACGTCTCCGCCGCCAATGGTGCGATGACAGAAGGATGTGGACGGCAGAATGGAATGAAATTGTCTTTACTGACGAGTCATGCTTCTGTCTGCAACACCACGATGGTCGCATTCGAGTCTGGAGACACCGTGAAGAGAGGATGCTGAACAGCTGCGTTATGCACCGCCACACTGGTCCTGCACCGGGTATTATGGTATGGGGCGGTATTGGATATCACTCTCGCACACCTCTAGTACGCATTGCCGGTACTTTAAACAGCCAGCGCTACATCTCCGAGGTGTTGGAGCCAGTTGTCCTTCCTTACCTTCAGGGCTTGCCCACAGCCATATTTCAATAGGATAATGCGCGACCACACGTGGCACGCATTGTCCAACGGTTCTTCGTCAATCGCCAGATTGAATTGCTTCCCTGGCCGCCCCGCTCTCCGGATCTTTCGCCGATAGAAAACATGTGGTCCATGGTTGCTCGACGATTGACCCAGATTCCATCCCCAGCTGCCACAGCAGATCAACTTTGGCAACGTGTGGAAGCTGCTTGGTCTGCTGTACCCCAAGAACTCATCCAAAGTCTCTTTGAATCAATGCCGAGGCGTGTGGCAGCGGTGATCTCCAACAATAGCGGCTACTCTGGCTACTGATTTTGGCAGGAACCACACTTCACAGAAGTCTATAAATTTAATCATTTGATACTTGGTCAACATGTTATCTACAAAATAAATTTTGTTGTGATATCTCTTGTCTTTCTTGGTGTTGCAATTTAGGTGGCCAGCAGTGTATAAATAAATTATTCTATATTTTTGGTGGTGCCACCAATAAATTTTTATCTTTGTTTTAAACCACAGGAGGTGCCGCAATTTTTCAGCAAATTAAAAGCGGAAAACCGAGAAATCTACGTGGGTAGTAAGTACCTACAAAACATATTTAATTTCAGAATGTATTTTTTTGTAGTTTAACTATTTATTTTAAGTTCTGTACTTCAGCATTTAAGATTTCAAATTACTCCATAGCTGAATCCTTTATTTTCCATCTCCTTCTCCCCAACAAGCAAACAGACAGTGGAGTGACGGAAAAACCGTAAATCCCGATAGCTCTTTTACTGTTTTCTACACAATTTATCAAAAGCTTTACAGATTTTCTTTCCTATTCAAAATTATTTGTATTTATTCTAAATACTTCTATATATCATCCTTTATCTTGCCTGTTTCAAAGATTTGCAGTTTGCTTCTAAACTGTTTCGAAATTGAATTAATTTAACTGCACCTAGCTTAGATAGATCTACTTGATCAGCCTATCTAAGCCAGGTGGAGTTAAGCTGATTTCTTAACTAAAGTTATTTCTGGATATGTTTTAAAGTTAATACGGACGGTAGGTTGATCCCTTTTTAAATACGGGGTTTTTATAATGCAAAAAGCATGTTTGTGAATAAAGTGCTATAATGCATTTTCTTTTAATAGTGAGAATTTGTGAGGTGGTTCTGGGAAAAAGGTATGAAAGAGACTAAAAACCATTTAAACTGCAAACAAAAAGATATTTTTGACCCTGATATGCATGATTTCCATCTATGGATCAATTCTATCTTCCATCTATAGCTCTTTCTAAATTTCAAAAGATATTTCTACGCCTAGCTTGTTTTTTACTTACTAATCCGCAAATATGTTAAAGATATCAAAATTTCTTCCAGATAATGGAGTTGTAAGTGATTTCTTACCTTTAGTATACGAATTCATACCGATTAAATAACTGAGAATTATTTATAAATTTTTCGCTTCTGTTAATATTTATGTTTACTTTAGATACTCCAGTGCCGTTCTTTATCATACCACAGTGAAAAAAAAATTCACAACGGTTTCGAATTGGATGTAACTTCAGAAATCTATCTACGTACAATTAAAATATGACTGATGGATAAAATCTATTCATGGAAATTTTTAACAGATGCTACGACTGCATAAAGTTTATTGGAGTCCATCCATACTTTGTCACCGATTCACCCATTAAAAACGAAACGATAGTCCTATTGTAAACAAAGCTGAAATAATATTAGTGAAGAGAATTAAATTTAAATTCTGGGAATTTCATATGAAAATATGAAGTTATGCTTCTTGGAGTATTAAAATAGCATCCTTCTATAAATCAACACAGGCAAACTTTTACGTCGGTTTGTTTGGATATAACACGAATAAGTCTCATAAAAATAGTAATTTTATACTTTTGTATATTTTAATAAGAAATAAATTTTTTTCTCATTATAATATGTACTTTACATGAGATTACATTTAATATATAAAAATTCTTACTCGATTGTTTCGTAAGAAAAGAAAGTAATATACTTTTAGCAAAGATTATATTACCTAGAATCCATCACCATTGTGTTGCGTTTTCTTTTAGAAATACATAAAATCTGTTACCCGAATAGAAATATATGAAATTTGCATCTAATATAATGTGGTGAAATTTTTTTATCAATAAAATGGCCATTAAATGCCCTAAATATAAATTTTCAAAATTTATTATGACTTCAAAATTTCATTATCTTTTAGAAATTTACAACAACAAAATTTTATCAAAAGCTTTCGTTTGTAGTTTCTTGAACATAAAATTGTTCATCAGATTGGAAGTAAAGTTAATGGCAATTTTGTGTTTTCAAGGGTGTAAATGCATTAGCACAATAAGCTTGTTACCCTCAAATGCTATTGATTTTTTAAGTACAATAGTTTCTATATTCCAAAGTATCATAAAAATGGGATTGAATTTTACTGAAAACTATACTCGGTTTGAAACATTTTCTGTTGTAATTAACTTAAGGCGATTATCAGATTAAAATATACGGGAGTGACGTCAATAGCATAATATGCATCGAACTGTCTTTTCTTTTACATTGCATTTGATTATAAACTTACGACAAGGTTCACATTTATTATAACCAAAGAAAATAATTGAATTTCTGTCTCTCTCTCTCTGAAAGTTATTTTTAAGTTTTCTTTACTTTGATCTCTGATTCAAAATTCTTAAGATGATAGGCATATCGAATGCCTCTGTTTCATAACAGAATATCATTAATAAACCTCCAGGATAAAAATAGTGGTTATAGGTGTCTTTGAATTTTCATTAACACCTTTCTTTCTGTCTCTCTCTTTCACATATATACACATTATGCCCACACAAAAATATTTAAAGCATTTCACACCCACAAAATGTTATTGTGTAGTTAGATAATAGTAAATTAAATGTGATGTAAAAAAAAAGCGTTATCTTAGAATTTCAATCTAAAGTTTCCGAGAAGTGAGAATCCTAACAACAAATAAACCAATAATGAACTTCTTGTAAAATATTGTTTAATGAGTCAAAATTTCTACATTTTTATGTTTCTCAGTCAGAACATTGTCTTCCATTCCTAAAAGTATACTATTTAGGTTTTAATTAGTAGACTTTTATTTCAGTGCATATGTGTTTGTGTTGATGATGTAAAAGAAAAGGAATTATTAAGAAAATATTCAGCTTCGTTTGAATAATTATGGGGTCATTTGGTTTACTTGTGATCAAGTTGCACGGACCAATGTCTACTAAATATGAGCTCAATAGACTGTGAATGAATTTATTTTTATTGCGTATAACTTCACTATTAAATGATACGTATGTCAAAAATCCATAGCCCTCTTTTGATAATACACTGCCCTCTAACTTTTTCTTTCCTGCATGTAGTTTCCTCAAACTTCATGCAGAGATCCATTTTTCAAATTCTAGAAACTGCAATTCCTTTCTTGTAGGAATTTACTGACTTTGAGTAGTTTAACAATCATTTGTGAAGTGAGATCACTGGAAGTTTTTAACGCAAGGGTTTGACAACCGAAAAATAAAATGGGAAAGCAATAACAAAAAATATCTAAATCCCAGTTAGGAATAAAATACTCGTATATGAATATGATTTTAGATATGGAGTTCCTTAGTGAGGTCTCCTGTTCCCTTGGCTTCCCCAGAGCTGTGAGAGTGGCGAACTTTCGACTTAAAACAGGCCACGATTGTATACAGAGGCACCTTTACCGTATTAGTCTGGTGGACGCTCCATTGTGACATCAACGATATGACTATTGCCCACCTAGGCAGTTGCTCAGAACTCAAAGACGTTGTTGCAGACTTTTCTGCAGATAATGTTTATACTGCTTTTCTTGTTTCGCGACATTATTTAATATCATTTGGCTGCCCTAGAGAGACTGATGGTGAAATTTGACCAGTAGTGGGATTCACCGGTTCTGTAGAACCGATACCTACATTAGGTATCGGTTCTACAGAACCGATGCGAATCGTCTGAAGCCCACCACTGATTAGGACATAGAACCTGTTCTTAATTTATTTGAATACCACCACTGAGTTTGATCAAAGTCTGGCATAGGAAAAAAAATGTATATGAGTATTTCAAAGAAGGCTAAAGTGATAATTATCCTTGCAAAACGAGGAAGCTGGGAAAAGCAGAAAACCACCGTCCCCTGAAAAAAAAATTCCTACAAAAATTGATAAACGACGCATGATTTCATGTAATTTTGTTTGAAAAATGAAAAATTAATAGAATAGTTTGAAAAATGAAAAGGTTCTAGAGGAAAGCAAACATATACTCTCGCTTCTCTAGAGTAAATACACAAATGTTCCTATAAGCATGATACTTATTTTAAGTTTTATCTTTGCACAAAAATTTATTCTATTGTAAACATATGCATGATAATGTAAATGCGCGTTAAATTAAATTAATTTCTGACGGATTCCATAAAAGAGTTTAAAATATTTAATATCTTTCGGATCTCTATTTTAAACTTAAAATACCTGAGTTCTTCGCAATTGCCAATTAATACTATTATGAGGTTTGTCAAGACCGTCATTGAAGTGACATGGGTTAATAAGTGGATGGACATCATGTTTATTTAGAAAGTAGCCAGCTCACGTTCAAATTCCATGTTAGCCAATTACTTTTTCATTTGGGAGAAAAATAATGATAGAGTGCGTCGATGAGCAGTTGTCATTATGCTAACATACATTTGAAATCCAGTTGCTCTGAATGAATATCGTTGCAGTGTTGTTTTCGAAACCAATACGTTGAAGACTGCATGACATAATATTATAAATTATCACCATCATCATAGGCGACACAGCCTCGTTTGGCTCCTGGCCTTCCGCTGAAGATTTTGCTAGACATTTCTACCTCTAGCTATAGCACGCCAGTTTTTTCAAGTAATTGCTTGGGAATCCTTCCCCTGTGAGTTTACCCAGATCAATCTGGGTCTTCCACACTTTTCCTTTCCATAAAGTTTTGCAAGACAGAGCTCTTTAGCAGAAATTGAGTCATTCATTCTTGTATGATAGGCAACTCAGTGACATCGAATAATCTTAATGGATTTTATTTTATATGGATCTTTGAAAAATCTGTATAATTCAAAATTGAAACCTTGTCTCCATTGATCCTTTTCTTTTATACTCCCAATGATATTTCTCAGTACTTCGTGTTCAAAAAGAGTTATTTGTCCAGGTCGTGTATATATATATATATATATATATATATATATATATATATATATATATATATATATATATATATATATATGTATATATACATGTATATACATATATATATGCAGGGTGATTTTTTTTAAAACTGACACTACTCAGAGCCATCTGTAGCACGATCTATCAGCTGGAATTCTACCAAAATTGATAGAGAGACTAGGGACGACATGGGAAAGAGTTTCCGTGAAAAAAAAAAGTTCCAAATGTCACCGATAGGGGACGACATGGCGCTTTTTTTGTCGGCGCACTCGAGAATTTGCATAAAAGGCAAGTAAAACATCAAAATAGAAATTCACGACTATAGTTGACAGTAGCGCTAGTACTTTGGACTATAAAGATAAGGAATGAATACCAAAAAAGTTGTTAGCGGACAAATGAATAACAAAGTAATTTCACTGCAACACCACTTTATTCAGCAAATTCACTTCTCCCTCATTCAATGTGACCACAGTCCTGGTGGACGACACATTGCATCCTGAACACTACGTTCTCAACGGCCAAGCGTAACATGTCACCAGGAATGTTCATTAAAGTCTGGGATATTTTGTCCTTTTGGGCCGCCAAGTTCGAGGCTCCGTCAAGATACACCTTAGAGTTTAAATAATCCCACAGAAAAATATCATATGGGTTATCACCGGGGAGCGAGGCGGCCATGCAAGTGGTAAAAAGCGACTGATGACCCTTTCTTCTGTAAATCGAAGGCACAACAGACTCTGCACCGATCTTTATAGCCCAAAATAGTGGCGCTGCTGTCGACTACGTAGTCATGAATTTGAATTTTAATCTTTTATTTGCCTTTTATGCAAAGTCTCGGTTGCGCCGACCACAACAGCGTCATATCTCCTATCGGCGACTTTTGAAACTCATTTTTTTTCTCGGAAACTCTTTCTCATATCATCCTTAGTCCCTCTAAAAATTTTGATGGATTTCCGGCTGATAGATCACGCTATATATATATATATATATATATATATATATATATATATATATATATATATACACCGGGTGGTCATAGAGAAACTTTGCCGATATATGGACCTCTAGCGGCTGTTTCGCTCAACCGATGGAGATGAGATTTCAGATATAGTTATTCAAAGGTATGAGCTCGGGATTCTATGAATGGCAACAAAGTGGCGCTCACAGTTACGGTTATAGGTACAGAAACTCGAAATTTTCAAAAGGTAACACCCACTTTTTTTCCTTTGCAAAAGGCTCAGCGCATGCGAAAACCCTAGAGAGTGTTGAAACGGTATGTGTATCACAAAAAAATGTTTGAGTTATGCACGCACAAAAAACAGCTCTGCGAGTGGCCAACAAAGACACGATCGGGGCGCACGGAGGAAATTTGCATATGACAGAGGCTAAAAACTAATCACAGAACACCGTTCGCCAGATATTCAACGTAGAAAACCGATAAAAAGCTCTCTGATCGTATTTTTGCTAGCCATTCGCAGAGCTCTTATTTTGTGCGTGCGTAACGCGTCCGTTTTTTGTGATACACGTACCGTTCCAAAGCTCTCTAGGGTTTTCGCATGCGCTTGAGCATTTTGCAAAGGAAAAAAAGTGGGTGTTCCCTTTTGAAAATTTCGATTTTCTGTACCTATAACCGTAACGGTGAGCGCCACTTTGATTGCCACCTGATTGCCATTCACAGAATCCCTAGCTCATACCTCTGAATAACTATATTTGAAATCTCATCTCGATCGGTTGAAAGGAACAGCCGCTAGAGGTCCATAAATCGGAAAAGTTTCTTTATGACCACCCTGTATATATATATATATATATATATATATATATACATATATATATATATATATATATATATATATATATATGTGTGTGTGTGTGTGTGTAATCAAATATGTTGTACTGTTTAACCCAAAACAGAATGTTATCATCTTCATCTTTTATAAGTAAGGAATATCAATGTGGAGGTATTTGTTTGACTTACTTTTTGCTCCCGGATATCGAGTAAGGCTTTGTTAGAAAGTCCTAACTCTGACCTGAAAATTGAGAAGTGTTGATTCACAAACAGCAACAAACACCATTTTAATTGTGCGCCTCAACACGCGAAGTAAACTGAGCAATAAAGAGAAGCAATTACTTTCTCCCACCTTTATCTACACCTGATTCCAATCGATGCGACGGCCATCCTTTGTCAAGGCCCCAAGTTATTAAGGGGCCAATTGAAGGTAGGGAAAAACGAAAGGTAATTGGGATGACCTAGGTGTGTCAATCCTGAAAACCCGACGACCTACATAAAAAATTTTTCAGAAATACCTTTCCGAGACCTTTTTTTAGGACACCTCAAGAGATCTCGGGTGAAATAAGCCCAATCTGAAATATGTCCAGTAGTTGATTTTTTTTCGGGTATGCCGGAGGAGAAATATGCAACAGATTTAGGTGAATAGGACAATTAGAGGCTTTAGAAAAATACGCTAGGAAAAATTATGAACATATGTTATTTGTTTTTGACCATCTTTGTATTCAGCCGGATATTTTAAAATGAATGAGGTCTACGAGATACTTGTTTCGAATATTTATGAGAATTACAGACCATTGCATTATTAATGTTGAAAATTGGAAATTGCTAAAGTTTTGAGAAAGGTATACGCCAGAACCATGTTAATTCAAAATCGTGTTTTGATTTACATACTTTTCTTCTTCGATGTGAAAATTTATCAATTGTTCCACAAATTTTAATGATATATCTTTTTTTGAGTCTGAAATATGGTTAAAGTATTTTTAACAATAAAGGGATGTAAGAGAAAACGTAGAATTAATACCACATGCAGAGCTAATAGGATGAATATATACAGAGGCTATTCACACATTTTTTAGACGATGTATATTGTATTCACAAAACTAAATTACATAAAATTCTTGTGTTTTAAATGTTCTATTTGACATCCCTTATTCTGAACTATCTTTCGACACCGCAATTTCCAGGATAATAATGCCTTTTAAAGTGTCAGAAGAGGTATTCTATCCCATTCCTCCTGAACAGCTTTCCAGAGTCCTGTAAGGGTTTTGGGACGACGTTTGGATAATGCAGATTTTAAAAGTTCGAAAGCACAAAAATCCATAGGTGATACATCGGGAGATTTAGTAGGGATATCAGTGAAGGGTATGGCCTTGATACCAGTTTTTTGTTCCATTTCTTTTAGGAAATTTACAGTGGATTTTGATGTGTGACTGCTAGCTTTGTCCTGATGGAGTCTCACAGATTGATGGCACTGTGGGTAAAGCGATGGTATTTCATTCAGAAAAATTGGCGATAAAATATGTTCCTGGTAGTATTTGGAGTTAATCTTGACATTTTTTCCACTCTCTTTATTTTTAACTTGCCATTATAAGAAAAACCAGCAACAATCATGAATCCCTTAGAAAAACTTTCTTTCGATTCTTTGAACCATGTACTTAAATTTTTTTCTCCCCTTTTATGATAATAAATGGCTCTTTTTTTGTTGCAATCATTTAAATACACCCATGATTCATCTATTGTGACAATTGTTTTCCATTTTTCTTTGGATAAGTGTTTCTCATATAGAATTCTGCAGCGTGTCCTGCGTTCAGCGATATGATTTGGAAGAAGACGATGCACATTGCGTTTTTTCGCTTTCTTAAGATTTAAATCAACGTTTATCATTTTGTTTACAGTGGATACCGAGCATTTCAATGATTTTGCAACTGTCCTTTGACTAGGGGGATTTTCTTTTAACATTAAACAACGTACCTTTGCATAGTCGAAGATGTCCGTTTTTTCCTTGGATACTTGTTTGGAATTTTTGTCCCCCTTGAGGCTCCAATTTGACGTTTTTTTCCTTTTTTGTTGACGATATTACCTATCGACGCTTTAGATATCACAAAACCATGACTCTCACATCGTTTTTGGATAACGGAGTATGCATATTTTTCTTCGGAAACAGCATAAATGTAGCCTTCGAACCACTGCTTTGTTAAAAACGCCATTTTGAATAAAAACAAAACTTTCAAGCCGTAGACGATAATTTTGACTTTTAAAAACATAGTACAATTGCAATTATTTCTTTTGCAGCAAACGATTTTTTATTACCGCTTACCAAAATCGTCTAAAAAATGTGCGAACAGCCTCTGTATTCAACACGGCATTCAGTTCACTTGCATCATGTGCTCTGTAAAAGGCTTTTATAAAAGAAAAGTATGTGTTTACTCAACTTGTTGCACAGAAACTGCAGCATACACATATTGGGACGATAACGTCATCATGATATGGCTTTGGGGGCTTAATTTTCGTGCACTTGAAAATCAAGATTTTGAACGTGAAAATATTAAGCTACCTTGAATAAAAACATATACGCAGAAATTTGCAAGGAATCGTCCAGTCTTCGATAAACACCATAAGTTACAACATCTGAGCAGATTTACTCATTCGAGAGTCAATTTATAAGCGATTATCTCTATGCTATTGTAAATTAAGCGAGTGTGTGTTAAAAACAGGCGTTTAGGTGATTAAATACACAAACATTGGACACGGGTCTCGTAATTAAAATTCTGAAGTGTTATTTAATAATAAAAAAAAATTGTTGAAAGAATGGGACGTTGATGCAGGCTTAAGAGTCTCTCGGATACCTGTTCAGTGTTGGAGGGAATAAAAAGTTTTTGTCTTCTAATTTGAGCTAGTAGCTATCGAAAAACAGAGAATTTGAGGGACCAGATACTGTGGGAAATTCATAAAAGTAAATAAGAAAGGTAATGGAAAATAAGAAAAGAGCTAATCGTAAAGATAGTCTACATTAAGTTATCCAAAATAACGAAAAAATCACCTAAATTTTTTTATGTGCCCTTTTACCATTAGAAAAAGTATCAGCTATAAAGTAAACTTGAAAGCAAAACAAACACACACACACACTCACACACACACACACACACACACACACACACACACACACACATATATATATATATATATATATATATATATATATATATATATGTCAAAACATATCTGAACTGTCAAAATATAGTTGAGAAGTACGGGTAAAGGGGGTTTAAAATAATAAGAATCTAACATTTCATTTACAAAGCGCGCGTATTTTGCTGTGGGGAAAATCATCTTTTAAAAGCGACTTTGAGCGGAAAGCGAATAATTCTTTAAGCGAGGATTTATTTTTAGAAGTGTACAGGGTTTGGGCGCGAAGTTAAGAATGCACAATCAGGAATAATAAGGGTCCAGATGACCAAGGTTGAGGTCTGCACACGCGCCGTGCAGCAGGAGCTTGGAGGAAATTAAGTTTTGGTGGCAGTTGAGTAAGAATCTCATTGCTAGCGGATGCTCGCAGCAGTCGTGGCCGAGTAGATTATAAAATGGCGAAGCGTGGAAATCAACATGGAGAGTGGTCAACTTACGAAGTTTAATAAAGACGGAGTTAATACGAATTGGATTGCTTCTTTAAAAGGCCTACCACTCGCCCAATTCAACAATGGACGTGACTGCATAAAATTAATGTTAACAAGGGAGCAAATCAAGCTCCGTGTCAGTAGCCGCGAAGTTGATGTACGTCATAGGCGAAACGACAAACCCGATGAATAATTTTCCCAGGGTGTGCTCGAGAACGATTGAAAATTCATCAACTAATCAGTTCCGTAGGATCTAATTCGAAAGTGACGATGAATACCAACTGGAAAAGAAAGAGAAAAAAATATTGTGATTTCGACATGGAAACCAAAATTCCTCCCACACGATACCGGAACACTCGTCATGACAAAATACGAGACTGCTGTGAAAGAAATTGGACCGCTACGAAATTAACAAAAGAAAATTTTCCTATTCTAGAAATCCCTAAAAATACTCTGTTGGATATGATGGACGAAAAATTTCGTGAAACTTTCGATTGGACATTCAATAATGAAGACGAGACAGCATTTTATAACTTTTTAATAAAAATATTCATCTAGCTTCTTGGACTGTTCCTGATGAAATTGACTCTCCGACAACAGTATACGAAATCCTAGAACTATATCGGGACATAAAACCAAAGCAAAAAAGACTCTGGAACATCATAGAGATTAATATGAATAGCGCCAAGGACTTTAAGACGATTACACGTGTAAATAAGAAAAACATACTGAAGATTTCAGTTTCTAATAAATTTGAATAGTGATTTCAGAAAACGTGAATATTAAATAAAATATATATAAAGTGAGTAAAGACATAGGGGTAAGTTAAAATTTTTAAATTGAGTTTTGAAGGCGAAATGTTTTTAAGTTATAATTTAATAAAATATATTTTGAGTGTTTTTAATGTAGTGATTAAAATTATATTGATATGTGATTTTTAAAAAAAATATGATATGGAAATTATAGAAGCATTTTCTTTTCATTGAAAAAAGTGAGGGATTTTGATGTGTTTAAATTTGATAATGGAAGGATTGTATAAGTAATATTGAATGAAATGTGAGTAATTAAACATATTTTAACAATTAAGTGAAGGATTTATAAGTTTTGAACAAGCATGAGCAGTTTTACATGCTTCCTTCAATTCCCATATTGGTGAGAGTTTTTAGTTAGCAAAAGAAAGATGATGAAAGGTGCATAAAAAAAAAAAAATTTGAGAAAGAAACTGTTTTGAATAGTGTAAATAATTTTGAAAGTTGATTCCATACATCTGAATACTAATTTACTATTTTTTATATATCTTAATGACCTTATTTGTGTAAATATTAATTTCATTGAGTGATTTTTAAACTTTTTCTGCTACTATTAATTTTTATGTGTGTTATGATATTTTAAAGTGCAATTCATAATTGAGGAAGATGTTAAAATGTAGATTGGTTATATATTAGTGATTTAGTAGGTCATGCTGTTATATGTACGAGTGAAAAATAATACTATTTAGTGTCACTTCTAGTGCTTTAATGTTTACATTGTCATTCTGAATTTCTGTGGAATATATTTCGCAAAGCCTTATCAAAAAAATGCTGAGAATTATTTAATAAACACCTTATCAAAAAATGTTGAGAATTATTTAATAAACAGAGATATGACAGACATTTTGTACAGTCAAATTTTAAAATTGGTGACTTAGTGATATACGAAGAATTTAAATAACCAAATTCAAGAAAATTAGAGCCACCTTATTCAGACCCTTATACAATTTTAAGCCAACTTTCTAATGTTAATTTTGAAATTAATAAACCAAACCAATACACTGGGAAAAAGAGTCAATTTGTGCACTCAACCAAATTAAGGCATTTTCATCCACATAATGAGTTTAAATTAAAATAATTTTGCTTCATGCACAATTTTCTTCGGGGGGGGGGGGGAATTAAGACAAGAATTTGGTACGAATTACAAGTAAAAAATTGAAATTATAAAATTATGAATGTTAATGAGTAAATAAAAAAAATGGAATTGATGATATTGTGAAATTAAACTAGAATATGATTTGTATTGAATTTATTGTTTTTTAACAATTGTGTGTTTTGAATTGAAATTTAGAAACTAATAAAAGAACTTTGGCTAAACCTAATTTTTGGATTATTTTGAAATGTTTTGTTACCATTCTTGCAATGTTTTGTTTGTATAATGTGCTGAACTGTGTTTACATTTTACCGAATATGACCAAACTTCCTATCTCAGAGATCCATTTCTTGATTGATTTTACTTGTTGAGTGCCTAACACCTTTTTTGAAACTTTGTGTGTTGTCTTAAATTAAAATTAATTAATAAAACATTAAAGAGAAAGCTATCTTGGTTAAACTTTCTACTAGAGAACTATTGTATGTGATGTTTTGGATCTTCTGAGCCAAAAACCGAATGTGACGCCCCTACTTCTTTCATCTTTCAGTAAATTTCCTCCTTCTCGAATACTCTATCCTATCACCCAGCTCATTTCCTGTTTCTCCATCTTAGTTCTTGACAAGGTGTTGTTTTGGCAGTCATGTCCTGTAGGAGAATTACGGTTGGTCCACTGTACGGCCACAAACACTAAACGCAAGCAACTACACACCCCCTTCACTCCTTAGTAGTAAAGTTATTAAGAATTTGAACCTAAGGCAGTGTGGGGAACACACATTCCAACACACGAACACTCACCACATATTTTTCCAAAGCCATTGTTGTGGTTAAGACTGTGGGAAAATTTTGAACCTGCTCTCCTCTGACCCAACTATGCACAACTAATCAGAAAGTATAATGTATTTTAACATAATGAATCTATCATTGTGAATTTTTGAAATTAAAAGTGTCAATTATATTTATATTTTGATAAGAGTGAATTGATTTGTAGATAAATTGTAAAATTATTGTGAAATTTGTGTGTGTATCATAACTTAAGTATGAAAAATCGCTTTCTTGTAACCTAGGTTAAAATGAAATAATATTATGTAATGAGACAATGCTGAAAATTAAGTATATGAGAAAAATTATCCCATGGGAAGTTGAATCTATAAGTTGATAGAATCTGTAGAAATTGAATTTAAGAGTTGATAGAATCTGTAGAAGTTGAGTTTACAAGTTGATTTTGTAATATGATAAATTGATAAAATCTGTATTTTTCAATTATTAATATGTGATGTCTCTGAGTTTTTACAGGGGCCACGCATGATAGTCAACCATAGCTTTTTTCATCATTAAGTTGTTTTCATTCATGTATACCTTATATTTCCATCCTGATTTTATGTAAATAAATTAAATACATCTGTAACTGATTGAAACTGGAACTGTTTAAGATTGTGAGAGTGAGTGGACAGATTGTAGGATTGTCAGATTATTCTCCACTCAGGATCAGAGTAAGCATCTGGTAAGGTAGAGACTTATTTGTAACTCTAATAACCGTCCAAGTAACCAGTGAAAATTGTGATTAATATTTTAGTGTGTTTATGTGATAAATTTTTGTATGTTAAGTGAGATTTTTCAGATAATACCTCTATGTTTATCCTATTGTTTCTAATAACCAATGATTACATATATTTCTTTTCAGGACTCAAGACCATTTCGATGTAAACGTTATGGATATGCACTGTATTTTTAAAAACCACTGCTCCAGGTCATCCAGAATAGATAGAAGAGTAATGTAGGGGTTTCAGAGGAAAAATTTAGGAATTAATTGATGGGTTTTGTTGGGAATTTGTTGACTAGGGACTGCAGCCCTACTCAGCGTTTTCCAATGGGTTTATTTTAGTTCTGGAATTAACTTTGTTCTTCTCTTCTGGGGACGTGTCGCAGAGAATTCGAGACTCTTTGTGTGCACGCCTTCAGAGGGACGGGGGGGGAAGTTGTCAAAACATAACTGAACTGTCAAAATATAGTTGAGAAGTACGGTGAAAGGGGGTTTAAAATAATAAGAATCTAACATTTCATTTACAAAGCGCGCGTATTTTGCTGTGGGGAAAATCATCTTTTAAAAGCGACTTTGAGCGGAAAGCGAATAATTCTAGGCGAGAGGATTTATTTTTAGAAGTGTACAGGGTTTGGACGCGAAGTTAAGAATGCACAATCAGCAATAATAAGGGTCCAGAGGACCAAGGTGAGGTCTGCACAAGCGCCGTGCAGCAGGAGCTTGGAGGAAATTAAGTTTTGGCGGCAGATTGAGTAAGAATCTCATTGCTAGCGGATGCTCGCGGCAGTCGTGGCCGAGTAGATTATAAAATGGCGAAGCGCGGAAATCAACCTGGAGAGTGGTTAACTTACGAAGTTTAATAAAGACGGAGTTAATACGAATTGGATTATTTCTTTAAAAGGCCTACCACTCGCCCAATTCAACAATGGACGTGACTGCATAAAATTAATGTTAACACGGGAGCAAAGCAAGCTCCGTGCCATATATATATATATATATATATATATATATATATATATATACATACATATGCTATGTATTCGTTAAATACTTCCATCATTGTCTTTTTTCGAATCCAAAGGATGTATTTAAAAATTAGGACGGGGTAGGGGCGGCTGTCAGTACGATATATGTGATGAAGACCCTAAATCCATCATTTTGTGATATTTTACTCCAAAAGAAGCGGAAATTTACCTGATAAAAGGTGAAAAAATTTAAATTTTCCAGAAAAAGTACATTAACAGATTCCTTCATGTATAAAATAAAGTAGATGAGAATAAGTATGAAAACTTTATTAGAGTACTAAGACTGCTTTTGTGTTTTAGAGTTACAGCCTTAGTTTGAATAAATTGAACTTAAAATAAAAGTAATTATGTAATAAAGCATAAACATAATATGTCGCATAATGGAATAAAATATAATTAAACATTACAGCTAAATATGGATTAATTTTCCAAATAAAGCCATAGATAAAAAAATAATTAAATATAAAATGAAATAAAGCATAAACATATGTAAAAAATACCTTCAAGGTTAACAGGTCCTCTTTTTTTGTTTATAATTGTGTGATAAAATGTATGATACACCCAAATTCCGCGATGGAGGTCACCATAGCTCTCGACATTCCCCTCTGCTTGATGCTGTGGCCTAAGTCTTGCTCTTCATTTTGAGAACCAGAATCAAACAGTGTTAAGGACTGAGATTGACATAATTATTTATTACAGAAGGATAAAAATGGGCTTAGAAACGAGGAAATTAGTAGTATATTCAAATAAGTGGGCAAAGTAAAAATTCCTATTTAATGATAACAGTTTATTTAACAAGTGCCTAGCAAGTTAAAAAAAAGTTTATTTTATTTGGAAAGGAAGGAAATTTCATGCTTTTTGCCTAATGAGATCTCACTCTAGCCTTTTACAATGCTAAGAAACTGAACAGATCCTTTTTAATGTTTACATATTTTTGACCTAGCAAGAAAGAGCAATCGTTATCAGGCAAAATTATTTAGGCGTTTTTCTGGGTCAGTTTCTGATACATTTAGACCCTAGAAATAGACCGAAATCTAGAGCGTCGATGGAAATGGACTAAACAGAGTGAGACCATATGATAATTTTTTGAATCAAAAGAAGGAGTTTAGAGAAATTACAACATCGGTGTTTGTAAAACTAAAACAAACAGTTGTTCAAGATAGAACAAAAGAAATCTGGCTCGATGAACGAGATTTCTCATCCGTGAGTTTCTGCTTAAATAACTGAGATATTTTAAAAAATATAAATTTCACTTTCCTTTATGATGTTTCTTTAAATCTTCTCAAACTATCAAGATTCCTTCTCATGACAAATCACAGTCTGAAAATAGATTCTTGCAGAGAGCATAAATATTGCTGGCAATCAAATATCTTTATTTATTTATTTTTGGTAAATATAATGGATGGCTTAAATTTTTTTTCTACTGCATGGATATTTATATTTTATTTAGATGTAAGAGACAAATGGTGATTTTATATAGGAATTAAAATTTACATTTATCATGTATCTTCTTTTATATCCAATATATATGTGCAAGTACAAATACTCTCCTCCTCTTGGAAAATTCATAACTCGGTAAAAGGAGACCCTCCTATACATATTTCCCTTTAAGGATAGACAAACAGGCAGATAGATATATAGAAACTTTTCTTTTTTAAAATTAAAAATATTTAGACTTACTATTAAATTTTTTATGTCAAATATTGCATATATTACTGAACAAATGAATAGCAAAATTCAAAACAAAACCTAGTGTTAAAAAAAGTATCGGTTATCAGCACTATGAATGAATTAACCTTTTGCTTACGGAGCCCATTTTTCTGATTCTCTCTGTAGAAGGGGAAATTTCATACCCCCTTTGTAAGAACGACCATTAAGGGGGTTATATATATATATATATATATATATATATATATATATATATATATATATATATATATGTACATACATATATACATATAGATATATATTTATTTATTTATATTTATATTTATATTTATATTTATATATTCATTCTTGGGCCCGTAGTCTTGGGATACATGCTATCCCACCCCGTAAGGAAAAGGTTAATACTGTATAAAATAATTTGTGTCTGAGGTATCCTAAGTATTTTTCAATAATGTATAAAAAGTCACTTTAATAGACTTGTGAAGAAGTCACAAAACTTTTGCCACTTAAACCTTCCTGTCATATCGAATTATTTTACAGTTACAAGTTATGCTTATGTAACATTGATTTTAACCTCTATAAAGCTAGAAAGCAAAAAAAAAAAATCTATTGTTATAATGCATACTTTTAAGGTGACAAAAACTGAACGATTCAAACTGTAGGAGGGAAAGGTCTGAATCCACCGGCCAAATAACAACCTGTTATCATATTTTTATGTAATTATATACAACATCCATATATTTATATTTTTGAACAAGGTTTGAAATAAATGGAATCAAAAGTGCTGTTAGATGTGCGTAAAAAATCAAACTTCGAATATTTTAAAAATTTGTCTGAGATGCCACAATCTACAAATATGTTTTAGGAAACATGAATTAATTTATGGTAGAGGATATCGATCCAAAGCTTCATTATTAGAAATATAATACTTGTTTTTGAATTTAAAAAAATTAGGGTCTTATATTTCTCCCGCATAAGCCTATTAAAGTAACATTTATATAACAAAGAAAAAAATGTTCGGGTTATTCTTTTTAATAAAACCTTCAAAGCTGCATCAGACAAAATGCTGAGGCTGGAGAGTAACGAATTAATAAATATAGTATTTTTAAAAGCATATCTTTGAAGATAGACCATTTTTTATTTTTGCAACGGATGTTAATAGAAGTAAACTTTCACAAAATTTGAGACACTTTGATTTCATTTTTCTCAATTTATAGCTGACTATATCACATAATTTATATATATATATCTTTTTTGTTGAAATTCTAACCATATGTTATAGAAATATATCACTGTTAACAAAATCCTTGGCAATTAACTAGCAGTTTTTACTTATTAATTCTGGAAAATAAAGACTGATATTGTGATATTTGAGGTGAAAAAATATATAATATAAATATACCTACGTACTCACAGATATAAAATATGCATAAATAAATTAATAAAAAATCTCATACATGCACGTCCAAACAAACACGCACACACACACACACATATATGTATACATATAATATATTAGACAAAGTTGTAAGTTAAAAACCGGTATAAGCCATAAACCACTACAGCCAGGAACCAAAAACATGAAAAGATAAATGAAAAATATGAATAGATAAGTGAATAATAGGCTTTTGACAGTATCTTGTCAAAAACGGTGCCGATACTGCCTAAAAACCAATGGATTGTTTCTAATAAGTATGATCTGAGCAATTAATATACTTAGACACCGTGCAATCCATATGAAACAGAAGAAGGAATAATCAGTGGCTTTATCATAGATCACCAAACTCGGCGCCCGACAAAGTGAAAGTTATGTTTAGGAGACAGCAAGAAGACTAACGTCACAAACATTGCAACCATGGAGCCAATGGAATCACTTTAGCAGAATTACATAGAATACTGTATTTTAGGACATAATAACCTAAGTTAACTTAGACATTTATTATGACTATGAGTTTTTTTAATTTTAATTACACTAGTTTTTATTTACTTTTTAGTAGTTATTTACTAACTTTAATCATTTAGTTTTGTATTAGTAATTATTAGCAACAGAACATGCTATTCATTAAATCTAAAACAACCAATTATGTGCTTGAAAAGACTATCAGGGTAATAATTACGTTTTAGCACTGTGACGTCAGTCTTCTTGGGGTCTCCTAAACTTAACTTTCACTTTGTCTTGTGTTTGTGACGTCAGTCTTCTTGCGGTCTCCTAAACTTAACTTTCACTTTGTCTGGCGCCGAGTTTGGTGATCTATGATAAAGCCACTGATTATTCTTTATTCTGTTTCATATGGATTGTACTGTGTCTAAGTATGTTTATTGCTCAGATCATACTTATTAGAAACAATCCATTGGTTTTAAAACAGTATCGGCACCGCTGATGACAAGATACTGTCAAAAACTTATTATTCACTTATTTACTATTCATATTTTTCACTTATCTTTTCATGTTTTTGGTTCCTGGCTGTAGTGGTTTATGGCTTATACTGGTTTTTCACTTATAACTTTGTCTAATATATATTTTCTTTCAATCAAACTGAAGCATTCAGCGACTTACTTGAAAGTAATTTGTTTTAATGTTCATTGTTAATATAAGTAAATGTTTTGGCATTTTAGCTTATTTATATTGTATGGTGGCAGGCACAACTATGTTCATTTCATATAATATATATATATATATATATACGTGTGTATATATATATATATATATGTGTGTGTGTGTGTGCGTTTGTTTGTTTGTTTGCTTGTTTGTTTAAAATAAGTTAATAATAAAAAAAATTAATAAAAACTCTCGTACATGCACCCTCAAACACAAACAAACACACACACACACACACATATATATATATATATATAATCACTTAGCTTAATTATATATATATATATATATATATATATATATATATATATATATATATATATATATATATATATATATATATAATTAAGCTAAGTGGCATAATTTTACATCGATGATTGAAGAATTGCTGAGGGATAGAACTTATGATTTTCACGAGCCACCCGATAAACTGATAAAAAAAAATTTAATGATTAATTGTGCAAAAAAGTGCATACCCAGAGGTAGAGTTGGAAATTACAAGTGCTTTTGGTCCGAGGAACTCAAAGCAATGAAGGAGAAGAGAGACCGGCTGAGGAAAAAAGGCTGAGATCATGAAGAGGCCGGTCGATGTTCAAATGTGGAGGAAACAGGCTGCAAAATTTAAAAGAAACCTCCTCGTGGCAAAACGAAAGACTTTTAACAACTCCATAGAAAATATAAATTATAAAGAAGACAGTTTAAAGACTTATAGATTTATTTCTAATTTAACGAACAAAAAAGCTACCCCTAAGAGGATACCAACCCTTTACCAAGGCAGAGAATTCTTTTCTGATCGAGATATTGCTAATACCTTTGCAAAATCTTACTGCCAATCACAGAAAAAAGAACTTACCCTAGAAAGGCATCAAGAGTTCTTAAAAGGGACACATGTAAACTGTCTCCACCTCAGACTCATCGTTTGGCAGACACAGAGAATATTTTTGATTTACCTTTCACTGAAGAGGAGTTCATCTTTTGTCTGAATTACCTGAAAAACAAAAGATCTCCAGGACAGGATGGAATTCATTCTGAGTTTCTTAAACATCTTGGCAATAATGAAAAATCAACTCTTCTAAAGATTTTCAATCACATTTGGAGGACAGGAATAGTGCCTTGAAATTGGAAAGGGACTACGATAGTTCCTATCTTGAAAAAAGACAAAGATGCTTCTAATACTGGAAGCTACAGGCCCATTTCACTCACTAGCACTATGGCCAAATTAATGGAACGCATGGTTGTCAATAGACTGAACTGGTTCCTTGAAACTAATGATTTACTCAGACATGAACAAGCTGATTTTCGTAAGAATAGGTCCACGGCTGATCAAGTGGCTCATTTGAGCCAAAAGGTTAAAGATTCTCTTGATGGAAGGGAAGTCTTGTCAGCAATTTATATTGATTTTAAATCTGCATATGACTCCTTCTGGAGAGAAAATAGGATTCGGAAACTCCAGGAAATTGGAGTAGAAGGTAAAATGCTACGTTGGTTTTCTTCATTCCTGGGCCAGAGAAGCTGTAAAGTCCGTTTCAGACATTCAACCTCCAAAAACTTTATTCTCTAGACCGGATTGCCCCAAGGAGCAGTGAGTAGCTGCTCACTCTTTGATGTTTACATAAATGATCTGATTTTGGCCCTGAGGACAATCGGAGTGGAGTGCCTGCTGTTTGCAGATGATCTGGTTATGTGGACCCAAGCTGCAAAGAAAAATGCAAAGCAAGAGACGGAAAAGCTCTTGAATAGAGCTCTTAGAGTTCTATCTGAATGGTGTGAAGAGAATAACATGATAGTGAGCCTTGGAAAGTCTGCAGTGCAGACTTTTTCACTGATACATCAAAACATCCGACCAAAGTTGGTTTACAGAGACCAAGAGTTGTTGCATACAGATAGATTCTCATACCTGGGAGTTGTCTTTGACAATAGGTTAAGCTGGAAACTGCATATTGAAAGTGTGATCGAAAAGGTTGAAAAACGCCTATACATCCTTAAACGCCTGGCTGGTTGTCATTGGGGGTGCGCCCGCACTACATTGGAAAACACCTATAAATCATTTATTTTACCTGTTATCACTTATTGTTGTGAGGTTCTTATCTCTGCCCCAGAGAACCTGATCGATAAACTGGAATTAATACAAAACCAGGCCCTCAGACTGATCGTTGGTGCAGTGAAGACTTCTCCCATCGACTCACTGCTACTCCTGACTAATACTAGACCCATTAAGTCAATTATCGAAGAGAGGGCTCTTATACTTTATGAAAAGTTAATCAGACTAAATGTATCGTTTTGGAACTGTTATGAAAATGTACCAAGACAGCTAAAGACCCAAAGTGGTTTTTTACAGAGAGTCCTAGAATTAAGACCAGAGCTGGAACTTGATGATGGAATTGCCCAGGGTTTCTTGAGATCCCCTAATCCTGTGACCTATGTTGAAATAACTACCAGGACCTTGCCCAACCATTCCTTAAGAGCCAGTTACCTCAAAGCAGCTTAAAGATCTTTGCACTTGAGACCATCCATAGCTTCTATCCTGAGCCTGAATGGTTACATATTTACACCGATGGTCCTTTGACTAAACTCTCACCATTTGTTGGAGCAGGAATATATTCTTTTATCTTTTCCTTTTATGTGCCTGTTGGAAAACAAAAAGCTGCCTTTGACGGGGAAGTTTTGGCTATCTATGTGGCACTGGAGCAACTTGTCCCCAGACACCTTTATAATAAGGTGGTTATCCTATCTGAATCCAAGGCTGCCATTCAGGCTATCGGAGCTAGGGGAATACCCATCTCTAAAAATATCCTAGATTGTCGGGTTCTTCTGGATAGGTTGAAGACAGAGGGATGACAAATAACACTCCAATGGATTCCAGGACACTGTGATATTTATACCAACGAACAGGCAGATATATTGGTTAAGAAGGGCACTCAAATATTTCAACAGCCAAATATTTTAACTCTTTCCATTCCATAAAACTTTATATCAACAATCTAATGAGACAAAACTGGAAAGCATTGCTCACTTCTCGCATTTCTTCAAGAAGTTGGAGGAATAGCTTGGGTCAAAATATTTCAGATAAGCCCCGTGAAAAGGCTGTTGCGGAATTCAGACTTACGGTAGGCCATGACTGCCTGGCGAACCACCTTCCCCGAATTGGCATTTTTGCGAGTCCTAATTGCCCACTTTGTGGGAAAGATGCAATCATGGACAGGAACCATTTGTTGGAATGCTCGGCTTTGCGTGGAGACTCCGAGGTAAAGCGATATTGGAGCGCACTTCATCTGCTGATGGGACATTGACTTTTTTCTTTTACTGTTCCTTTATCTTACATTTCATGTTCCTTGTTAATCTTGTTAACTTGTAAGAGTTTGTCATTTTCCTTTGCCATTGGAAATAAATAATATATATATATATATATATATATATATATATATATATATATATATATATATATATATATATATAGAGAGAGAGAGAGAGAGAGAGAGAGAGAGAGGGGTAAAAGAAAGGAGATTAACCATATATTTTCGATCAATGGATAAATCTTTTCCTCTACACATCGAAACATACATTTATGACAAAGATGCAAATATTAGCTGTTTACTTGTAACATTAAACTTAACATTTGTAATACTGTATTTTTTGACATCAATAAAATACATTCCCTTCATAATAGAGCAATCTGAACACAAAGAAAAAAAATAAAGAAAAACCCACGCTACAAGAACACTTTTCATCTAAAGTACTGCGAGGTGATTTGCAAATTCCTAACATAGCGTGTGTAAATGAAGAATGCGGGTGCACAATCTCTGTAATGGAAGCGGTCGGTCAAGCGGTCAAGGTTTAATTCGTTCGCCCACCGCCTCTGAATGGAGGAAAGGTTTGAGTAAATCACGGTATCTCACTTAGGAGGAAACTAATATATTCTTATTATGTGTAAGGTATCTCCCCGGTACATAAATGAAGAAATAAAGGAGATAATACTTGCTACTACAAATCACGTCCCTCGCAATTGACTCTTATATATATATATATATATATATATATATATATATATATATATATATATATATATAAATTCCCAATTTCAAATACTGGGAAATATTTGCAATCATCAAGTAGAGGTAATAAAATGAAAGAAAGTTTGCAAAACATGTAGCGCGAAAAACTTAAATTAATAATACTCTTGATTCGGAGGCAAAACCCATTTTTCAGAGTTAATGGATTACGAATCGTTTCCATGTTATACACTGTGGGGATTTCATTGATCAATTAGTAACGAACAGCATAAAGTGGAATCAGACGCTTTTTTATATCTGAAAAGGATACAGCCTTTTTTAAATAATAGTTGCCAACATATATTATGACGTAATTATTAGGAAGTGCAACAAATAGATGTTAAACAGGTATTGTACAGTGGTGAAAAATTTATGTGAAATTGAAATACGCTTTATTAATTTGTATACAAATCATACTCATTTATGTAATCGTCTTTATACTGCAACTAAATTACTAAATGAACTAAATTTTTCTTGATAAGTAAATCAGATGTCATATTTTCTTTGTACCCCTAGATGTAGAAATGAAGGACACCATGTGACATATATTAAATATTAAAAGCAAATAGCAATAACACATAAAATCAAACGATTTTTTTCGACGTTAAAACTCACTTTGTTGACTTAGTCAATTTTCTCAGGTTTAGAGGTTTTCCGTGTTTGCTGTCACAACATTACGGTTTTAGCTTCACTGTTTGCTCAAAGTACTGATAGAAAGCTTCACTATTGAAAGACGTCTATGAAATAACCAGAGAAATGATATTTGTACCCGCATTTTCCATCTCCCTCGAGAAATTCTCTGTCCAAACAGAGCTATCATATGTTTCCCATGAGAGTGTTGGAATGCTTATACAAAACGGATAAACAGCCTAAGTCCCATTCCATATGGACATTATTTTTTATGATTCAGTAATTTCATCAGTAACACACAATAATTTTCATCAAATCCTAAATTTTATTGAAAAATTTGTCAGCATTTTTCTCCTTTATGTATGATGACCTGTCAGATACTGAATGAATTCATTCACATTCAGAGTGTATTGGATCCTGAATTTAAAAGTTAGTCCGACATTTGGTGTTTAGCATTTCGGTTGCACATCACTTGCTCTTGTTTTCACTGCTGAGTACAATTTTTTTCCATTTTCTTTATATTATATAAAAAAATCCTATATGATATCCTTACATGAATTACGTCAACTGATGTTTTCAAATAATGTAAAGTGCATACTAACTAATGTATTTTTCTAAGTAAGCAAAGCTTAAAATTTGTGCCTCCTCTATTGGTTGTATGATGACTTGTCATACACTGAATGAATTTATTCCCTTTCAGGGTGTATTGTATCCTAAATTGAAAAGTTAATCTAACATTTGGTGTTTAGCATTTCAATTACACATCTATCACTCTTGTTTTCACTCCTCAGTCCTCACTCCTCATTTTTTCCATTCTCTTTATGTTATATGTATAAAAAAATTCTTTATCATATCCTAACATGAATTGCGTCGACTGATGTTTTCAAATAAATTAGAGTAAACACTAACTAATGTATTTTACTTAGTAAGCAAAGCTCAAAATTTACAAAACAAAGGATAATAAAAAAATTAAGTAAAAAAAACAAAGAAAAGCAAACACATTTATCTTCACATCATATTTGTATCATTAAAAGAAAGCAGAAGGAGCTGTCATTTGAGCTGAAAAATTTTTGATATCCCCTTTTAAAGCCATTAAAGCTGATTACTCCCTTTTTCCCCCCTCTCAAGAAACATTAATTAAAAGTATTTAATAAAGTGTGTCAGAGAGGAATAAAACATGAAGTTATTAAAAGTTTTTTTTTATGTTAGTAGCTTACAAGACGGAGATAAAAATCGACGAAAACAATGTCGAGCGAACTAGATAAACCTAATCACGAAAGATGGAAATGCTTTATTTTTAACAACTCCGAGATAACATTGTTCTGTCGAGAATCATACATTAAGGCAATAACACAGCCTTTGTTCCGTTTTAAGAAAGAAACAGAGAGAAAATTTTCTATTGTTTTAATGAATTTGTTTTATCGTAGTTCTAATTAATCAATAAAACTAAAATTGAGTAAAAAAGTAGAAATTTAATTATTCACTTGATTTTAAATTAAATTGAGGGAAACGGGGTGCATTGAATTAAATATGATACTGCTCAACAACTGTCTGTAATAAATTTATATTCAGTTTTAGTTGAAATTGTGTTCAGCAAAATTTAAAAATTCTCCCTAAAGAGAAGAGTAAACAGTTTATTTGAATATTCTATACATATTTTTAAATGCAATTAGGTTTCAGTTATGTATTTCTATATGCTTTTTTCACTAGAGGATTAATTAAATTCTAGACTTCTATTTAAAGTCCTATGAATTCCTTTAAATTACTTTTTTCTACTTCAAGTCCATAAGGAAGTACAGTAATGATATTTCATATTTTGGAAAAATCTCAGTGTTTGTCAGATGCTTTTGAAAAGAACCCTTTATGAAACGAAAAAAAACTGCATGCGAATATTTGTTTGATTTTGTACCTTAAGATTATTTTATTCGTAAAAAAATTACTCTCCGTATCTTCATGAACTGTCTAATTACTCAGAATTAATTACTTTCAGAAATGACTTTTGAAGTCTTTTTAAAATGAAGTTTAAAATTTAGTTTAGGAGAGAAAAATACCTGTCTATTATTTCACTAACATGGCTTAGTACTAAGATGCGTATTTAGAGAAAACACAAAAGTATAAAAAGATAAGGTGTTACTTGTAACACAGCGTCTGTATGTTTACAAGGCGCGTGTCTACATATAGGCCTGTTTCCTTGCTAATTACTAAAGAACTGCAAATAAATAACCTAATTATCATTCTACTCATCTGACAATTCCATAGATCAACGTAATTAATTATTAAAAACCACACCTCTGTTGAATCTTCTTTTTTATTGCTAACTGGTTTGTTAGTTAGGTTAGAAATACTTACTTCCCTTAGACATTTAAAAATATTTTTCTTTTTTAAACTCTCCTATCTTATGCTAAAATAAATTCTGCTTTAAATATTTTTATGTTAGCAGATAATTATAATGATGTCTAGTGATTTGGTAAAAAGCTATATTAGAAACAGAGACTTCCAGGTTTAATTTTATATTTTATTTCACAGCAATTGTGGTACCCAAGCCACTTGACATTGTTGTTTTTGTTGTTACTAATTCCTCCTAATCTAGCGGCTCCAGACCATGAGTCCATATATCCTCAGTAAGTCCATCAAAAGGCGATAATCGGTAATAAAGTCCTTCCTAAATAAATTTAGGCAAGTTAGGATGTGACCAGGAGTGGCCTGCTCATTATTGTATTTTATACAAGTGGGAAAGGTTTTGTTTTGGTGATCAAATTTTAAGCTCCTCAAGTGGCCTCTTGCAATCCTAGAGAATGGAGTCTGCTCAGCTCTATCAACCTTGAAGGCAAAATCCCTACCAGGGCAGACACCAACGTACCGGTCATGGGTCAGGGGAGATCTCCAAGTACTCTGTACGGAATATGCCTCCAGATAAGAAATAGCCGATGAAGTTGGTGACACATTAGTAATGTATTTAACTCATGCTAAACCAAATTATGTAATATTCGTAAAAAAAATATTTAAAAATTAAATAAAAACTCGTTGGTACCCGTCCAAACACGACGGCTAGATACTAAATAAATGTATTAATACATAAATTATACTCAACACATGATTGCCAAATGCTGAAAATAATAGCAATGCGCAGAAAACAAATTACTGTGTTTAAGCGGCCTCGTGCTTAGTGAGTGTCTAAAGCCAGATTTAAAAATGTCACTGAGCATGCGCAGAAAGCAATTTTTTAAAATTGTAAATTATCGCTAATTAAACAGCACGAATTAAACAATTTCTATCAGGTTTAATCTTATATTTCACAAACATAATAAACATAAAAATAAAAATGGCTGAGGGAGAGATCTAGAGAGACTCCTCGGAATAAACGTGTTTATCATTAAAACATGTCACTGAACATGCGCAGAAACAGCGAGTTTCTAAAGCCAGATTTAAACATGTCACTGAGCATGCGCAGGAATCAATTTTTAATTGTAAATTATCGTTAATTAACAGAAATTGCGGTTACAAAAACCAAATTTGACAAATCTACAGATTACAATCTTTCGTTTAAGACCAAAATGAAGTAAATTGATGCAGTAGTTTTCTCTCACGGACTGCCCCAAAAGTCCACTTAGCAACTTAAATATATAGATGCTTCTAAATGAGAAAAAACAGGTATATTTCTTTATAAAATTCAGTAGACCTTTAGAACTAATCATTTGCATTTAAGATACGATGTAAACATGTAGCTTCTATGCATGTAAAGTTCCGTTTGAAGATTACTTATTCTTAGTTATTTGGGGGGTTTGAAATGCCATAATCACTTTTAGTGGCAGAGCTAAGCAGATCGGGCCTACAGTCAAAAGCCGATTCCGATGAATCTGCAAACAAGCATGACAACCGCGGGATTCCAAGCCGTTGACTCATTTGCCTATGGCTAGCGCCCGAGCCTTTGGGCATTCGTCCGGCTTTAATTCGCTACACTAGATGCGGTGTGAAACAAAGAAAGATCTCATACATTCTTCATACCCTGGTTGATATTAAATGACTATTCGAATTACCGTATTTTTCGGACCACAAGAAGCACCTCAAATTTACCGGAGTTGTTAGAAAAAAATATTTTGTATTTTGTTCGGTATATAAGAATATTTTCTATTTCTTACTTAACAAAGATAAAAATATATATAATAAATCTATGTTTGCTGCGCAAAGGGTTGATAAGTCCAAAATGGGCTAAAATGAGCTATCCAACTAGGCATGTTTGAAAAATCAAGGGCTACTGCAGGGTACAGAAAGCTAACTCCAATTCCACTCCTAAATATTTTTATTCATCAGGGAAAATTTGTGATATGTGAAACAAAACACAAACATGTGAGTGTTAAAGGGGTTATGTCCCAATCAAAGAATTAACACTCTTTATTCAACAAAACTAAAATTGTCGCCCAGTGGCTAAGTGGATAAGGCCCAGTGGATAAGTGGCCAGCCACGCCGGGGGTGTGGGTTCGATTCCCGCATAAGACTTGGCTGTTTTCTGGGGAACCGGTCAGTCTTTCGCCTGCAATTGGAACCCCGTCTAGAAAGGGGAGCTGCAACCCATCGCCGGTGTCATCGTCTGTCAATAAAATTCTTCTGGATTGTGTCATTTGTCTGTTTCTATGTCTTATATTCATATGTACACCGAACTGGGGTGTAATGTTGTCATCCCCCAGGGACATTAGCCACACACACAAAAATAAAATTAGAAAAATTTATTTTTAAGAAAAAAATTAAAAATTGAACTTAAAAAAACTGACTTTACAAAAGCCGTTTTCTTTCAATCCCGTTTTTCTCAAATCTACGATTTTGGACTTGACACTCTTTACACTGCAAACACAGAAATATAATAAATAATATATATAAAATATATATTATATATATATATATATATATATATAATAAAATATTCATTTTATTTTAATGTTACCTTTGGACTATAAGACGCACCCCAATTTTAAATCAATATTTTTATGTACAAAGGTGCGTCTTATGGTCTGAAAATACGGTATTTTATTATGATGGACATATTCTTAATACGTAGAGAAGGATTTAGTAGGGAGGCTCTGTTTTTGAGAATTTCAAGTCTCGGAAAAATTCACCAAAATTAATATCTTCAATAATTTCATATCTTAAACAATAATACTTCCTGATGCGAATTAATTGAAAGCACTTCAATACTTAACTTTTAAACTGACCACGGCAGGATATTTTCTAACATTTGAAACAAGTCTAAATATACTTAAGATTTTGTAAAGTTAAATATTAACATGTAGCAAAAATTACCATCATTACTTTTTCAGGTAATTTTATAATTTAATAGCTGAAAAACCATACTTCGCTACGGAGTACATTCAAATTAAATACAACGGTCAATGTATGCATTTAATGCCAAAAATATGTATATATATATTTATAATAAATACAACGATCAATGTAAAAAAAACGAAAAAATATATTTATAAAAAATCGTAACGGATATTTTTATAGACAAAATAATGTAGAAGAAAATATTCAAATTAAATCTAATAGAACATACTAAAGAATATAGTACAGTTTGAGGAACATATCTTTTACTGTATTTTAATATTTTTTGGATAATGTCCAATCGTCTGCCGCATTAGCAAGAAAATCAAATTTTTTTTCGTATATTTCGCTGTTATGCACGTGAAGCAAAATTAGTTTAAAGTATCACAAAATGCAAAGAAACCACGTGATCAGCATTTAATAAATTAAATTCGAAAAATTGATCTTTAAAAAATTCACCAAAATTCAGAAAATGGAAGTAAAGATTCGAAAAAGATATCATTTTAAAAGAATTTTTATAGTCTTTCTCGTGATATAAATTTTATAACGCTCAGATTATTATTTTAAATGCAAACTTTAAAGAATGTTACAAAAACAGCTTAAAAATTTAATTTAAAAAAATCCAGCAATAATTTTTCAAAAATCTCTCTTAGTGCACCCCTACACTATAAGAAGAATCACCATGCAAAATTTCAGCCCTTTATGTCCAGCTGCTTGGTCTCTGCGTTATATGGTAGTCAGTCAGTCAGTTACGGAACTGTTTTACATATAGAGATTATTGACTACCAAATATAGTGAATGGTATTCACATCTGTGAAATATGTATCGGAGGAACTTCTCTTGTTAACACTTTGTTGACCCGCAATTTTATTTAAATACATACACAAATAAACGGCAAAGATTGAAATTTTGGAATAAAGCACGGCATTTTTATTTTCTGAAATTTATTTTCTTTATATGGGGGTCTGAGATTCACAGTTTAAATGATAAATTGGGAGAATTTGCTCGAAACTCGTCCAGACAATAGTAAAGGTAGTTTTCAAGTAAAGCAATGTTCAGTTGATCAAAAATTTCTCCAGTATGACTTATCCCTTTTTGTCGTCTACATTATATGGATTAAGTTCCAAAAACAATTGCCATATGTAACAACAAATTGTTGTCAACATTTGCGTGTAAAAATACGAGTTTAGACGATACCGGTCAACAGTGTTAAAAAAAATCTACATTTCCTATACAAGCTATTGTTAACACTTCCATTGAAACAGGAGGTTTCCGTGACATAAAGTTCTACAAGGTATATTTAGATGCCATTAACTTTAAGTAGTGACTCCTAATTAACATAGCTGGGGCAAATCGTTGGAATATTTGGGGATTAATATTTAAAGTGAAAAATAATAAGTCTGAAAAATTCTCATTTTTTCTGTGAATTTAAAATCTGTATACGGACGTCCTTTTGCAGTGTGTCCAGCGAAGGAGTCCCTGATTTAAGAATAAAAAATCTCGTAAACAAAGATCTATAGAAGAATGCAACAAACGGTATGTTTATCTTGAAAGCTGTAAAAATTTTATACGCTAATTTTCGAAATAGTTACAAGAGCTGCCACCAGATAGCACTCTACAACTCCTATCAGCATGCATAAATAAACTCGTCGTCATTGCAAGCAGTCTTTGCAATCACTACATCACAATCTTTTCAAAATGTCCACCATTCGCTATACGGAGGTGGCGCAAACAAATAATAAAATTTGCCATCGCACTCTGTAGTGTCTCAACAGAAATCGACCTTCCACACAGATCGCCGATTGAAGCTCGTCCAGCGTGGTGGGATGGTTCCTGTAGACAGTATAATTTAATATGCCCCACAAAAAATAGTCACAGGGACTCGGGTCCGGCAAATATGGAGGCCAATCCATGCCTGTGCCAATAAAATTTGGCTAATAGCGCCATCTGTTAGCAGCTTTTGTAACTATTTCTAAAATTATAGCATAAAATTCTTACAGCTTTCACGATAAACATACCGTTTGTTGCATTCTTCTACAGATATTTGTTTTCGAGATTTTTAATTTTGAAATCAGGGACTCCTTCGCTGGACACACTATCTGTTGGTATCACCTTGTCCTAGTTTATATAGACGTTTAATTATTATTATAGCTCCTGATTTTATTCCTAATATATAATCCCTTGAGGCTGCTGGATAGTTCTGATATAGGATTCTCTCATCTCAATGTTAACATAGGAGAAATTTTTTTCAATGATTATTAACTTGGATCCGTAATATAGAAATAAATTTTTTACTCTGATATCTTGTTCATTTTAGAAATTTACTCACCATGGGTAGTTATTTAATTTAAAACACGGTATATCTCATTTTTTCCTCCGGGTAGCTCAATTTCAAAAGTATTATTTGTGTTACGAGTAAAGAATACCGGAGTTAAAAAAAATTCTTCACTATTACGGTGTACAGTTTAGAAAAAAATATTTAAATCCAAGTCGACATTCATTGGAAAAATTATCTCCATAAGTAAACATTGATCTGAGCGAATCCAATACGGCTGGTATCCAGCAGACTTACGTAACTGGAAAGTTCCCATATGTACAACGAATATTTTCCTTTGAGATGAATAATATAATTTCCAATTCAAACTGAATATTTTTCTCCTTTCAAACTCCCTGAGAATCGCCGGAAACCCTACTTTGACTGTAATGCAAAACAAAAAGGCTCCCAAACAATATATATAAAAAAGGGAGCTTTATGATACAAGTAATGCAATTTAATTTTACTCTCCAGAAATCTATATTATCTATATTTTCCATGAATATTTATTCAAATAAATTCTTTTTTATAGCAAGCTTTAAAAAGACGCACCGGACGATAAGACGCACCTCAAATTTATGGGAGGATTTTTAGAAAAGAATATTTTGTATTTTGTTAGGTATATAAACATACTTTCAATTTCTTACTTAATAAAGATGTAAAATATGTATAATAAATATAATAAATAATATATATATATATGTATATATATATGAAATATATATATATTATATATATATAATAAAATATTCTTTTTATTTTAATGTTGCCTTCGGACCATCAGACGCATCCTAATTTTAAGTAAAATTTTTTATGTACAAAGATTCGTCTTATAGTCCGAAAAATAAATTAATTTATTAATCTGCATTCAACTTATACATGAAGTTTTAACTTGTATTTATTACCATTCTCACACATATTGTGATTTGGACTTGCTAAGTATTTCAAACGCGTCGAAGAAATAACATTGGCTATGCAATATATATATGACTTTGTATTATATATATATATATATATATATATATATATATATATATACAACCTCTGACAATAAAGTTCGGTGAATGAAGTCAGAACGGCCGATCTGGCAACATTGGAGAAACAAAACGGTGCACCTGCGTAGCTGTAGGTGTTGACCATCTGCCCCCACCGTTGTTCAGTTGAGCGTCGTTTGTGTCCCGTGTAAGACTTGTTTTACAAAGTGCTTGTTTAGTACGTTTGTTCCGTGCGACAAATCGTTACCCAGAATTTAGGGATGAGAAAAACGTGTTGTCGTCTTGTGCCACATCACTTGGATGACGATCACAAGCAGGCACGTTTAGAGGCTTCACAGGATTTTGTCGAAACGGCGACACCAAACTTCTTGAACTGTATTGTCACTGAGGATGAGTCCTGGTGTCTCAGGTACGACCCTGAAACGAAACGGCAAAGCATGGAATGGCGTTCTCCTGCATCACCTCGTCGGAAAAAGTTCAGAGCAGAAAAATTAAGCATCAAAACGATGGTCATCACCTTTTTTGATAGTCAAGGCATTATCCACAAGGAATTTATACCTGAGGGAACGACGATGAATGCTGAAGGGTCATCCCTAAATTCTGGGTAACGATTTGTCGCACGGAACAAACGCACAAACAAGCACTTTGTAAAACAAGTCTTACACGGGACACAAACGACGCTCAACTGAACAACGGTGGGGGCAGATGGTCAACACCTACCGCTACGCAGGTGCACCGTTTTGTTTCTCCAATGTTGCCAGATCAGCCGTTCTGACTTCATTCACCGAACTTTATTGTCAGAGGTTGTATATATATATATATATATATATATATATATATATATATATATATATATATATATATATATATATATATATATATATATATATATATATATATATATTGCCCCAAAGAAAGTAACTTCCTTTTCAATTTGCAATCAGGGAACAAGTGGAATTAACTGAAAAGTTAGAAAGTCCTCCAAACTATAACAAAACAGACAATTGAACCGGAAGCTTTATGACGAAAGTAGTACAATTTAATTTCACTCTCTAGAAATCTAGATTTCCCATGCATATTTAAAAAAATAAATTCTCATTTATAGGGAGCCTTCAAAAACATATTTAATCCATTTAATAGAATTTATTAATTTGCATTTAACTGATACATGGAAATTTTACGGATATTTATAACCCTTCTGACAGGGAGTGTGACGCGGACTTTTTAAGTGTTTCAAACACTCAATAGAAGTGAACACTGACTACGCTGTAAAGATAAAATTCTGTTTCGGGCACTTCAACAAAATGGATGTTTTAATAGAACTGCGTTGAGCATTTATACAAAAAATAATGAAGGGTGTGAAAACTACAGTATTTTTTGGACGAAAAGACGCACCTCAAATTGATAGGAGGATTTTTAGAACAAAATATTTTGTATTTTATTAGGTATATGACGATATTTTCAATTTATTACTCAATAATGGTAAAACACATATAAAATAAAATATATAATATACATAATAAATATGTATAATATATATAATAAATATGTTTAATATATATAATAAATATGTATAATATATATAATAAATACATAATATATATAATAAATATATAATATATATACAGTAACCACCGCTTATAATGATCAGTGGTTATAAGAATCAACCGTTTATAAGAATCAATATCGCAAAAACAAATGTATTATTTCCATGTTAAAATTTTCGCTTTAAAGAATCAATCCACCGGTATTAAGAATCAGCTTACACTCTTCGCTTTCCTTTCATTTTTCCAAAAAAGCCACTTAAACCCTCAAAAGGCACGAAGTTCTTTCTTCAATTTTTTTAATGAAAGAGTGATAAGATGGGATGGAATACAGTTGTAAAATGCATCCGTTTCTTTGTTAGACAAAACATAATAGTTTCCCCTTAAACGCTTTAGCACAACACTGTCCTATTAGCTTGACCCGGGGGCATCTTTACCCGTCCGGGTCCGATTTCACTTTTCTCCACTGACAAACAAAGACAGGGACTCTTTTTTCCCACCTCCCACATGCTGGTTGTGTATTCCTGGACCCTGAAACACGTAAATCTTCGGCGAAATGTCCACTATTACTTAGGAAAACCTGACATTAGTAGATTCAGCACGTTATCAAACCGTGAAACGTAAGCTGGAAAGTGAATCTTCGTCTGAGACTATTGGTATTGAAAGAGGTATAAACAGCCTCCTGAAAACTTCATTACGTCAAACTACCATAGAAAAGTTTTTCTTGCTCCCATCCTGTAGCTGAAATGTTAAAACTGTTATGCGGGTATGTTGTAGCAAATATTGGATATTGGATTTTTTTCTTCTCTTACTATGATTATGTGTACCTACTAGAAATTAAGTCGTATTTTTAAAATTATACAAAATAATTTTAATAAAAGATAATTAACGTAAATTAAAGAATATTTTATGGTAAATTATCTAATATATGCATATATAGGTGTGTGTGTGCCTGTCCAAAAACCTAAATTTCGGCTATAAGAATCAACCGCTTATAAGAATCAAAAACAGTAATAACAAACGTGATTCTAAGTGGAAATCACTGTATATTAAATATATATAATATATCTGTAGTCAGAAGAAAACCATCATATGTGAATTTTCTTCAGTGAATTTTCTCATTTTTCAGGAGAGATTTGTGATGGTTTACCTCTCACCAGGACTTACACGTGCAATAGTTTATAAGTCTATATTTCACCCACCATGTTGTTTTGCATTTAGGGCAGTTTTCTTCACAGAAGCTCCCTCCAAAAGGAGTCACTTAAAAATATAGAAATTGAAGAAAATTCACTTATGATGGTTTACCACTGACGTACAGATATATAATAAGACCTTTATTTTATTTCAGGGTTACCTTCGGACCGTAAGATGCAACCACAATTTTAAGTCGATTTGTCTATGTAAAAAGTTACGTCTTATGGTCCTGAAAAATACGGTAAGTTTTAAGATACAAAAGTGAGATACTCAAAACAAGTGAACCCGCAACCCAGAAATGTTACACCCTGAAAACAGGAAGCCTTTTTTAACTTTCAGTAACGTTCGTTTTTACAGCTTACGCAATACCACAGAAATTTCCTTTTCAAATTGCTATCAATGGACGAGCGGAACCAACTAAAAAGTCAGAAATCTTTGAAGGCATAATCGATACCCAGATTCTATTACCCAAGAAATCATTTCTAGTGTTAATAGAAATATATTTTTTGCTTTCTTTCCCACGCATCCACCCATTCATCTAGCGTGCTGCTAGTTTATTCCACGCCCAGGAGTGATGTCCGCCCTCACCGCCCCTTGGGTTTTTTCGATTCAGTCCGTCCGAAGCCCGTAGGGTCCCAACCCGGTCAATGCTCCAGAGACTCCGAGAAGGAAGCAACCTGTTGTGGAAGAAATAGGCCCGCTCGGAAGCGAATGTGGGTCTCTGGGCTTCGCTCGATGAGCTTGGAGTTGTTGAGAAGAGAGAAGTTTAGATGCCAGCCGGTGTGTCGGTGAGGATGGAGCTGAAACGGATTCTCTGCCCGACCCTTGTGGTTGCAGGTAGGAAACTCACTTTGTAAATACCTTGGTGTACACTCTATGTGAAATAGTGTCTATCTTATGTAAATATTCCTTATGAGGATCAATATAAGTTATTTTTATGTAGCGGGTATTGGCTTTAATGTAATATATATTCAGGCAGATGTGTGTTCATGAATATATAAATTACGTGCCTATGTATACTGAATCGAAAAATTTGAAAATGCTAGTGGAGTTTGTCCAACAACCCAGGACCTGCGTTCAGCATTTATACAAAAAACAATGGAGGTTTGAATCGTTATCAGTGGTAGCTGGGATGTTGAAAAATTATAAATATGTATCCAAAATAGAGATAGATTAAAAAAATACTAAATTCGAGTTCACGCATGAATGCATATATTGACAGTCTTTTGAGTTATTGACTCTGACGGCTCTTCATTTAGTAGCAGTAAATTCGTAGAAGGCTTTCTTACTATCAATATTATTGTTACTGAAACTTTCTATTTTAGATATGTAGGCATACATATACATATGCATACACACACACACACACACACACACACACACACACACACACATATATATATATATATATATATATATATATATATATATAAATATATATATATATATATACATATACATACATACATACATACATACATACATACATATATATATATATATATATATATATATATATATATATATATATATATATATATATATATATATATATATATGGCTTGGTAAAAGAAGTTCGAAAGAAGTTTTTTCCGAGATGACTTTGTGTGATAAAAGTGTTTGCTTATGTCTCTTTAAAAAAATATTATTTTCAATGTAAGAAGTACCCAAGCCTGTCCGAGGCTTTAAAAGTGTTTTCTAAACCATGTACAGACGTGCGTTCTTCTGACATTGAAAATAGTATAGTGAAAATAGTATTTTTTTAAAGAGACATAAGGAAACAATGTCATGTTGCAAAAAACTGACTTCTGCACTTCTTGTATCAAGGCGCTGATATATATATATATATATATATATATATATATATATATATATATATATATATATATATATATATATATGTATATGTATATATATATTAAAAGCTAAAAGAATATCATTATAACATAAATTAAAAAAAAGGAGAATATTGATATTTGTTGATTAAAATTTATTACTCGTATTGACGGGCTTGTGTCATTTGTTGTAATTTGGATATTTAAATTATTGTGACTAAATTTTACAGATGGTTAAAGGTCGCTACTGATAGACTTCTCTTTATCTTACATGTCTAAATACTGTACAAAAAGTGCACCCTCCATACATAAATACAAATATAATAGAGTGATAAGTGATACAAAATCTTTTGAAGAAAATTATTTTGCTTTCTTTCGGTAATCTATTTTAATAAGATCAAAAAATTCAATTACTCATCAAGCATTTTAATTTCTGTCATATTAACGTCAAAAGTGCTTCTTCATTCTGCCCATTCATTAACCATGAGCTCGTTAATTCCATCTGTGATCAAGTATGCAAATCACGGATATAGGATTCAATAATTGTAATTAGTGCTACAATCATTATTATTCGAAACAAAACTTCCTTATCCTGATTTATGTAGTTACTACGTGGTTCAACCTGAACATTTGTTTTTATTACACACGCCTTAACTAAGTTTTGCCTATGATGAAGAAAACCCATATTTAGGTTTTCTTCATCATAGGCAAATAGCTCAGAGAAAATTTACTTCGGTATACCTGTATAACTAAAAAAATGTTTTTCCTTATCATAATGCAGCAATTAAAAATTTATCGATCTATAGAGTAATAAAGCAAACTCTGAATTACTACTTAATGAAACTCACGGCGAAAAATAAATTTGTAGCAATATTTTCTAGTGACATTTAAAGAATTTCCTAGTAATAATTTAAAACCCTAATGTGCATTCAAGTACGTAAAAAGCATTTAAAATGCTTTAATATTTAAAATGTGCGAAAATTATAGAAAAATTTACATTTTAAAAGGACAATTAAATTTCCATTACCCATAACTAGTGATATTATCAAAAATCTTATGCGTTACTATTCCCGTCCTAATTTTCTTTGCCATTGTTTGAGAGTAATGTTTAAACAAAAACACTTATGTACATAAATTTGGGATGCTATTTACATGTAACGTCGTTATTAATGAAACGGCATTTGTTTAACATATACATCAAAGCTAATTATAGTTAATTTAATTGGACTTCTGCTCCTACTGGTTGGTATTGCTCAAATACTATCCAGCCTCTGTTAATGGAGCTCTTGAAACCGGAAAAAGAACAGAAATGAGATGACCTTGGCCTTCTTCTTTTATACAGCCAGCTGATAGCGAGTAAAGACCAAAACATTCAGCTCTGTAGACAAGTAGGTAAAACTTGTTCTTGTCTTGAAACAGATATTTACCGGAGATAAAGAAGCATTTTCAAGTCCTTAAACTATTCTCGTGTTTGGCATATTTCTTTCACCAGAATCAATTGAGATTAACACACTTCTTTTTGCATCATTTGGTAATAAAACCCTGCATCTCCAGAGTCGTATAAGTATTAATTAATTTATGCAATAAATTTTTAAAATATTTTCCGTTTGTATGACCCCCGGTATGAAGGGCTCGGTGTAAAGTCAAAAACAGTGATTTTTAGATACTTGTTAGTTTTGATTAAAAAGCAAAACAAAAATATTTTGACTGGTATAAAAAGCTTAGGTCTATAAATTTGGTATACAATATTACATTTCTTGTTTCATATTCAAATTTTCATTCCAGTCAAAAGATTTTTTTAAAATTTCATTAATACTAGCAAGTATCTAAAAATCACTGTTTTTTACTTAACCCTTTACTGCACATTATATCAAATTTGATACATAAGTTATTTTCCCCCTTTATATCCAAAAGCAATATTTTTTATCCACTTGTGTACCTTGTATTAATTTTGAAACATCATAGTAAAGCTTTTAATCACTGTTAGTTACATTTTCGTATGATAAATGGCAGCAGGAATGCAACTGCGATCTCAGTAAAAGATAGCCGTTCAATTCATACCAGACCTGCCTTAGTATTAGCTATGTTTTCAGTATTTTGAAGTCATTTTACATCTTTAAAAGTTTTATAAATATATTTTAAAGGCACGTACCTTTTATAATTATTAATAAAATACTTCTTTAATCTCTTATAAAAAATTCAAGTATGATTTCAATTTTATGTATAAAAAATGATACAAGGTGTGCTTACGCCATTTTTTTAGGAAATGGTGGGAAGAAAGATTTTATATTGTCCCTATGGAATCGCGCCTTCTGTTGATGAACAGATTTGTGCCACCAAAGGCAGGCATTTACTCAAACAATATCTACCTCTCAAACCCCATAAATGGGGATTTAAGCTGTTTGTTTTATGTGGTATGTCAGGCTTTGCTTATAACTTCGAGATTTATTCTGGTGAAGAAAATGTTCCACTGTCAAATGAACCTGATTTGGTTCCCAATGCAAATGTTGTGGTCAGGCTGAGCAGAAAAGTCGGTCGAAATGAAAACTACAAAATATATTTCGACAATTATTATACGTCATTAAAATTAATATCCTACCTAGCTCAAAAAGGGATTCATTCTCTTGGCACAATTAGACAAATAGAGTACCAAATTGCATTTTACCCTACGAAAAAGAAGTGAAGAAAATGAATAGAGGTTCTAGTATTGAAAACGTTGGAACTGCAGATGATATCAAAATTTCATTTGTAGCATGGAGAGATAATAAAATATTCACTTTAGCCTCGTCTTTTGCTGGTCATTTACCAATTTCTATGGTAGAGCGCTTTGAGAGAAAACAAAAGAAAAAGATCCCAATAGGCAGTTCTGCTGGAATTCTTGAATATAATAAACACATGGGAGGTGTCGATCTCTTGGATAGGTTTTTTAGGATGACATCACATTCGTATCAGAAGTAAAAAATGGTATTTAAGATTGTTTTATCATTTGCTCGATATGACCATTGTAAATGCTTGGATTTTGCACCAAAGAGTGCATAAGTCAAGAGAGTAAAATGACGAAACAAGATATAATACGTTGTCTTTATTGAAATTCAGAGCAGAGTTATCAGAGACCTTATGTAAACAAGGGCTTAATAAAACCAACAAACGTGGACGACCTTCATCAGATTTAGATAACAATTTGCGTAAGAAATGCCAAAAATCCTCAGCCTCTTATATTCCACCTATTGATGTTCGTAAGGATGAAATTGGGCATTTTCCAATACTTGTTGAAAACAGACTAAAAAAAGTTGTAAAAATTATAAATGTGTAGAACTAACATTCGTTAAATGCAAAAAATGTGGTGTACTCCTATGTTTTAATAAGAATAAAAATTGTTTTAAATCGTTTCATACGTAAGTAATATTGTAAAAGGATTTTAAAAATATATGAAAATTGACTTTATTACACTTTGTATCAAATATGATACATGTGGGATTATGCTCTAGTGCACAGTGTATCAAATTTGATACATCAATAAATTTCAATTTAACTTAATTTAATTTAAAATTTGATTTTTTTGCGTATTTTTTTCTTTGTATTTATGAACTTACCATGCCATAGATAATTTTTATTTTGAAATTTAAAAAATCGTGCAGTGAAGGGTTTTCAGCCCTTTATACCGGGCATCATATATATATATATATATATATATATATATATATATATATATAGGGGGGAAGTAGGGGCAATTGCCCCCCCCCCCTAAAAAATACCCGACGAATTTTTTTTTACAGTGCCTAAAATTATATAATCCTAGACCTAATAGTTTAAATTTAAAATGAGAGGATGTTTATTTCTTTTATATATATATATATATATATATATATATATATGACACTCGTCTTATACTCGCACGTAGTTCCCGCTTAACTTTTCCCTTGATTAATTCCTTAATTACCAGTCAATGAACGTAGGCCTGTGGTAAATAAATACTATTAAGTTACCTCTAAGAGATTTATTAACTATCATTACTTAAATTCAATTCAATCCGTGCCAAGTTATCATCCTCTCTGCTCGCGACGCGACCCACGTCCAGCAGCGTGCAAATCTAATCCCAATCTACAAAAACCCTTTGTGTCAAGCTTCTAGAATACTATCTTACATCACCCCCGAAGATGAGGCTGGGGAGGAGCCAACCTGTCAATCAAGTTTGATTCTCCATGCGGGGAATTTCCCTTTTTTGATCTGTTGCGTTTTTCTCGTTACTTTAAGAATTGTGGAAAATAGGGATGTTTGACGCTACGAAATTAACTACCCTGAAGCCCCCTTTAAATTATCTTAACTATTTTCCTCTCTCTAATTAATCCTTAACATATATATATATAATATATATATATATGTATATATATATATATGTATATATATGTATATATATATATGCATATATATATGTATATATATATATGTATATATATATTTATATATATATATATACGTATATATATATGTATATAATATATATATATATGTATATATATATATATATGTATATATATATAGGTATATATATATGTATATATATATATATATATATATATATATATATATATATATATATATATATATATATATATATATATATATATATATATATGTTTAGTAAGTTAGTTTAACAGAAAATATTCAATGTTTAATATATAAAAGAAGAATAACAGTTTAAAGATCTGTCAAAAAATATAAAAGGATCTACTTCATAATAATTACCACTACGAATGTATGAAACAACTTACCATTAGATAAGGATGTTGATAAAATGTGAGATCTAAGGAAATGATATTAAGTTCAGCACTTTATATCTTGATGAAGTGCTGGTAGTTAAGGCAGAAACTCCCGTTCCACTTTAACTAGCAGCACTTTATTCTGCATATTGCTCTACATATTGCGAACATTCCAGCTGTATTAGCTGAAAGCGTTGATCATACGATAATTTCGTTTTTGTCAAAGACTATAGAGTTATCGAATATCGACTTCTTAATCAGTAGTTATGTATAATTTGTCTGAGGATCAGACTGCAGTGGAATGAAGTAGTTGAACTGAATTCTGGAGTTTGGTCTAGACAAGGGGTGGGAAAACTGCGGCCCTTTGCAATTTTTATGCAGCCCTATTTAACTTTTGACATTTTAATTTACTGCAATTTAAAAATCCGACTATTGGTATGTTTCACATCAACAGTTTTATTTTATGTAGGATTTATTTTATGCTAAAATTTTGTCTTCTTTGATTGATATTTATAATGAGATCCAAAGACTTTGAACCAAAAGAACTGCTATTAAGATTGGCTTTCCAACCACACCTTGTAGAAATTTCAGATGCTCCAATATATCTATAAATGGAGTTAATAGAACTTTCAACAGATAATATCATAGTTTCGTTGTTTAATCAAAAAAGATCCTTTTGAAATTTGGAAGAATGTTGTTGATTATCCCAATCTTCGTGATCCTGCTCGTAAGATGCGTACATGCCTTGGTTCAACATATCGTTGTGAATCCACATTTTCTATTCTAGCTCAAATAAAAACTTCTTTGAGATCACAGTTGACAGATATGCTTTTTGAAGATAAGCTAAAATTACGTACATCTAAACTGGTACCAAATGTAAAGAAGTTATCTGCTAGAAAATAACCACAAACAGGATCAAATAACAATGAAATATTTGATACTAATTTTTTTGTTTCTATTCCTTTTTTGCAAATAAAAAAACAAAAGTAATTTCGTTTTTATATTTATAAGTTATGCATTTTTTTAAATTTAGAAAAGATATATATATATATATATATTAATTTATTATATAATTATTGGTGCGGCCCTATGAGAAATATTTCTTTACTGGTGTGGCCCTCTGACAAAAACGTTCCTCACCCTTGATCTAGACGGCTTTCGGAGATATCCCAAAATTGTTTGAATTTTTTCAGTCAACATCATAGGATTTTCTAGTCTGATTAGGCTTTTAACTATGTTTTCATTCATGAAGGGAGCATATTTAATGTAATTCAAATGGCGGTTCTACGAAATATTTGTGCTATAAGAAAATAAAATTCATGGTAATATTCTTCTCCCACGATCAAACCTCTATTTTGAAAGTTAAATTCTTTATATATACTCTTGGAAAGGTGTCATTTGGTAGTTATTTATTTCCAGCACGTCACTTATAATACCATAACAGCGTGTTCTTCAGACAGAGACGTATGTTTCGGAATCATAAAATATGCATTTAAGTAACTGTAAAATAATGTAAAAATCTGAAAGTTTTCCGTACATGATGTAACTTACGTATGCAAATCAATAACTAGTAATTTTATTTAGATACTATTTGAATTATCGATGGCTGTAGATGGTTCAAGAAATTTTAAGTAAAACATATGCAGAGAATAAAAGCTGAGTAATGTTAATAACTACCTTTTATAAACTGAAATGTTGACTAAAATTCAATTCTTTAAAAAATTCTCGTTAAAATAATAAATAGGTATATTTATTTATGCACAAAAATATATTAGAAAACAATGAATTCCTCTAACTCTTTTATTTTGGATTTTTTAAGTATTAGGTATTTCCTGATTGAAAACGTGTCCAGAAATAAGAATATGAAACATTTTGCTACATTTTCTCCGCTTGAAAAATCATGAAAATTTGCCGGGATCTTTTCTCGGAAAAGCAAATCTCCAGAATTCCATGAATGTGATCACAATAGTTTTACTAGAAACCTTATAGTTCTTTTCTAGGTTAAATAAACGAAGTATAAACAATCCAGACTTTGCCCAGACACCAGCCTCCTTTAAAAGACCATTCCTCATCACAGAGGCGACACCAAGACCAAATGAATATTGATTATAATGACATAATGACGCCTTTTCGACATTCCCACAAATCACCCAAACCACGGGCAGGATGTCCACATTCCGTTCTACTTCTCCCACCGTGTTCCGAATCGGGTCATCTTTTGCCTGACCGGCCCGAGTGGAGAAGTGTGTGTGTGTGTCTGCAGCTTTGGCAAGGGGACACGGCTCGCTGCGCCTCACACGCGATCCTGAAATAGATTTCTCGGGGAGGTAGAAAACAACAGTGACAAGTCTCGGACGGAGGGATCAGGATGTGTCCGCGTGCTCTTTGGGGCAGAACTAAGCGATCTTTCATTTGGACCGATGTCCCCTGATGCGGACATCGTGTTTGTGGGTCTGGGAAGCGTGAGACAAAAGATTCTAATGACATCGCGGTTTCAAGTTCTTTTGCTACTACAAAACTCAAAATCTCGATTTCTTCTGACCCGAATATGATGGAATCCGTTTTCTGAAAAAAAAAATCAGTTTAAAAATATGCCTAGCATTGTTTGGGAGTATCTATTATAGATACTGTCAAGCTAGGGATCGACTCTGGGCCAATCAGACTAGTTGACTCTTTTAGATTGACTCTTAATTTGCAAATTTATTTTATTTTGTTTATTTTTATTTCATTATTTTTATCCCCTGTGTTCTCCATTGACAGGCTTAGATATAATCTTTTTAATTTTTATGTATTTTATTCTCTTATGCTGTTCATGCTGTGTGTTGGTAACACTGGCGAATTATTTTATATCAAGTGCCTCTGCTAGAAATTTTAAAAAAATTATAAATGAAGGCCTTATTTGAATAGTGGTACAGCTCCACTTAAAGAAAAAAGTTAGTCTCACTTTCATGTTCATACAAGTCATATCTATTTTATTTTTAAACTGGTACACTTCGAGCTTATTTCTACTGCCAACAGAGGGCATTACAAATCAGACTTCAGCAGTCATTTCTCAGCACTCATTAAACTTTAAGGCTCTGTATCTCAAAATGAACAAGAAGGGAGTTGGACCACTATTCAAATAAGGCCTTCAAATATCTCAGTCAACCAGGTGTATGAAGTATTTACGTTTATAAATGGATATAAGGGATTATAAGAAAAAAAAGGAAGTAGCACAAAGAGAGAGTAGCATAAAACTTCTTAAGGTGGCAAAAGAAGGCCGATTGGAATCTAATCAAGTTTCTGTATTGGCTTTGTACCCCAAAAGTGATCGTTAATTTCATAATGATCAGAGTTTTTCTTAGGATACTCCTAGCTCAATGTTAACCTATGGAGAACATTTTCCCGGTGATTGAAGACGTGAACTAAAAAAATAATAATAATCGATTCCGTAATACGAAGAAGAAATTATTTACTCGGGTATGTTTTTCATTCTTTAGAAGAGACGTAAATAGTATTCTTAAATTTTAATTAGTCGGGGGGGGGGGGTGATGTTTCACACTGTCTTTTAAATGCAAACAACTTCCTTGGGTGGACAAAATTCCTAAAATGAATAAAACAGCAGAATAAATTTTTTCTCTCTTCATTATAGAGCACAATTTAAAAAAGAAATTTAAATCTAGGTCGACAAAGTTGTATAGGGATGTCCTTTTATCTGTTGGTATCACCTTGTACCAGTGTATATAGACGTTAAATTATATTTATATTCCTATACCTCCTGATTTTATTCCTAACATATAATAAGCTTAAGGCTGCTGGGTAGTAGCCCCATAGGATTAACTCAGCTCTATTTTTAACATACGGAGAACAATTTTTGAATGATTGTCGACTTGGATTTAAAGATTTTCTTTTAAAAATTGTCCTCCATAACATAGAAATAAATGCTTTTCTCTGATATCTTATTCATTTTAGAAATTTAGTTCCCTAAGATATTTGATTTGAAACACGGTATACCTACTTTTTTTCTCCTAATAATTCAATTTAAAAAATATTGTTCGAGTTTCGACTAAAGAGTGCCAGAATAAAAAAATTCTTTTACTATTACGGAGTACAGTGTAAAAAAAAATCATTAAATCCAAGTCGACATTCATTGGGAATATTTTCTCCATACGTCAACACTGAACCGAACGAATCCAAATACGGTTACTACCTAGCACCTTTACGAGACATTGTTTCTTTCAACTTCTTTGGAGAACCCTCTCTGTGTTATTCAACCGAATGAAAATTTTGGAAAAATAAAAATATTTACTTTATATAATTATATATAAATTACATATAAAAATTATTTATAAATTATTTATACATTTTATATAAAATAAAATTATGTATATAAATTATACATAAAAATCTATTTATATTCTAATTATATATAAAAAATTCTATTAGATACGAGTATCATTGTATTAAATGAACTACAATTTTGAAATCATCTTACGTCAGTAGAGTAATATTAATTAACATGACTAAATTTGTTTTTAAATATATTGCATTAAAATTCTGTTTACATAAAAACTTAATATTTGAAACTCGGCAGATTTTGTTTCATTTAAAGCATTAGTTTGTTTACATTCGTGATCTTTGAAATAAAAAACAGTAGCTTTGAAATTATATATTTAGAAGTACGTTTTTAATTTTCTGTGGCAATAATTAGGAATGAATATTTTTGTGGTATTACCTTAAAGTCTGTAAATATGCTGTTACGTGTTAATTCCATAAATTTAGAAATTTTCTGGTTAAAATTTCCGACAGTCGGAATTATTAAATTTCCATTCTTTTAGAATTATCCCTAAATATATTTACGAAAAGGATAAAACTACACTAGATGGCACATTTTTCCCGCTGAATATATTGAAACATAAATATATTACTATATATATATGTTCAGAATTGACCTGGCTGACATTTGATGGCAGACAGATAACGGGAATTTGCAATTTTTACGTTAAAGGAGACTCTAAATATTTTCCGTGAAAAGAAATCTCAGTTGCGTTACACAAACGTCATATTTAGTCAACACGTGCGTCATTCCGGGAGCAAAAGGATCTATTTTTGAAAATCAGTTTTGATCGCAAGGTCCTGAAAACCTTCCCCGTACCACATACCCGCGGGTAATCTACCCATCTCTCAAACGATTGCTGCACAATGCTTGAAACCATTGAAGCATGATTCCTTCGTGTTTAAAAATATTCGATTCTATCAGAAGATGGCGAAAATCTAATCTTACCCCTTCTTTCATCGCTCTAATTGGTCCATTTTTCAGCAAAAAAGATTTCCGTACACAATAAATCTCTCTCTCTTGTGATGCTCGAAAAGTTCTTTTATCGGAACTGAAAGGGTTTTATCACGTCCTTAGTTTCTAGTAGGAATAATGCTCAATAGGTGTATCTGCGATTTGTTTGGATGCTTTATTATTTCAGCTTGAGGAACAAGTAATAATGGGCGGAACAGACCAAAGGATTGAAAAAAATGCAGTCAATAACGCAGTTGGGAAATTTTCGCACACGAGTTATGCGCTGATTCACATTTTAGGAGTGATGAGGGTAGTTTTGCAATGCAATGAGTTTCGTCGTTGCATAAATAATGCAGTAAATTTATGAAACACAAAGGAAAAATTTATGCTTTTGTTAAGGTAATATTTACATTGTGCAAAAAAACGGAAAAGGATTTAGATATTTTCAGTTTACTCACTTACAGCATTAATAATTTCATATTACTAATAAAAGTTTTTCCTGATATAATTTTGAACAATAATATAGATCAGACCTGCACAAAATACGGCTCGACAGCACTTAGTCTGCTTTTTGTGAAGACGCATAATATTATTAAATCTTGAAAATACGGAATATTATTTTTAGATTTATAATATTACGAAATTTAGATAAAAGCAGTGAATATTTACATTTATTTAATTTTTAAAATAATCAGTATTTTGTTTTTCATTAGATAAAAGAGTTTTCTTTCTCCTATGTATGCTATTTTCTTGTGGCCCTCAGTAGCTTTTCATAAAAAAATATAGCTCCCGTCACATTTCGAGCTGTGCAGGTCTGGTATAGGATAAATCAATTATTTTATGAGCACATATAATCATTTTTTTATATGCAGATAAAGGAAAAAAATGCTACTCAATGCGATTACAAATTATTATTAAATAATAGACATTTAGTATCAATTTCATTGATAATAATTTCAAACGGTAGGAAACTACTTCCGAAGTTATGTTGGGTGATTGAATTATTGGGCGCTACGGCAATCATTTGCTACAATTTATTGAAAAGAAAAATAATTATGGAAACAAATGAAGGTTATTTTATAATATGTATGGAACGTAATATTTTCCTCTAAAAAATCATAATTATAAAATTGAGTAACTACTTGTTAACCTTCTGTCAGGACAGGGAATTTTCCCCGAATTTCCTATCTTGAAGTCAAGTATTCTTCTAGTTGGAAAATTTTGGGAATCTTATGATTTTTTTTCGAATGCACCCAGGGTGTATTTATCTTTTAAGGGCGTTGTCCATGTCTTAGAGGCATTGGTAAGCACAGGTCTTATAAGAACTTTGTATAATAGTAATTTAGTATTAAGTTTAATAAGCCAAGACTTCAGAAATTGACATAATCCCACCAAAAAAAACCAGCCTATTTTCCAAATTCTGTTCTTCACAAATAAAAAATGCCTTTAATTCAGTAAAATATCCATAGAAACTGCGTTTGAACTTATTATATCATGACTGTTTAGAAACTATAAAGAAATATGAAGTTTTCGAGATCTTACAGTTTTGAAAAAAATGCAAACATTTGGCACTGGTAGAAAAAATCTTTAAAAGCAGCTGAATAATGCTTGGCTGAATAAAGCAGATGAATAATTATTAAGTATTTTTAAAATTCTACAAGGAGATAACAGAAATACAATCTACACAATCTTCAAATTATCGTGAGTTATGATTGTATCATTAAAAATGTGATATAAATTATGTCATTAATCAGGTACGATGAGTCATTTCATGTGCGTAGCTATAAGAAAAACATTTCATTAGTAATTATATTTCTGATGTCAGCTTTTACTAACATACACATTCCCATTAGTGATACGAATCCAGAATATTTATTAGAAATTAAAATGTTTGGGATGTGAGCGCTAGTTATGAAATAATTAGCATAAATATCTAATTACTTATTCTTTCTAATATTAGCTTAATGTCCCTTGACTTCTGCGCCTAACGAGTGCTTAGTCACGCGGTTGTAAAGCAAACGCCTCTTAATTTAATCCTTGTAGAAGTTCTAAAAAGTTTGAACACATCGCACTAATTGGATTTTCGTTTTCCTGTGGCAATAGGATCTAAAAAATGAATAGGACAAATCATTCCGTGTACATTCATTTATATTAAGAATGCATATGAGCATTTTATGCGAAAGATAACTCTCTGTACACAGACATATTAATTTAGAGGAATTATTTGAATTAACTGAGGGAGATATTTTTTAAGACAAGTACTAACTCAGAAGAGCTATATCGTGTTTGAAAATTAGTCCTTTATTTCCAAATACAGAAACCGTTTGATAATTTTTACATCTGCAGAAACCTCAATTTTCCATTTACTCTAAGAGTGTGCAATCATACCCCTCCCCATATGAGATTTTTTAACAAAATTAATCTAGATGTTCAAAGAGTTCGTATAAAAAACCTCAAACCTTTAAATTGTTAACTACTTTGTGTAAATTGTTGTGCATGCATTGTTTGAACTTGAGAGAAATGAAATTTGAAAGAAAACAGCAATCGAAAAATAACTATATGAGTTCAGCAAGTTATACGCACAGATTTACTCTTGTATACAATGTAACACTTAACATGAAGTACTGAAAAACGAATTTTCTTAATTACATGGATAAATTTTATTTCCTTTTATATTTTTTAAAATTTGACTCTGTTCCCTTTATTTTTAAATTAATAATATAAAATTTATTTAAAACTAATTATATATATATATATATATTGAGATTTAAATCTTATTTTTAAACCTGCAATTTCCTACTTTATCCTACTTGCCATATTTTAGATAAAGCTATCAAATATTTTTAAAATTCTATTTTTTCAGTTTCAATTTTAATTATCTTCTAATTTTACTAAGCTTCGAGTCCGATTAAGCGTGAATTTTTTCATCGCTACTACGTTTTTTTATGTCATCTAGCTCTTGAACCTCATGACTGAACTCCATTTTCCGATGCTTTAATTTATGTAATAAAATCTTTATCGCCACTGCTTGCTTTTTCCAATATGGATTATTTTTTATTTAGCTTAAGTTATTATTAAATCCAGTCTTTTAAGAATAGACCAGTGTCAAGTTGCTTGTATCCGTAGTATATATATATATATATATATATATATATATATATATATATATGTATGTATATATATATATATGTATATATATGTATATATGTATGTATATATATATATGTATATATATATATATATATATATATATATATATATATATATACATATATGTATATATATATATATATATATATATATATATATATATATATATATATATACATATATATACATATAAATATATATGTATATATATGTATATATATATATATATATTATATATGTATGTATATATATATATATGTATATATATATATATATATATATATATATATATATATATATATATATATACATATATATATATATATATATATATATATATATATATATATATATATATATATATATATATATATATATATATATATATATATGTGTGTGTGTGTGTGTGAAAAGTTTTATACGATTTTAATTCTTTTCTAATAATATTTTTTCCGCGGATAATTAAATACACATACATACATGTGTAATGTTAGCATAAATTTTTTTGTTTTCTTCATATACTAAACTAGCTGAAAACCCGCACTTCGCTACGGAGTACATTTAATTTAAATTAAATTTAATGTATGCAATTAATGGCAAACAAAAAAATAAATATATATATATATATACATTTATAAAAAATGCGATGATCAATGCATGCAATTGATGTAAAAAAAATATATATATATATTTATAAAAAAATTATAAGAGATATTTTTATAGACAAAATAATCTGGAAGAAAATATTCAAATTAAATCTAATAGGAATACTAAAGAATATAGTACAGTTAATATGTACAGTTTGAGGAACATATCTTTTACTGTATTTTAATATTTATTTGGATAATGTCCAATCGTCCGCTCATTAGCAAGAAAAAATATTTTTTTTGTCTATTTCGCACGTGACGATAAATTTATTTAAAGTGCCAGAAAAAGAAATCACGTGATCAGTATTTAATAGATTAAGTTCTAAAAATTAATCTTAAAAATTTCACTAAAAATCAGAAAATGGAGGTAAAGATTCGAAAAAGATTTCATTTTAAAGGAACTTTTAGAATCTTTCTCGTGATATAAATTGTATAACCCTCAAATTTTTATTTTAAATGCAAACTTTAAAAAAGTTACTAAAACAGCTTAAAAATTTAATTTAAAAAAATCTAAGAAGAATTTTTCAATAATCTTTCTTAGTGCACCCCTACACTATAAGAATTATAGCCATGAAAAATTTCAGCCCTTTAGGTCCAGCGGTTTGGTCTGCGTTGTATGTCAGTCAGTCAGTGAGTCAGTCAGTTACGGATCTGTTTTATATATATAGATAACTTTCAAGCAAGCTTTTACATTTATGTTTTTCACCAAATTTTGAGCTTAATTTACTTTACATTGTTCTATTATACAAACCTTTAATTGCGTACAAATAAGTGTCATTAGACACAAAGGTTTTATTTAACAAAACGTCTTTAACTTTTGTAAATCCAGCTGTCAAGAAAACAAATGGTACTCGAAATGGAAGGTGTACTGCTCGCAAAGTGCCGCGGTCTCATATGCATTATACGTGACTGGTAGATAAGCTTTAAAGCACTCTTGATTTATAATACGGCCTATCTGAAATACTCATCATTAAATAACTCTTTATCGGAGAAATCTAGGCACAAAAGGTGTAATGGAAGTTAAATATTTATATTCAGCATATCGGATTTAGAATTGTCTGAGAGTATTTTAAGGTCTAAATTTATAGCGAAGCTTTTGACCTGGAAATACTTTTATTTGCTGCCATTGTTTCATCAAATCCTGTTACTAAGTCGAGAGCTTAAAATAAGCAGCGATGGATCAATCATAAAGAAAGCTGGTCAAAAGGTGACATGTCTGAATTTCTCTTTCGACTGCTCCTAATAAAAGTGACACAGATAGTGGACTTCTTTTATGGCACATATATTTCATAAAAAGGAAAATTTAAACTTTGATGCTTATTAAATTTATAAGCGTAAGTTTCAAGAATTTTACTTCTAAAACTGCATATTAGTCTTAAAACTTGCATCTAGATGATGAGCGTTTTTCGATAGTTTAATTTCTTGAGTTACAGTGTGGCTTCAAGTTTTCTCGTTAGTCGAGGCGATAGCCTAGAAAGTACACACACACACACACACACATATATATATATATATATATATTTCTATATCTATAACTATATCTATATGTCTATCTATCTATCTATCTATCTATCTATCTATATATATATATATATATATATATATATATATATATATATATATATATGTAATAAGTGTGAATAATTTATTACATATATATTATAATTATAATTATAATTATTATTATATATATAATTTATTACACATATATATATATATATATATCTATCTATCTATCTATCTATCTATCTATATATATATATATATATATATATATATATATATATATATATGTAATAATAATTCCCCACTATTCATTAATTCTGTACCTTTAATGTTCGCATTCTCCTTCTACTACTGCTCTCTTTTCTGTTTGTAGCGCTGGCTGTCACTTTAGAACAGTCATACTCAACCATTTTTTTTCCCTCTTGGTCCGTATACATATGTTTGCTACATTTCGCGGGCGGAAACATAGCACACTATGCCACATAACAAAATAATGTAAAAAATAAAACTGAAAGCCTAAATGTGTTCAAACGCTTATTTAAAAATGAATGTGATTTCTTATGTTCACACAAACTTTTGACTATTTTAAAAAAATTACATTTATACTTACTCAATACGTCATCAAGGTAAGAATCAGTAAACCGATTTCTATACATGTTTTTCGCATATTTCATTTTATCATTCGTTGGTGAACACAGAACATTCGAACTGTGTAACTGTGATCATAATAAATAAAATTAATTATTCTATCAATTAATCATTCATTATCTACATTGACTGGATTTGATAACCACTCAAACCAACTACTACAAGAATACACCACCTGCCGCAACGATTTCTTTTCCGATTCCGGATTCGTTACATACATACGTTTTGTAAAAAGGGCGAATGTATATATATATATATATATATATATATATATATATATATATATATATATATATATATATATATATATATATATATAACAGATATATCAAACTTTCCAGCACCTTGAATATAAAGCATTTGGAAGATAATATATTTGTCTTCAGTGTAATTCATTGCTGACAATAAGAAAATATTACTAACATTTGTTTCAGGATATATGTCACATTCTAGTTGCTTTTAAATTAAATACTCATATTAAAAAAAGCAATAAGGTTAAATGTAATTACAAAAAATAATTTTAATTTTAATGACGTGAATTTTTGATAAGACCAATCAATTATTTACTTTCTGTTTCGAAAAAACAATGATAAAAGGAGTTCGTTTTAATATTCATTAAAATATGCTACACAGCACTGCTTTTCATCGCCGCACAACACACGACTTATTTCAGATATTTTTCCGTATATACAATTTGATTATAAATATTTTAGGTACCTGAGGCGGTGAGACTTTATTGAAAACGGAAAAATTTATTATTTATATGAATATTTACGGCCTACTTATTTATTGCGGAATAACAAGATCCCTTTTTGACGGTAGAAAACTAATTTTAGTACAAAGTCTTTCAGATAAAATAAAGTTCCCCGTTGATAAACTTAAGTTTTACGGCAAGGATAATGAAATAACTTCTGACATATTGGATATCCCAGTAACATCTAAAATTCAAACTGTTTTTTTTTTTAAGTTTTAAGCTTCTCTAACCAATAAGGTATGAGCGTGGTAATTTCATTTCCTCTTTTTTTTGTTCGGAAACTGCATTCGGTGGAAGAAATTTAATTTTCAGTTCAGTAAGGTTTGGCATTTAGATATAACATTTAAAGAAAGAATTTTATGGGATTAAAGGAATAATTCGTATTAATTATAGATTTATGTTTATTTTGTCAGTTCACTGTCTAATTTTCAGAAACCGACATAAAACATGATAATTGGGGTTTCTGTAATGTTACCTTCTGATTTAAGTTTTTGTTTGTTAAATGTTAGCAATGAAAAGTTCTGTTTGTATACATACGATAAACATGAATATTAATTAGTTCTTTAAATGATTGGGAAAGTTGATCAGGTGTTGATGCCCTTTTTCTAATGTTAATAGTCTGTTACATATGGGAAATACTTATAAGGAATAGACCATTTCATTTATTTTCCGAGAGTGAAAGTGTGAAATTATGCTAAATTCTGTATGTCTTCGGTGAAATGAGATAGACTCTTCCACGTTTAAGTTTCATTCTATTTATGGTTTTACCATGGGCCCCAGTTTTGCCCAATTTGATCGGCAGCTCTGTACTGTCCGTCCGGCGCCCAGGCCTATAAAAATGAGCTGCTTCGAACTTGGGAAATCAACCGTCGACTGCGTATACAGGTTTTGCTAGTAGTGACCGGTCAGTAGTTTGACAAGGCGTATAGGCGAAAGCCGTGGTCGCTGTAATTTCCGAATACTTATGGTTTTACCAGAACAAACTTCACAAGTTGTGAACCATATTCAGTTGGACTGATTTGCTTGCTAAACATAGAGCTAATCTTTGTCAGATGCAATCAAAGGACAAAATCTTATTATTAACATTCTGTCATGAGAAGCATACTTTTATTTTTTTATGTATTGGACTATTTAAAGAGTGAACAAAATCTCATATGTGTTTACTCAGAGTGTACAAGCAGTGGCACTCTGAGTAACTTGTGCTGTACTTTCACTTTTCCCTACATGTCAGCCAAACGAATTTATCTTGGCCCAGAGACAGTCGTATTTCCACGATGCATTGTTGCATTACATATATTTTGCATCACATCAAACAGATATCTTTTTCTACGCTCCCTGTGTCTAGTTATTTTGTCTATCTTTAGGATTCAGCAGTAATTTGTACGCTTACAAATTGTTTCTCTAAGCCTCATTATGAATTATTGAATTATCTATTGTATTTTTAAAATGAAAAGTGATTTGAGACATGAGAACTAGTTGTTTATTTCTCTCATAATTTCCGACAGACGATGGCCGAACGTCTAGGTGGCATTCGTTGCCAGAGTCTGCGAGTTCCAGTCCCACTGTTAGCATGGATGTTTGTAGCCGTTCGAAATCGGTTTTAAACAGTAGGTCCTGGTAGCAGAAGGTGACCGTTCTCTCAACAAACTAGCCACTCGCAATTCACACCCGTCCTCCCACAGTCATTTTAAGTGCTGAATAAACTATGTTATTTGAATTGTCTGAAGAAAAATATAATTTTTGGTAGATATAAAGTATTAGAGAGAAAAAAGTGATAGAAATGAAAGCAAATAAAGTCTATTCTTGAGATGATAAAATTTTGTGTTCTTACTGTCATTTTGCAAGTCAGTTATTTATGCAGCTTTTCTTTACAAAATAAAGTATCCGTACACAGACAGATAATGCTCTGAAAACCCGATAATCTTATGCTATTTATTACATGGTTGTGCATGGTAAACCGTAAAATCCTTGAGTACTGAAAATTTGAATCATTCAGAGATTTTGAGTAAATTACACCATTTTGTAGAGTTTAACTGCCCTAATAACACATTTTAAAATTTTTTTCAAGAAAACGTCTATTATATTCTTTTGAAAATACAAGCCATGTTGTAATTATTTTGGGTTCTTTATATTTTTACTTACTCTTTTATCTTTTATAATGCGATAAGGGTAATTTTTTAAATGGATAATTCACACATGATTATTTAGGAATTTAGTGCATACTTTAAGCTACAGAATTATAGTTTTTTATAACTTGAAAAATTGTTACATCTACCTGTATGCTACACAATTTAGCTTATTGAAATTTTCCAATACTCGAAAAAGTGCTGACTAGTCCGGATACCAAATCCTGAAATTCTCTGGATTGAGGGTTGACCATTTCATCATTAGGTCATGTCATAATCTTCGCTTTTAAGCTCCATACACGGAATTAATGCATGCAACTTAAAATGAAACTTTTACTAAGATTTCTCACAGAAATTAAATCCCTGTTAAGATGAAAAGGGTTTTTTAACCATGTTAATGAGTAACAGTGAGTGTCCTGAAGCTTATTTTCTATATCAAAAGTACATCTTTATCTTAAGATGGCGCTCTGATTCTAATAGTTATTTGCATAACTCCTGAGATACTAATTTGTTATGCAAGTAAAGAAAGTTATGCTAATAGCCTTAGAATACCGTTGAATATTTTTATTCCTATGAAAAGAAGTACAAATGAAGATCCCTATATCGGTTTTATTCTTGAAGTTCAAATTTAACGTCATTTGAAATATCTGAATAAGCTCTAAATTGCGAAGTAAAAAATGTTTTCATGTTTACTGAGCATGAGAAATACTGTATAAGAAATGAATCCTTATCATGAATTGTTTTGAAAAATTGTAATTATCGGCTCCATAAAGTTTTGATTTCAAGAAAACTGAGGCAAAATGCTCGCATGAGTTTGCATCATGATTCAACATTTTCTTGCATAAAGATTACAACTATATAGTAATGGTATAAATAATTTTATATTTTCTCAAATTAAAAAAAGGTATGGTTTTTGCTGCCTGCATAATTTTTTAAATCATATATTTTTGCTTGTGAAATCCTAATTTAAATATCTCAAAATGTTCATCCCTGAAACAACAACAACAAAAAAACACTTTTAAGTATCTTAACATGTAGACTTTTTCAGAGTAGAACTTTATACCAATATGTTTTGAAACTAATTCCTTGTTTTACACAGTAAAAGAAATAATGAACATATGTACGGGAAAATGGAAACATTCTAAAAAGAATAACCGTAAAATATGTGAGGAAATTTTCCCTCTTATTTTGAATTTTTATAAGCACATTTTACAACTAGTTTCCTTTTTATTTCCTTAACAGGATAAACGAAAGCTCTTCCTTTTTTATGAGCAATATACTCAGCGCATTAAGGAAAAAACCCCGTGTTTTTAGACTATTAAAACAAGTTATATCCCCAATTTATCCAAATGTACCTTTGAAGACTCTGCTGTAATTCTCATGTTTACAAGAAAAAAAATCACTGTTTTCTCTCACCGGTAATAAAGAAAATTAGTGATTTTTTTCCTCTGGAAAGTGGCTATGACCTCTCCCTTTATTGATTTATTGCACCTCTGTTGTGGTCAGTTACGAGATAAAAAATGTCACGTAATTGTATCCAGAGCATTTGATTGGGTTACATGGCCAAAAATAAACACTACGGAAGCGAGTTAATCCTTGTTTCTGGTGGCTTATTTAATTTAAGCTCATTTTTCTCAATTCTAGAGAAATACACTCGTATGTCAGTGTTTGTTCATTTGATCAGATTACTGGCCTTTCGGCTATTTCCGTTTGCAAGAACTGCCAGTTTAAGTCTCCTTGTTAAATGGAAACCGGGAAAAGAACTTTTGTGGATTGTTGCAGTCACCGAAATTTGGTGACATGTTTGTAGCTCGGATTTATGTGTCTGAAATAAAATTTAAAATATTCTATTTCATTTAACAACATATTTCAGAGGTAGCCTTGTGGCAGCCTGCTGACTGTTGGTGCTGAGGGTGTTCGAATTCCAGCACGCTCCATTAAATAAACCCCTGTCCAGGCCGGATATGGGCATGTTAAATCCGTAGACCTAAAGAGTTCCTCTATGATGTCAGAGAGGGTGGGAGATGTTACGATCCCCTGGGCAGGGTGCTCGGTCAAAATTGAGGTGGCAACTAGTTAAGACTGACTCCAACCTTTGTGGGGCTATTTAAACCGATGCCGCCGACTTCAGCCAGAAGCCTATATGGACCTGGTTTCGAATTTCTCCGCAGGGGGCATTAGAAACAACAGCATATTGTAGTTCTTTTATATCAGTCTGTAAGAAATATGCACCTCGTCGTAGAGAAAATTATATGAAAGAACATACACAATATTAGATTTCTTTAAAAAATTAGGTTTTAACATCTAGAGATGTTATCCTCTCGCAGAAGTTTTCGTCTAAGTTCGTAGCATGCAATTGAAAAACCTCTTTGACCCACAATTAAGTCTTTATTTGCAGATTAACACGCACAGCTCTACAGTCGTCACAGTTCATTTAGAAAATGACTATACAAAGTACTTCCTCCTTCATTAATGGCGGCTTGACGCAACTGCCGTATTCGATACAATATGCTACCGAAGAGCTGCAACGATGATAAAGATTAATTGATTCAAAATCACACCGGTTTGACTCGATTTAAAAGTGTTTGGAATAGTTAAAATTGTTTTTATCCTTCTTTAACTTAATTTCGAGAGTTTATACTTTGAATGCATGTGGCATCACGAGCTCGAAAGTATGACGAAAGCAAATGTTGATTTAAAGATATATATAAATCATTGTTTAGAAAAAATTTCAAGGAGAAAATAGCGAGTTGAAGTGTTAGTTGGCTGAAATCACAAGATGTGATTTAGTTTAGCTTACTTCAAAAGCAATTCAACCATAACCAGTTTAGAAGTTTCAATTTAGACCGTTCTTTGAAAATAGAAAGCAGATCACTTGGGCAAATTGAAGATAAGTATGAACGAAATGATTGCAATTCCTTCTAAAACTGAAAACATCTTCGAGCAAATAAGATCTTTTCTCCAAAAGACACTTAGCAGATAGAACTTAAATGTGATTGCAGAGAAGGTGTTTATGCATCACAAGGCCCGTCATAAAGAAGGAATAATAAAAAAGTACAGCTAGACTATTGCTTAAGATGGCCTAAATGCAGCATGAATTGTTGGTGGTAAGCATCTTCTGCATGCATCAACTTTGGTTTCCTTTTTTGTCTGAGCTCCTCTGCATGATGTGACTGACAATATGATGCAAGGGATAACATTTTAACTTCAGAATACCTCTAATCGAAGACTGACAGATCCCAATGAATCCATGCAACGAGAAAAACAAACGCTTTCAACGATTTTTTGATCGTAATATATGTGGCTCGTTGACAAAATTGCATAATACATGATGTAAAAATAGGTATCCAGCAGCCGTGGACGATCATTATGCACTGCCCCGCACGAAATAGCCTATAAATATCGTACGCCTGATTGGCTGGATTGACAGCAACTGACAGCAAAATGTAGACCATTTCCACTAGGAATTTAGGCGAGTCAAGAGTATACGCCAAATCCTCTGTACTCTGGCTTCGCAGTGCCGATCCGTGTCATCTGCCTACGCTAGGGATGCTTTATTTTTCTATGTGACCCCTTCATACCAAGGCGTATTTCATGTCATTTGATAGCCGAATATCCACATTCGGCACAAACTCTAAAAACAAATAGTGCTCATCCCAGGCTGTTCTGCACACATTCTTGCTTTCGATAATCAGCAATGCCTTCACTCAATACCACTAAATAAGTCCCACTATCAAAGACATAAATTTGCATTTAGGAGAGCTTCTGTAATGAAGTCAAAGAGTTTCATATAATAATATGGGCTATTCCTAGCATATTGGATTTTGATTACAGAGATTATTCAACTCTTACCCTACATGTATTATTCATATTTCAAATTATTTTCAGGCTGTGACATTTTTCCCTCATTGAAATGATGATCAAATTAGAAGGTTCATGAATAGATTTTTCCTTTTTTAAAAATATTGATGATGTGAATCTCTATAAATTGACTGGAACCCAGATGCTGGTAAATATTAAAGAAAAGTAAACATTAAAAGGATGTAATTGAAGAAAAAAAATAATTTCTTACAAGAACTTTATTTTTAACAAAAGTTTATTTTTGTTTGCTGTATTTGCTTCTCACTTCAAATTGAGAGCAATCCGACACAATGTCAGTAAAGATTGCTTACACTCATAAGAGACTACAATCTAAAAGCAAAGACGTACAAGAAGGAATTTTGAATCAACTAAATTTACAAATTTGATCTCACAGCTTTTCTCCATTTTTTTATTAGAATTGTTAATTTATCAAAAAAAAAACAGGATGCTTATCTTTCTCAATGGTAGGATTACAACCGAATAGACTTTTTGCTTTGTATAAAATTTCTCTGAGCACTTTTATCATAATAGAGAAAAATGATCATAAGGTATTTAAAAGAAACACTTATTCATATACAACAATGAATTATAGCTTACAACAATTGTACGGTTTATGTAATATATAAACCCTACAATTGTTGTTTATTTAGACAATATTTTTGTATGAAAAAATGTTTAAAGTATATTATATTTAAATCTTTTTTCAAACAAAAATATTGTCTGAATAAATTGACATATTAAAGGGAAATTGAAGAAATTTGCATATCCAGATTTTTAATTTTTTTACTGCATTGCAGCCATTTCTTAAAAATCTCTTTTTCCTAACGAAGTGACGAAATAATCAGTAGGTGTAGGTTCCAGTATATTTTCAATTATCAATTACTTTGTTATCCGGTATCGACTTTACTCCAATATAAACATGATGCATTTCTAAGGGTTGCGATGGCTTATACATATGAAAACATAATATATGATGTCTAAAGGGTTTTTATTGTTGTGGGATTTTCCTTCGTACTAAGTTGACAGATTTTATACATGTCTGATACTAATACAATAATCGTTAATTAATGCGCTAATCGAAAAGTGAAAAATATATATCGGAATTAAGAAGCCTCGATAATTGAAAAATGAAGTATTTCAGTCCTTTATTATGTTTGTACAAAGCTTCGTCGCTAAATCCCTGTTTCAGCCTAACTAGGACACATTATCTTTCAGTCCTATTTTCTTTGAAAGTGATGAAGCATATGCAAATTACTATTCCCTATCTACTCTCACAAAGAAACAAGGAAAAAAGACGAAAGGCTCTCATGATATTGAATGACACATAATAATTGACAGCACCCCTCTTTTTTTTTGCACTTCTCCGAAGCTGGTAGATTTAATTAACGGATTGCCGCTTGTGGGAACTGTAACAAAAACTGTGTTTACAGGGATTTACTTTTTTTCCCCCTAAGAGTTTTTTTTATGTAGTGGTATTGAAAGGTTTATCTCAGAGTAGAAAAAAAAAAGAATAATTGTTTCCCGTCTGCTTGAAAGGAGGAAGATGATCATAGCGCTATTGTAATACCAAAACAATAAAAACATCGGACATCCTGCTCATTAACGTGCCTGAAAAGAAATCTATTTCCCCCTCCCGTTTGAAGGGGGGGAGAGGAGGGAATACTTTTTTTCTTTATCGCGTGTTTAAATGGAATTTTACAAATTCTAATGATTAATAAAGATCACGCGAAAGAATAACCAATTTGTTTAAAAATTTCGATCATAATTTAAAAAGAGTAAAAATCTTTATTTTATTAATTACTAGATTCTTTTGGATTGAGGACAAACGGAAGAAAATTTTAATATGCCAAACGGGAAAAAAAGTAGCTGAATAGAAAATAGATAACTGGAGGAAATTTTAGTTTCTTTGAGACGAACCTATAGAATCGGATGTTAGTTATTTATTTACAGAAGAAAACCGTAAAATGCCTTTCGGGTTTCTGTTTGAGAGGAAATAATTCAAATTTTCTTGCAGAAGGGGAAAACTCAAATACTTTAGATTATTGATATAGCTTTTTATTTTAATATCCGATCCCTGAAAATTCAAATTCGAAACAAAATGAAAAAGTGCACGGAAAATGCCCTCTTGGCAGGAATGCAAATGTGTTCAATTCCAGCGTCCAGTACTGCCATTTACACTATACGTGTATGTCAAAGCTCGGATTTACTGAATGTTAAATGTGTGTTTTAACTATTGCTATATTCAACTGTATCTTGCCATTTAAAAGTTTTCTGTTCATGGTTTTTTGTCAAGAAAGGGTTATTCCTGTGGGGTTTGTGCAGTTCCCCAGATAAATATACGAACAATGGTGCGTTATCAGAGACAAATTATTTTGTTTTATACCTACAAACTATTTTGTTTTCTTAAAAAAGGATGGATATAATAGAAAAATTGGATATAAAAGAAATATTCCTTTTTTCTTCTTCTTGCTTCCTTTCTTCTTTTCTTCTTTTCCTTTTTCAACTCTTCTCATTTAAAAGTTTTCTGCCGATGGTTTTTGGCAAGAAAGGGTTATTCCCGTGGGGTTTGTACAGTTTCCCGATAAATAAACGAACAATGGTACCTTAACAGAACCAAATTATTTTGTTTTATTCCTACAAACAATTTTGTTTTCCTAAAAAAAGGATGGATAGAAAAGAAAAATTCCTTTTTTTTTCAAAAATGAATAATAAAAAAGAGAAAGTAATTTTTCTTTTATGTATCCATCTTTTTTTTATATTTAGAAAAACAAAATAGTTTTTAGGAATACAAGAAAATAACTTTATTCTGATAAGATACAAGGATTTGTACATTTATTTGAATGATTGTAAAAGCTGATGGAGGTACGAGAACAGTTGTTATCCCTGGAGGGGCTCGGTTTAAAGTGTGATGGCACTGGGCAAGCCGGTCTCCGACCCTTGTGATGGTCAATAGCAAGTGCTAAAAAGTAGAGACACTTCCCTCCACCCTGCAGCCAACTTCCGTCCTGTGGGCCTCAAGTAAAATAAAGATGGATTTAAAATCAATGCACATAGTATAATTTGTGTCTATGATACTTTTCTAGAGTATCAACGAAGTAAATTATACTATGTCAATACTAACTAAATAACTTTATAATTTTTGCGTCTTAAATGCACGTATATTATTTTATACATTCATATTCAAGGTCCCGAGGCAGAGCGTTGGGCTTTGAAATGGGGGTGCTCAATTCGAACCCCGACGGTCGCCATTAATACCTTTATATCAAAACTGGATATGGGTATGTAAAATACGTTGACCAGAAAGTCCTTCTATGAGGTCAGAGAGACTGGGAGAAGATACGATCCCTCCTAGATGTCCCCCAGGGGGGTGTGTGTGCCCCCGTCAAAACTGTGGTGGCATTAGGGTTTGATGTTGCTTCAGCTATACGGTGCCCCGTTGAAAGCAACCAACTATTCACACGAATTAAGTGCGAATGTCTTCCTTCACAAGCGCCCCGTGTTGGCAAACAACATTCTCATTTAAATGAAAATATGTTTCTACAAACTCTTCTCTTCTACCGAGGTCGCAAAAGGTATCAAAAGGTAGTGGTAATCTTGCATGGCCTGTGAAAGAGTGTAAAAAACTTGTTCAAGAGTAAACTATTAATTTTATGTAGGTTTCCTAGGAAGGCACGCAGTATGACACCATAACTAACGGTCAAACGTTCGTCTCAACCATCGTTAAAACTGGTTTTGAGATAAATTATCCTTCACGAAAAGCTGTAAATATTTATTATTTTTTAACCCTTATAAATTATATTTGCTTCTCCATAATTTCATCAACTACACCGAACAATCATCTCGTTTTTCAGACAATTAAGATCAAGTGCTTTGTATCGTAAGATAAGTACTATAAGTGTTTCAGATGTCTTTTAAAAGGTTTTAAATCTATTATTTCTTTTATTTCTATTAGATTCAAATAGACATTAAAATTTTACACCGAAAATTTTATGTGGATTGTCCGCAGAATAATAAAAATAATAAAGTATGTTAGTTCTTTAACTCCAGGCAAAATAATAAAAAAAAGGTTTTTGAAACTTGCTTTTGAAATCCTCCTAACACAGATACAATCAAAACCGTTTTTTTTAAAATCATATTTATCTAGAGTGGGATTATACAATCACGGGCTTGTGTAATCATACAATTACATCAAACTGATTATTTGCGTATCTCAGGAAACCCGTATCTTTGATACTTTTGAAGCCAAGCATGAAAATTGTCTTATGCCTTACAGTTGATTATAAACATTTACTTCTTATAACAACTGGATTTCGTGAATTGTTTCTACTTTTTTTTGCGCTCAATAATTTCAGTGATTCCCCTTAGGGCACATCCAAAAGCCGGACATGTGTGGAAAAGTCTTCAACGACATTCTTGAACTTTCCCAATTTAATCCCACTGAAAATCTCCTTTTGAAAAGAACTTCCGAACTTGAGAGACGTCTCGGAATCGATTCCTGTCCCAGTTTCTTTCGTTTCCAATGTTAAGGTCAGAGACGATATATCTTCTTGACAAATTATCTAGAAGGTCGCGCGGCGTGTTATTTGCTTTTTTTTTTCTAATTGTGTTCGCATGCATATTTCTTCTTCATTTCGTATTATAAGAAGTCAATGTTCGGAATGAATTAATGTGCTTCTCCCAGAATAATGAGCCCATTTACGTGCCGGTATTTGTGATAGTTGTTTGAACAGTGCTCTGAGGGGTGAATAAGTGATTTGGTAACCGCAGACGTATTTAAATATTCTAATTACAAAAAGAGGAATTTGTTTATATTGTATATTTTACTGCGGAGAAATATTCAGCTTCGAATACATTTTAGATGATATACTGGCATTCCTGAAATTTTATTTTTGTGCTAGAAAATCACAGGAAAATGTAAATAAATAACTCCATAAGGCTATTTGTTAGTAGCCACGTTAGATTTACTCAGATCATTGTTAACCCACGGAGAAAATTTTTCCGGTAATTGTCGACTTGGATTTAAAGATTTTTCTTTTTTTAAATTGTATTCTATAATAAAGAAATTTTTTTACCCGATTATCTAACTCCTTCTAGAAATTTCACCTAGCACAGGAAATTTCGTGCGTTTAAAACACATTAAATATACCACATTTATTACTATTTTTTATTCCCGAATAATCCAAATTAAAAAATATGATTTTCTTTTCTTTTAAAGAAACATAAACAATATTTTTAAATTTGAAGCGAAAAATATACCGGAATAATTTTTTTTATCTATAACGGAGGACAGTTAAAAGAAATCTCTAAATCCAAGTCAACAATAATTGCAAAAATTTTCTCCGTAGGTTAACATTGCATTTATCGAATCCAGAATGCCTAGTACCCAGCATCCTTAATTCATTCTATGACAGTTAAGCAATTATTTAGGAGAAAGTGAAAATATGTCTACTAGTTGGCATTGAAAATGCGGATTTTAAAATGCACAATAAGTCATTTTCGAAAGATACTCTAATTTAATGATTGCGAATGAATGACCAAAGTTGACCAATTAAAGAAATATTAAACATTTCAAAACTAAAAATTGGGAACATAGACATTAATAGCTACACCTGTAATGCTCTCAAAAGAAAAAAAAGATTTTTTGCGTTGCCTAAAGATAAATGTTTTTGTTTCCTGAGATGAATGGTTGACTACTTTTTATACAAGCTTCATTTGTAAAACAGAACTTTTCTGATATGTTGTTACATTGATAATATGGACAAATCGCTTCTGTATTTATTGGAAAAGATTAAAATCAGAGATAAAGAAATGGTGTTCTTACCAATAAGTTTATATTTTGAATTACGATTGTGATATCGTGAGATTTCGTGCTTTTAGCTGCTACTTTACCTTTAACACATTTTATCTCAAATTTTTACGATAGTTTGCATTAGATTATAAAGGAGAGTCAGTGGCGGCTCCAGTCCAGAGATTTGGGGTGGGGGGACGTTGGCTCTTAGGGTTATATATATATATATATATATATATATATATATAAAAGAAATAAACATCCTCTAATTTTAAATTTAAACTCATTTACTATTAGGTCTAGGATTATATAATTTTAGGCACTGTAAAAAAAATTCGCCGGGCATTTTTTAGGGGGGGGGGAATTGCTCCTACTGTTCCCCCCTCTGGAGCCACCGTTGCAAAGAGTGTATGTTATGCCACATTTTCTCCTTTCCACTTTTTTTTTTTTACATTCCCAACATGACCATCTGGAGACTGAGATTTGCGACCTCCTCTTACATGAACAGTGTCCTACAATCCCCAGGAGGCGCGGGGACACTGTGGTTAGCGCGTCAGTATTCAAAACTGAGGGTTTTTGGTTCGAATCCCAAACCAGCGCCACTGAATGCTGTCATGTCTAAGCCAGGTATGGGAACGTTAAATCTATAGGCTGGAAAGTACCCCCCGTGTGCTTGTAAGGGTTGAAGGAGGGTACTACCACGGTGCCCACGAGATGTCACCCCTGGGGTACTCGGTCAGAATTGTGATGGCACAGGGTAAAAAGTCGGCTTCTTACCTTGTGGTGCGCAATGTGGTGGCCATGAGGTAAACAGGGTCCGCAACTATGCCCCAAGATGCTTTCAATGGACCTGACTAGGATTTATCTCACTAGGGGCATAAGTACAACAACAATAACATATGATCTTCAACAAACTTTAAATTGGCATTCCTCTGTGGGAGATCTAGGGGATTTAAGCCGTTAACCCCGAGGGAAATCTCTTACTTTAGTTTGGACACATTATGATTTCTTAGACCTTCCATTTCTGCCTCATATATTTTTCATCTTTGAAACAACTTGGCAGTCAGAGACCTTAACGCTCAAGAACTCCTGCTTTTTGGGCAGTGGCCATTACCAATGCACCTATTAGCCATGGTATGATTTTTACCGCATAAAATAGGTTCACAGTTTCATGATTTCTGCTGATTTACAAAACTTTTTTTTTACATTAAGGTTTGCATTGATTGTTTACAGCAAATATTACATATTACATATACTATTTTTATTTTTAAATTTTTAATTTCAATAATTTTTCTGAAATAAGGTTGAACTTTTGAAAAATTCGGAAAAATATTAACAGGGTTTGTAAAATGTTTTCGTGGAATGGAAACATCTGCGTTGTATTTTCTTAATACCTACTGAAAGGTTAGAAATTAAGAAATATAAATAAATGTTGTAGAAACTAAAGGAAAAATATTGACAAACATTTCCTGAAAATTTGACGTAATTAAAATGTCTGCAGAGTACAGATTATATTTTTAGGGATGAAAGCCATAGTTGATTAGATTAGTTTTATTTGTTCAATATATGTATGAATTGGAATGCAGATTCAGTGATCAATGTGTTTAGAAGAAGAATTCTCGAGATAAAACTAAATTGTTTTTTAGATATGTTACCTAACACAATATGAAATAGTCAAGATTTATGTCTTAAGAACCTAAATTTGTCAAAGAATACAGTTTTTTTTAATAAAACGTTCGTATCACTTTTACTTTTCAATATAAAACTAAAAAAGCCCTGAACACTTGTACACAATTTTTAAACGCAAATTTTTAATTTGTTTGAGTCTTTTCAAATGGAATAGAGGAAAAGAGTTTATTTTGACTAGAACTTTGGAGTTATTCCAAACACAAATATCTGTGTTGCTGTATTTTATATTTGTATATGTTTACTAATTATCTTCTTTTATTCAAAAGGAAGTGAATGTTTTGAATCAGACACACATTTCTTGTATTCTAGTTATTATTTATATTCCTATGTGGGACAAAGGCGTATACAATTTAATTACTAATCCTTTACTGAGAAAAACAGTTTTTAAATCCCTCTCCTGTCACTCTGATAAGATGCCAAAACAAGACTATCTGGGTCAATTCATCAAAACACTTTAACGAATTCCAAAATAAGATATTTTCTAGACCGAGTTTTAACCGGAAATAAGGCTATTCGTTATTTTGAAATATTTTTGAAAACTTATGATGTTTAAAGGATTTTTTTATATTTTTCTGTGCTCTAGACTTTAAAAGAACGAAACAATAATACTCGAAGATGCAATTATAGTAATCTCTTTCACAATGTCCGGCAAATTTATGCTTTTTTCTACTACCCGAATCTTGCATATATTTTTAATAAGAAATTTTAATGTTAAATTTTTCTTGTATTTTTTAAAGCGATGCATAATTCATCTTATTCAAATTTTCGTGTACCTAAATTTAATTAGAAATTTAAAAAAAAATCATGATTGATATATTTTTGAATGAATATACACTAACTTAGCAATTTTGTGTTCCGTTACCGTTTTCTTTTCCGACTATTTTTTAAAATTCTTTCTTGTCCTGCTACTAGAAAGATAAAAATGCCCACAACAAAGCCAATTCAACAGAGTTATAAGAAATGTAGGTAGAAGATGAAGGTGAATATGTTAGAATACGACTATTTAAGACGTTTTCATTAACAGCAGCTACTCATGTTCAACATCGTTAGCAAGGTTAGGGAACTCACTGAGATTGGTCGGTAAGATTAAGATTAATTTACAGTTTTAGAGAAAAGTTAAACCGTAATCTTGTTTGTGAAATGAAATAGAGCATCGCTGTTCTCATACAAGAATCAAATGAGTTTGAGCCATACCTCTGAGTACTGTGACACAGTTCTAAATAAATCTTTTGCTTTACTTAAAAGTCACGTGGTCATTATTTGTATCAGGAAGAAACAAGGAAACAAGTGAGGGCATTTAAGGAATACAGGCTGAGTGACAGACTCTAAGAAAGCATACACACACACACACACACACACACACACACACACATATATATATATATATATATATATATATATGTGTGTGTGTGTGTGTGTGTGTGTGTGCCAATAAATGTATTAACATTAAATAAGGCAATATAATATATTTCAAGATTCTGAACAATAGCACAATTTTTTTTCAATCACACTTTTTCATATTACGGTTGTCACATTAAATATCCTTATTTAATTTTATTTGGGAAGAAGAGCTGAAGTAGGATCAGGCTGAGTAGGAGAGATTTCTCGATGTAAACTGATAAATAAAAAAGGATTTTAAAATTAGGTATTCCATCATGAATAGAAATACAGTGCGTTAAAATGATTTTTATAAAAATATAGCAGTTTTATTTTTGGGTTGATTGAGAGGTAAAAATAGTCCCGAAAGAGCTAGAATAAGATTTTAGGTTTTATAATTGAATATAAAGTTAAGAGATAAGAATTCTTGCGAAGATGAGGTTTGCCTTTTGTACAAAGAATAAAAAAAATGTACAAAGAATAAATGCACTTTAACATCTTAGTTATTTGAGGGATTTCATTTTTTTAGAAGTATGTTCAGCAAACGAGGGACTGATTCTTGAAAAAAATATTCAATGAAGATATTGTTCTCCACTGGCGATAGTCGCGACGTTACGTACAATTTTGTTACTGCATAGATTCTCGTGAAATTAATTAGTCACCTTTCCTTCATATATACTAAAATTGATTGAGAATTTTTCACTATTTTTAAACTCAATAGTTCTGTTTCCCGCAATCTTAAAGTGCCTTAAATTATTATAGCCAGCACTTTTGGACCAAAGACATGAATTAATGTCTCTGTATAGCCAGTGCTTTTGGACAGGAAACATGAATTAATGTCTCTGTAAAGATAGCGCTTATAGACCGGAGAAATGAATTAATGTCTGTGTATAGCCATCGCTTATGGACCGGAGACATGAATCAGTGTCTCTGTATTGCCAGGGCTTGTCGACTGGAGACATGAATGAGTGGATAGTTGCATCGTTAAAACAAGTGCTCTTGTTTAGTCAACGCATAAGAACTTTTTCTAGCGAAAAACAAAACTTTTTTGTAAGAAATTTTTTGCACACGATCCGAATAATAAAAATTTTCAACAAGATTTTCATAAAAAGTAAGCATTTTGTTCAGTATTTCTGCCACACGCGTATTTACAACAAGTCTTCACTAAATTAATATGATTTTACTTTTTACAAAATCTCAGCAAAGCACTCATTTTAATAAAAAAAAATAAGCACGTTTCATTACAATGTATAGGGGAACAACGGTAAGATCGGTATAAAACGCTCTGCTTCTACACTATTAAATCCTAGAACAACGGTTAGATCTAGAGCATAAAAAATAAGTTGTTCTCTCCTCCCCCCGAGAACAGAATTCCCTACATTGTCTTTATTAGACAAATTCCTGCCAACGCTTCTGATGCTATTGTGGAATACATATTCTGAGTACTATTTCACATGACATCCTAGCAAAGGAGGGTACCGCTGAACGTTCATCAACTTCTTCAGCTGAGTTACACTCATAGACCGAGGAAGATCTCCATGTACTCTGGATAAAAGATTTCCCTGCGGAATATGCCACCAGATAAGTAAGAGCCGAAGAAGTTGATGAACGTTCAGCGGTACCCTTCTTTGCACTGGTGTCTGCCGTAGTAGGGCTCTTGCATTCAAGGTTGATAGAACTGAGCAGACAACTATCTATAGGTTTGCAAGTGGCCACTTGAGGTGACTCAAATTTAATCACCAAGACAAAACCTTTCCCATTTGTAAAAAAGTGTAATGAGCAGGCCACTCCTGGTCACATCCTAACTTGCCTAACATTATCTAGGAAGGACTTTATTACCGATCCTTGCCATTTGATGCAATTACTGAGAATATATGGACTCATGAACATGGTCTGGCACCGCTAGATCAGGAGGGATTAGTAACAACGAAAACAACACTATTTCACATGTTTGAATTATTATCATAAACACAGAAAATTTCAATACATTCGAACTGATTTTTGCAAACAGCAATTCTGAATTTCTATGATAATTTTATTTATTCACATTAAACTTTCTCGGAAGAAACACATTAATCTTTCTCCACCGTAAACCCCTTTTTTCATTTATTCTTTGTATTTGTTTCGATAATCCCCTTGACGAATTTGATACTTTCCTTGAAATACAATCGAATATGTTTTTCTCAAGTTCACTCTTCAAAAATATATATATTACTTTTCTTATATAAAAAAAATTCTATTGGTTTTGCAATAATGTCTTTGAAGCTTTCACATTTGTCTTTGATACTATGCTGACGATTGGGATGATAAAAAAACAATATGAAAATTTTACATAAGAAGGCTTTATTTTACGGTGCCTGTATTTGTGTTTAGTGCATGAAAAGTAATACTTGAAATGTTATGTTTACCTGAATAGTGCACATTTTATATTAATTCTTCAAACATACCTTATAAGTTTATATAAAATATATTTATCCCGATTCTTTAAAAAACAGCTGTCATTTCACGTCCTGTATTTGAAGTTTTATACAAATATGAAGTAAAATTACCAATGTCTTTTCAATGTTGATTTACATTCGAGAGGGAAAGTTTTATTTAAAACGGGAAACTTGAACCTTTTAAAATGGGTTTCAAGGTGAGATTTACTGTTTAAAAAATGGTCTTGTATAACCACTATGAGAAAAATCCCATGAAAAATTAGCACGAAACAGATGGTGACTAAAAGTATACCTGAAATATTTTTTGAGATTGAAGAAAAACCTCATGATTTGCTACATCACCTTTTATATAGCACGTGTCATCTTTCAGCGGAGATATGAATCCAAATTTTAAATATTTCTCTGTTTCACGGTATGTTGATCTTCATATAATTTTTTTCTTTAACTTTTGGGCTTAAAATCAATGAAGAGTCATATATTCAAATATGTTGGGCTATTTATATGTTCTCCCATGGTTACTTTAGTTTATAGAATTCAGAACTAAACCTAGAAAGAAGCAGTTTCTTCAAGAATAAGTTTTCTTTAGTTTTAAAATAAACAAAGAATTCCAAAATATATTCAAGTCAAAAAAAAAGAAAGAAAAGAAAAAGTTTAAAAGCTTTTTTAGAACAAAATATTTTTTTTAAACTATCAAAAACAAAAATTTATGGAGATTTAAAATTTCTCCTTCTTGAATTTTTTTTCTGAATGTATTTAACGAACTTTTAAGTCTATGCTGACTTTAATTCCCAATTAAGAATCCAAGAATAGTTTTCTCTAACAATCAAACGACATGAATAACTGCAGTATAAATTTCTCGTCTCGGATTTAGAATGTAATCTGATTAATGTAAGATTTTTATCATGCACATGTGCAGGTAGCAGTTAAGATATAATCCTTTGAGGACAGAACGAGCTCAAAAGGTGTCTCACTGGAAAAGGTAGCCAACCTGAAATATGTATGCATAATCAGGCATTTTAAGAGCATTTTGATATAGTTAAAGAAAACAGGTTTTGAGGCTCTTTACTAGAGGTCATGACATTGACTGGAGAGAACTCGAGTTCATTTCTTTAGAAGGTCAAGTTTTGTATCACGTGTGCATAAAAACTGCACAGTTTTGATTTGGTGATGAATCTCAAAGTAAAGCTATTGTTAACTATGTGTGGAATAATGTAATACAAAAAAATGAGGGTTTGGAGCATCCTGTCCTAGTGGTTGCGAGTTGGGATTCGGTACTGAGGGTACGCAGTTTAAGTCCAGGAAAGCACCCCTGAATGCTCTCATGTCAACGCCAGGTACGATCACGTTAAATCTGTCGTTAAATCGTTAAGTCCCATCCCTAGGGTTTTAGGGGTGGGGTGTGTGTAAGATCCCCTTTCCCCCCAGATGATGCCACTGAGATTGTTTGATCAAAATTGTGGTGGCAGTATATTCCCCAACAGAAATTAAACTCCGTGAGGCCTTAGTTGCTATGTCGGGTCCTGTCTAGCGCATTGGAAGCGATGGAATATAAAATAGTGGGATGTTTTAAAGACTTTTACTGGTTTTATAAAAATTGAGAAGTAGTTAATCGAATCAGCTAGTCTGGTGATGATTATAACATTATGAATATTTGTAGACTACACCATGGCTACCCCATTATTATCTTCTATAAAGTAAAATTACAGAAAATAAATGTCACATTGCTAATGTTATGACGATTGTCAACCAGTATTAGGACATTTACATCACTCTATCCCTCATCGAACTCCTTCTGTATCACAAACCGATGGTAGGCTCGCAGTTAAGTAATAAAAGTTAAAAAGAGAAAGTCAGTGTTTCCAGTATTTTGATAAATCTTTTGTTAAATTTTGATATATTTTGTTATATTTTGATAAATTTTTTGTTAGATTCTTTTCAATAGAAAGGGTGCTATCAAAACATATTTTAACTATTCTTCATCAGAATAGATATCAAGAACTCCAATGCAACAAAAATAAAAAATTTCGCAACAGAAAAGAAGATGAGGCGTTATGACCATGTGAATGCTTATTATTTTAATAACCGTGACAACCAGTTTAGTCCCATCATTTGCTACAAAAAATTCCAAAAATCGCATGCAGATTTCAGAGGCTTCTTTTTAAATTTAATGACGCATGGAAGAAAAATTAACAAGCATTGTTTTGCCGAAACTTCCAAACTAAATTATTAAAAAGAAACCTGCGTAAAGCTGTAAATTAAGAACCATGAAAGAGAAGTTAGAATTACCGGTAAGAACAATTACTCTTCTTGATGAGAATATTCTCGCTTGATATCGCTGTAGACTAATGCTTGGGCACATACTCTTAACATGACGTGCTTTCGGATGTTTTTGTGACGTTTTTCGACGTCGTTGGCATAAAACTGGTCATTAGCTGTTTCACCTTCAGCAAGTAACCTCGCAGTATCCGTTCCGTACATTTCCGTAAATGAACATCATTAACCTACTCCATGTGTTGCCGAGATAAGGCCCTCGTTGAAGTTGAGAGCTTATTTACAGGTACACTTAATGGATGCACATATTTATGATCCGCGCTTTGGTGAAATTGCTAGAGCTTTAGGCTGATGGATTAATGTACTGGAATTTATTGAACTCGTATAACGTGTATAAAGACTCTTTGATATACAGAGGAACATAAACCTTTATATTTTAATTCGATAAGATATAAGATATATTATAGCTTCTAAAGCTTAAAGCCAACAGTGTACACAGGGTAAACAAATCAGTGTTTGGTCATTATTTTTATGTAACTAAAGAGAAATGTCATTTTCTTCAGAAATTATAAATTTAAAAGGATAGGCTTAAGAAAGCATGTGGGAAAATGGACTTTCTTGCTTGCACACACACACACACACACACACACACACACACACACACACACACACACACACACACACATATATATACTGTGTGTGTGTGTGTGTGTGTGCATGTATATACGCATTAATATCAAAACTAACTGGGAAAATTTTTATGAAGAGAATAATAAGTACAAATAAAGAGAATTAATTTTTTTAATTCCGTGGTTTACATCATTATACATATATAATTTCGTATTGCAAACAAATATATTATTCAGTGTCACAACCAAGTTTATACAACAGTAAAAGATACAAACAACAAACATATATAAAAACAATTGAAACCTATACTTAAGAAATAATTAAGCAATAAAGAACTAAACCAACGAAACAACATAGCTTGACCGACATCTATAGCAACTAATCAATAATTAAAGCGACACTAAAATAAAAAACCCTCCTCACAAGGTATTCAACTTAATATTTATTTCTTAAAATAATGTCGCTTTTTAACTTATGATACTAGCTAGTATTAGAAACATATTATTTTTTATATATTTTCTGACCCTTGTATTCCTTTCCATTCATTGTTAGTCGTGATTTAAACGTGGTAAATCGGCGATTATACGGGATTACAATCAGGGCCGGCGACAGGTGGGGGGGGGGGGACAAAGCGGGCAGATGCCTAGGGGCCCGGGCTGGCAGGGGCCCCGGTTAAATAAGAGTTGACTAAAAAATGTATACAATGTTCAAATATTGAGTGGAGAGGGGGGCCCGCTGTATTATTTTGCCCCGGGCCCTGGCTCAATTGACGGCGGCCCTGATTACAATACGACAAAAGCAGAAGTTGATGTAGTCGATCAAATGTGGAGCTATTACATGGTATCCCGCATATCACGAAGATGAACAATCTCATTTTTTTTTTAGGTTTTGGGGCATAATAGAAATCAATTCGTAAGTTGTCCTTAGATCCAATAAACCGCACAATTTTGAAATAAGGCGATTATATATGCATTCTTTGGCCTTTAATCATAAATATATCTCAATATTATCAACATTTTATATCTTTTCATAAAACGCAGAATTATTATTTTCAATTTGAAAAAAAAAGTTAATTACAAGAGGAATAATCAAGGTTGAAAGGGACGTTGCACTTTGTGCCACGCGCGCCTGCTGGTGTTCCAAAAATTGGTGTGCCCTCTGAATGGTTAATGTACCTTAGAACGACAGTCAAGTGTGTTACAGTTTGTATTATCTGCTATGAAACAACATCTATTATTTTTCTATTCTTCTCGTAAAAAGCCTCTGATCAGGATGGGTGATAATAAATTTTTGAATTCCTATTAAAGTAGTTTATCGCTGAACAAAAACAGTTACATTAATGAACTAAAATTTCTATTCTCGGTTACAATGTTTTTGCTCGAAAATTTTCTTAATGAATCAAGATAGAAAAACATAGTTTGATCAATATAAATATCGACTTTTTTACATCTTTAATCCTTGTTCTTTTAAGTTTGTTGGATTTAAAAATTGTTAAAGATCTTGATACATATCTATCGAAGCCTCTATTATTTGTTATTTAACTATATGTCAGGCTTAGAAAAAATTTTAAATTTTGGGTTTACGACCATAACAATCGGGATTGCAACCTAAATAAACGCATGCCCTGAAAGAAAATTTTCTTGGCCTCATTTTTCTCATGTCCTGTTCTGCCCACGAACTTGTTCTGTTTAAAATTTTTAACCACTCACATAATATCGAAATAATAGAGGAATTTTACTTCGGAGTGATTATCAAATGAGAACACTGTCTAAATTTGAAATTTACAGAGCATTTTTTGATATGTCAGATATATACGAAAAAATTCACTTGCCCAACGGGTTTGTTTACATGCCCTGGGCATGTGGATAACGGAATATTGAACCCCTTCTGTGCTTGATTTAATCACTTAGTATATGATTTAGCCCACTTGTATGTTGTCAAATTGTTACTGTTGAACTGTAAAATAACGACATATGAGTTACTCATTTAGAAGCATTTTTATTACACATTTCAGAAACAGTTTAGCTTGTCTGTGAATCGGACGCGAGGCCACTTTTTTTTCCTCTGCTATATTTATTAATCATTACATCATAAAGGCATAATCAAGACATTATCACATCATCAATTTTATGATCGTCTGTAATTAGCCTAAGGACGTACACTTGCTTCATTCAAGCTTATATGTATCGTGTGTCAACAGTCAAGATGATGATACAAAACCTTCTTAATATGTATTTTCATTGGCCTACTCGCCCATTTTGCTTACCACTTAAGCACATCTACATTAAGTCCAGGAACTTTTTCTACAGAGCGTCCACACAACTGTGTCGCTGCCCTTTCTTGGATGATGCGGCGAAATATCGGCGGTAATTACATTAAGGTCGAATCGGCGTATTGAAATTTGATTTGCTCAATAGAAACGAACCTAATTCGTGTTGCGTCTTGATTCGGACGCCCTTAAATCTTACAAATATGTACCTTTAGCATGGACCCTGAAATCTGAATTTATAAAGTGGAAGGAAGTACAGGTTGAATATCTCCTATGGATTAAAGTGACATGAAACGGAAAAAAAAACTGTATAAATTTTTAGAGCGTGAACTGTTTAAAATATTAATTTTATGAATACTTTGTTTATTAACACGGGAAACTTTTCGCATTAATTCTTAAAAATTATTTTATATATTTTCAGTTTTAATATCGATTGTTGAATGTGCGGCTCCATACTATGGAACGAAAATTGGATCGTTTCAAACATTCGCACATGATGTTGTTGGAGAGATTTTTGCTGTGGATGACAGAACCTTATTCATCAAGAGTTTTTCATATGATGGTCAAGGGCCAGGTAAGAGAGAAATCTTGATTGAGAATTATTAATTCTATATATTCGTAACTGAACGTTTCTTTGTGTTATGTAAATCCTTTTCATATCATTTTTCGCAACAAATTTGTTGGTTTAAGTATAAAATCCGTAACCTTCTGATTTCCGGGAAGATGTGTTGATCAATACAGCACTATGTTATGTTATTCTCTTTTAAAACGCAACCTTAAAAAATTTCTGGTGACTCGTAGTTAATTCCACTATACTACTATTCCTCTAATATAATTCTTTTCGCTGAATTATCATCATCATCAGCACTGGCACTGCAGCCCTTGTGCCCTGGCCTTCTCAAGGAGTGTCATTCATTTTGTTATGTTCTCAGCAACAGTTTTCCAATTCCTACACTTTATAAGGTGAAAGTCCTTGTCAATAGATTCAGACCATCTATATTTTGGTCTTTTGACATAATTATATTTTGTACCATAAATTATTTAAATTTGTAATGGACAATTAAAATTTAGTTTTCACTTGAAAATAAGCATAAAAACCATGGAATTACGGATAGTCGAAGTCAGATGTAGTGTTAATCGATAGATGTACTGATAAAAGGAGACATCGAGTCTTCTAATATCTATAACAAAGAAGATACTAGAATATTTATAACATGTCGTTTAATTTTTCCGAATATTTCAAAACCATCTAAAGTTTAATCGATCGGAGGCCATGTGGAGTTAAAGATGGCTTACTATGACTTATACCTAACTCAGTTTTACCGTCTCTGAGATGGCCAATATTCAGTGGCGAAAAGGATAACGAAAGTCTCCAAAACTAACTAGTTTATATCCTGGCTTGATCTTACGATCGAATTCCAGAACAGATACAAAGCAAAGCTCCGGGCTTGAATGCATCTCCAAATTGGAGCTTACTTCTCGTAATCCCTGACGTCAAATTTTAAATCTCCCAACACACGCTCGGATCTTGCTGCTATTAATTCCTAAACTTCCCTGGTCTGTAACCTGGTAACTTAGTGGTTAGAACTCCGGAATTCGGTATTAAGGGTGATCGGTTCGTCTAAGCCCGGTATGGACAAGATAAATTTGCCCAGAGAGTCTCTACTTGGCGTTTCTAGGGGTGGGAGGGGCCCCAGATGTCACCCCCTAGATGATGGGGTGTTCGTCGAAAATTGTGGTGGAAGCAAAAAGTGTGCTTAACACAAATGTAATTCCCAGTAGCGTGATATAAACCGGAACCACATATCTTCGCCCTGCAGCCTTTAATGGACCTGTTGGGATTTATCTGGCCAGGGGCATTCAAAACAACAACAACAACTATTCTCAAGTTCCGCTTGACTATAGGCTCGCCGTCTTGTCTGGCTTCGGAGAACGGACATAATTTCTATTCAGGCCTGATGCCAGCTTGAGAAACTCGCACCGGTTCGTTACGTCTCCGTGCAAGCAGATCACCGTATAGCAAACGTTATTCTACTTGTTTTTGAATACGAGCGTGTGCCTCATTTGCTGAGTTTTTGTTGTGAAAAATAAGCAGTCAATAGAGCTTGCGGATATTGAAAAATTTCTCAGTAGTCTTCGGCAAATAGGAAAATGAAGTTAAATGGTCAGAAAACAAAGATGATTACGTGATGCTCAATAACTGGTAGAGGCTCTAAAAATAAAAACTAAGAAATTAAATTTATAATTATGTTTTATGATGGAATCATTAATGTCATTACCATACATTTTAATTTTGCATTTTAAAAAATATATTTAACCTATTAGAACTGTTTAAGTAATTAAATTTTTATACAATTTCATTTAAATATTTTGAGCAATTTAAAGGCGAACTAATCTTTTAAATTTAATGTTTTAAATATTGTTTTCTCAATTTTTCCCACAAAATTAAATTCATTTGAATTTAAAATCATAAATACAGAGGTCAGTAATGAAATATATTAATGAAAGCCTATATATTTTAAAAAAATTTAAAATAGTATTCATAGGAAATCAGAATATTCTTTGATATTTGCATTGATAAAATGCCCTCTGCAAAAAAATTTTGTCCTTTTATACTTTCGTTATTTAGATAAGAGAACAAATTGTTTTATGTAAAATAATGGCAGTTAATTAAGCGGCGCTGAAGCTACTTCTTTTTCGCAGGACAGACTATTTGGTAAACAAGAGCCCTTAATGTTGTTCTTTGTTCAACACCTTAAAAGATGAGAATATGTCACTGAGAAAAATAAATCTTAATGATCGAGATCTTTTAATAACACATTTTATCGCACAAGGGACATGATTACGACGACGTAAGTTTTTATAAAGGAGGAGTTAAACACCTTCAGAGGGGAAATTGTTGGAAATTACGCTTAATAATTTGCATAGCCCACAATTATGGAGGTGTGTAAAAATACAAAACGCTTTTGAGAGTTTATAAAAATGGTAATTTACATGGCGCGTGCGATGCAGAAAATTTTGTGCATGTGATCGAGGAAAATTTTCAAAGTATAATAAAAGTAAAAGGTATTTAAAGGGTCTTGTGATAAGTTTTGTGATAAGTTTTATGTGTTAGAATGTCTGAAATAGATAAAACTGGTAAATTTAGGCTTTATTTGCAAATGCTAGGCATTTAGCGACTGCCTACTTTCGGAGTCAATTTTAAAAAAAATTAAAGAATTTTTTGGTCTTTTATGGTAAAATAGCACTTGAAAATTTAAAAAAAGGAACAAAAACTTACCTGTAAATAGCACACTTTTTTATAAACTGGTCGATTTGAAGTAACTTTTAATGAAATTTAGCTAAAACGCCTATCTCTCTGCACAAAATCCTAATGCTACTATTTTAATTTCCTTCTTACATATGATACATATGATAGTTATCTTCAAAATGACCTATAATGTAAGAGAAATTTTAAAATGCAAAAATTATACACGCAATTTTATGTTCCAATATGAAAATTTTGCTAAAATGAGCAGCAGATCGGATCGAACACTGGCAAGCGCCACTGAATTTTCTCGTATATACGCCGGGCATGAGCACGTTAAATATATGTGCACGTGGGCCAGAAATTCACCCTATGAGGTTTGTAGAAGTGGGAGGAAGATACGATCATTCCAGATGTCGCCACTGAGGGCACTGAATCTAAAGTGTTGTGGCAAAACGGCAGAATTCTGAACCTTGTGGTGCACAACAGCACGTGCTAAAAACCGGAACCGCACCTTTCTAGCCCTGAAAGGGGCATACGGAAGAGAAACAAAGAACATGAATTAATTAAAACTTGACATAATTAAAAATAAAATCTATCTATAAATAAGGTGAAAAATAGCGCTCATATTCCAGGAACGAGAACACCACGAATCTAAATTTAAACTCCAGTCTTTGTCCCTGTATTTGGATCTTCTATCATTAGAACACCTTGTTTTAAGAGTGTTTTGAAGTTCCAAGCTCACCTTTCAACAATTCCCTACTTTGGTTTCTTCGTCTTTTCTTGCTCGGGCGCGAGGAGTAGCAGGCTTTGTTCAATATTTGCGAGAGTTGCAACGGGTGAGAATGCTTAGCCAAGAACTACAAAAAAAAAAAATGACTTTATTCGCAATTATTCGAGTTGAGTATTTGCCGGCAAATTAATGTTTTTGGTCACTTTGTAATGGGACCAATCTCTCCCTACAACTTTACTCAAATTCTTTTATTTCACCATGAAATATATAGACTCTGGAATTGTACGATTTGCTCTCCGTACAGTTGTGCTAGCCATTAAAAGGGAGAATACGGCATCAGTTATTCTTAACGAACCCCAAAGATTAATGCTTTAAAATACATACTTTTAAAGCATTCAGTAACTTATTAATATGGTGTTTCTTTGGAAATACATCACAACATTGAACAAAATATGTTAATTTATGGTAACTAAGTCTCAGTGACGTCATAAGACACTCTGATTGTTCAGTAAAGTCACTTAATCTTTGTTAGCTATATTGCCAAAAACAAATACTAATGCACGCACAGTTTACCCAAGTATTTAAATAAACATAGTGCATAAAATTAATTTAAAATTATAAATAAAATTTTATTTTCTTCTTACCCGAATAAGCTTATTGTTCTATATTTCTACTGAGGATTAATACTCAAGATTTTGAATTATTTGCAAACATTCTAGAGATTAGAATACCGCATTTGCTTCTTAAAATATGTAGGTGACAGAGATATCATTTTTATAATTCTTTTAACGCTTATTGCTACGCAATAAGTCATCCCTAGTTCATTTATTTTTAAATAGAAAACAGAAAATTTTTGGAATTGCTGAAAATTGAGAAGTTATTTAAATTAATGGAAAAGGCATATTTCTTCGTTATTATATCTATAAATACCTATGAATATACAGAATGATTCATATATCAGAGTTTTACTAACCCATTATACGACATCATAAGGAAATAGCCGTATTATGATTCATCTGCACATACAGTCATTTTGATTTGTGAAATCAGTTGTCTGAATTTCCGTTTTTATTTGTTGAAAAACTTTAAATTACACAAGGAAATTCTATAAAGAAAAAATACTTTTTTCATCAAGTCGTTGTAAAAGGCTGTTGGCAGGAGTATGGAAAAGTGAATATTTTACAATTTCCCATTAAAAAACGTTTATGTTTATCTCATATTGTTTATAAATTTTTTCCCTGTGTATACGATTGCAAAGGAAATTTGCGAGTTTGTTTGAATTTAAATACATGAGGAAACAGGAAACGTGAATCAATAGAATCAGAAAACAATGACAGTATTTTCTACGGAACGATTATTTAGAAATATAGTAGCAGTTAGCAGTTTTTAAATTTACTATTGTTCGAATATAAAAAAATGTAACAACGTGGTGTTTTTTAATAAAAATTTAAATTTTATGCAGTAAGATGTTACCGATAACATGCTTCAATTGAAACCTATTTTGAAAACCAAACAGCGTATAAAATAAAAATAAATATGCAGGTTGCGAATTGAGTTGTTTTAAAACTTGGATAGAAAAAATGAATTGTCGTGAGTTGAAAATTATCTTCCGAAATTTATGAGTCAGATGCTTTTGAAATCGCATAGCTAAAAAAATGTCAAAAACTTTTATCAACTGCATTGGTACATGCAGATTTGTCATGTACCATTTTCAAGCAAAACCTTGTCGCGTAAATGAATGTTACCTAATTTAAGTTCAGTGCCTTAGGTCTTTGTTTGCAAGCACGTTCCAGCAAACCTCCAAAAAGAAAACGTACCTAGGCATTATCGAAAACGTCATCCTCAGTAATTAAATCTTTGAAGTAATTAATCATTCTAATGAAATGATATTACCGGCTTGTTAATCAAGTTTACTGTATGTTAGTTCGATCCTCTATTTACTCTTTTATGGAGATCAAAAGAGACACTCTGAAAACATCAAAAGGAATTTCGCTTGCATATAACCAATAGAATATTTTGAGCTCTAGATATGGTGAATTTTACCAGTGTAATTTTTATAACATATTTAGATTCGTAATTTGTTTCAACATAATTTGAGTTTCAAAATTTTTTAAAGAAATGTAAATAAAATTTCTCATCACATAAATAATGCACGGATTATTTTAAATCGTAAATTAAATTTTATTGGATATTAAAAACGTATTACTTACAATCTTAGAGTTATTTATTCTTAGTTTGCATCAGTGAAAAAATATCTACAGTAACAGCAAAATTAAGAGGTCAAAAATTATGCGGCTGAAATGATGTTGATATTTAAGCAATTCTTAACACTTTCTGAAAACAAGTCTATTCCCAACATTTCTAGCAAATTGTTTCTAATTATTTGTTTTCTCCTTGAAATCTCAAACGACCTGGTAGGACATTTAAAGACAGATAAACATTTAAAACGTTATTAATTCAATATCTTGGTTCTCACAGTTTTTATTTGGCCATGAATAATGATATTTATATATAAATTTTTTTTATTATACCTTACAATACGATACTTGTCATGAAAGTAGCACATTGTATGACGTTTGATAAATTTTTTGGTTAAAATTTTTTTACGGTAAAACTACAAGTAATTTTTTTCCATTCATAAAAATTTCATTCATAAGACATTCATTTACTTTTCAGACTTTTTATGAATTTTGTGATATGAATCACGTCTTATTATCAGCAGGATAATGGTTTTATTTTGTTCGAAGCTAACATAGGCGTACCTTTATTTGAATGCACTACTGAAATTTTATTTTTGAAGCCAGAAGTTAAGAACACGAATTAAAACACACTGAGAAGAGAGAATAGTGCCTTTATTATTTTTTAACGAACATCACAGATTAATACCATAAAATGGATAGTTTTAGAGGGTTCAGCAATTTAATAATTTGGTCCTTCATCATAATAGAAAGAAAATGTCTTTGCGAATACTTCACTGCATAGAAAAAAATATGGGAATTTGGTGTAAATAACAGTCACCAACGTCAAAAAACTTTCTTCTTACTTTGCAAAATGTATCCCGCAATTTTTCTTAGGTGTTCTACGAATAACAAATACTAAAACATGTAGAGTTTTCCCCGCAACTTAAATAAATGACATAAACTTACATAAACAATTTAAAATAATCAGAAACATTTTATGTTCTTATCTGAATAAGCTTTTTGTCCTATATATCTATTGAGGATTAATACTAAGTCATACAAAAGTAAGAAACTCTATCCGTAAGTTATATTATTCAGACGTCCACATGTGGTTCTGTAAAAAAAGCATGTTCAAAAATATTAGTGTAATATTTTAGACAAATAGTGTTTCATCGAAAAGCATTTAATTTACCCGAGAATTTACATACCTCTGGGTTTTTTTTTCTCTACAAAATATATGCTGATTAAGCCTGAAAAATAAAATGAGTTAATATCAAGTTTTGGGAACTAAAATGGGTTAAAGAAGTTTAATTGATATTGAAAATAAATAATCAGGAGATTTTGAAAGAATCAAAAATATAATGAAGTTAAGAAAATTTTAGACTAAAACAAATAACAACCTCAAATAGCTTCAAAATTAAATAGCGACTTTTCGCCTGTATTTACAGAAACAACAAATTGGGTTAATGATATTCTTCTGAAAATCATATTCATTAGCTAAAAGTATGATTTATACATGGTGAATATTTTAAACTAGAGCAAAGAATTTAGTGTAACTAGCATGTTAACGATCATGTTAAATTAATTTTTCGTTATGCAAATTGAATGACGTGACACCTATTTAACAGAGATATCAGGCTACTTAATTATGTATACAATTTCTTTGCAGTTGTAAAATCGCTTTTATATTCCGATGGTGCATCGATTGAATTCGTTTTATTTTATTGGATCAAAACAGATGTACAGAAGGTAGCATAAAAATGATAGATGACATTGTTGAACTGTCATGAAAACTTGTTCCGGTGAACTTGCTATTAATCACTCTTTCTAAGGGTTTCGGTAAGGCTAAAGGAGCCAAATCAAGCTAAATGATGCGAATCCCGGAATTTCTTCGGGGTACATTGGCACCTTTTCCTTTTTAACTCTGGAACCAAATGACCTTACCTATGTTAGATAGGTCCCAAGATATGTTGTCAAGTTTTCTGCCAGGTCAAGGATAAGCCATATTGGCAACCGGGCCAATTCTAAAAGATTCCAACTTGCAGATTCTGATAAATACCTTGTGTACATGAAGACGTTGGAACACATCTTGTTTTTCTGTTCTGGAGAGAACAGTTTTAGAGACATTTTGACTGGACTATGCTACCCACAATCTTGTGTCCCTGCCTTTTCAAATTATCTTTTTATGTGTATTGATTGATTTTTGTGTGTATAAAAGACATCGTGACATCGGTGCCAAAGCATCGGACATATGTATTAAGATGTAATGTAATGTAACTTAACAAGCTAACATTTTTAAACCCAGAAGTTTGTGCTTTCTATGTTACATAAGGTGGGAAAAATCTTACACCACTGATGTCTGAAAAATTAATGTATTGTGAGTTTAATAACGGTGTTCAATCCTATCAATATTTCAGATGCTTATTTCTGGGCCGGAACTACGTCGAAACCTGACACCTCGGGGTTCATCATTCCTGACGACAAGGGAAAGTAAGTAATCATATCTTGCCTTAGTGTAGCATTTATAAAAATATTTTCTTTATCCATGATTTAATTTGATTCATAGCGTGGCCTTGCTAAAAGCCTTATCTATATCTCTCAAATCAGTAACTAAAAGTACTACCGGAAGATGGCACTTTTACATACCCGACCGGTATAATAAGCTTATACCGGTATAATAAGCTTAAAGTATAATAAGCTTATAAATACAAACTTATTTCAGCAGAAAATGCAAAAAACCCTCATGAAATGACCTGAAATAAGACTGAATAATGTGGTTTAAATACAAGGGGAGATGCTTTTAAAATTAAGAAAATTAAGGAAATCAAAATTGAAAGTGATATTATAAAATTATTCGCTCATTAACATTTTTTTCAAGGAAATGTGACAGTTGTACGAAAATTGAGATGTGTCGTGCAATTTAAAATTTCATTTTGCTCTACATCCGTTCTGTATAGCAGTAAAAAATTTTGTGAAACAAATAAAATAGGAAATGAGCCTTCAAGAAACTCTCACAACATCTTCGTGACATAACTCGAAAATGTTTAATTAATAATTAATATCTTAAATGCAATATATGTATAGCATTTATAGATCTATTATAGGTAGTCACAGTTTAAATGAACTGAATCATATTATATAAATGCCTGTTTACCAAAGTCTGTGGGTTCGAATCCCACTCTTGGCATGTACGTTTATAAACGTCCGGAATCGGCTTTAAACAGTAGGTCCCGGTCTAATTAGCCCTCGTGTAGCAAAAATTTACAGTTGCACTCCAAACCAAACCAAACAAACAAAGTACCTTTTACGCAACATTCACAGAACTTCAGATGCACATATTTGTGATCTAGGATGTTCCACGGACAAATAATAAGTGCATAGCATTCTGCTATAAATTTTCGGTCATCGATTGAATTCACTTGAACACATTTAAATCACCATCTAAGAAGAGTCCCAGTGAAGGACATTTTTATTTACAGTCATCTCATGAATAACACGGTACTGTAAAACTTCGTTTATCCGGACGAACTGGGACCATAGGCAACCCGGACAATCGAAAATCCAGATTATCCGGGTAATATGGGTAATAAACAAAACAAAATCTTTAACTAAGCAGACTTACCGTTTATTACGATAAAGAACTATGTTTTGTAACAAAATTACATAGTAATGTTTACAAGACATTAAAAACTATAAAAACAAATTTCCTGAGTCAATCTATGTCAACGCCCTGTGACACTCTAGTAAAGCTTTCTCAAACTTAACCAAAAGCATTTTATTACCATAATTTATTGTACAATCTATGCAAGAACTATACATTGAATCAAACTAAAAAGCGAATATTTGGCGTACTTATAGTGACGTTCTTGCTAGAGACGTTCTTGCTAGTTCTTGCATTAGATAATAGTTATAAATTATTATCTAATGTGAACATTAAATAAATAAAAAAAGTCTACAAATCTGATCCGAATTATCCGGAGATCCGGATAAACGAGGGTCGGATAAACGAGGTTTTACTGCACTTGAATTGCACGGAAACTCGAATAACGTGGTAGTAAATTGCGACAACCCTCGAATAACACGGTACTCTAATTACACGGAAAATCAAAATTCAAAAGATTACGCCGTAAGGTTATACTGCACGTTCAGACTGAAGACACCGGCCACCACAACAGCAATCTAAAATAGAAATTTCTTAAACAGAAAGCCTTTTAAGAATAAATTTTATTTTGCGTAAGGCCTCGAAGATCTGTGCTCTAGTATTTCTGTCAATGTTTATGCTTTTTCTCATACTCCCATTTGGTGAAAATATAATTTCTAAACAATTTACAGTTCATATGATTTAAAATTGGGAGTACTGGTGTCCTGTATATGATTCTCTCATAAATCATAAATAAATTTATTATTTTATTATAGCCATTAATAAATCGATTTAGTAATAGTATTCAAATAATGACTACACCTTGATTGGTCAATATGAAACATAACGACACCATGAGATATCGTTATGTTTCATATTGACCCCCTTGATATAAAATTTTGATTAAAAATAATTCTCATCAACTGAAGGACATTACGTATTTAATATGTGGCCTATCCAAATAAATATATTACTAAACACTCAGGAATTTTGAAATATATGTGTAAAAATTATCATGCTTACTGTACTACTTGTAATAATTTTGTTGTAGTCGTCTACATTATTTCAAAATGCTGTTTAGTTTTAAGATTTGCACACACACACACACACACACACACACACACACACACACATATATATATATATATATATATATATGTGTGTGTGTGTGTGTGTGTGTGTGTGTGTTTGCAGTGAAAAGAGAGTCAAGTCCAAAATTGTAGTTTTGAAAAAAAAACGGGATTGAAATAAAAACGGCATTTGTAAAGTCAGTTTTTTTAAGTTTAATTTTTAATTATTTTTTTAAAAGTAATTTTTCCAATTTTAATTTCGTTGAGTTAAGAGTGTTAAGTCCTTGATTGGAACATAACCCCTTAAATACGAACATGTTTGTGTTTTGTTTCACATACACCCTAAATTTTCCCTGATGAATAAAAATATTTAGGAGTGGAATTGGACTTAGCTTTCTGTACCCTGCAGTAGACCTTGATTTTTCAAACAAGCCTGGTTTGATAATTCATTTTAGCCTATTTTGGACTTAACACCCTTTGCACAGCAAACAGATATATGTGTGTGTATTTAATATACCCATCTATCTATCTATCTATCTATCTATCTGTATAGCATATCACTCAACTGCAATATTGTCAGATCTTATGCTCGTTAGCTGCCCGGTTTTGTTGTCATTTGGTATAAAGACAAAACAAGACGAAACAAGACAAAAGAACAAACAAACCAGCATTGAGACGATTTAGTAAACAGGGTTCAGTGACACGGAGTAATGGACTGGGAAATTTTAGACGACAAAGAAAAATAACCCGAGCCAGCATGAATATTGATGAATGAAAATGAAACCATATTTCTCCTCACTTTCCTTATGATGGAAACTGACAGATGCCCTTAAGTGATCGCTTTTCTTGACGGGAGTCGGATCCTTTTATAATTAATTGGGCGCACAACTGTCCATGAAATACGCTAGTATTAATTAATTATAAACTCACTAGTTTAATCTTAGGTTAATATAACCGAAAGTAATCGAATTCATATCACGACGCAGGCTTTTAGGTATAATGTCCTGTACCCTGCCGCGTGTCCTGTTTTTTTCGATGGTTCTTTTCAAGATGTAACTAAGATGATGTAAATAAGAAGTCTAATCGTAAGAAATTAAAAAAAAATTATAATAGATGTATTAGCATAGTTAGTACAGTTGATTTAAGCCCCATTTGCTGAAAAATTTGAGACGATTTTGATCACATGGGTTTTAAAGGATTTTATGATGGTCTCTAGGTAAGAAATGTAATATAAAATTAATCATTCCAAACAGCTAAAATATTCACAGATGTATGACAAATATTTTCAGAGCCAAAATTATGCCTCTTTATGTCACTTTTTATTTTGAGAAGTTATTTTTATGTAGTAATACGAGGAAAGCGATTCTAAGAGTAAATTGTTTTATTTGACAATGTAGAGTGAATTTAATTTACGTAGATAAGTGGACTCAATTAAATGGTATGAATGTATGTTAAGATATATAAAATTAAGTAAGACAAAATCTGCTTTAAAATACAAACTTAGAATTCTTGAAAATAATTTTTTTTCAAGCATGAAACTTACTTTCCAGTTATGTAATGATCCAAAACTTTTCCATTCTTACTGAGATGAGGTGTAATACGGTAACAGCAGAGAATCTTCATATGGTAGGATATATATATATATATATATATATATATATATATATATATATATATATATATATATATATATATATATATACCGCCGAATCTCGATTGATCGTTCCCCGATGCAGCGTTTTCCCGTATGTGTCGTTTATTTTACCCAGTCCCGACGATCGTATTGCTTTGTTATGCTCCCGCATCTATCGTTATCCCACATTTATCGTTTAGGTCAGTCGGTCCCTTGAGAAACGATAGATCGAGATTCCACTGCATATATATATATATATATATATATATATATATATATATAATTTGACTTAAAATTCTTTTCTTGTTTTTTATTTGATGAGTTAGAATTCTTTTTCTGTAATTAAAATGTTTCTCTTCACCTTGTGAGAATTTATATTCGTATGCATCAAATTATCTACAGTTTCTTTAAGTGAAAAGGTAACGCTGCGAAATTAACCTTGAAAATTTTATGGCAAATATTTCTTGTCTAATGTGCCTAACTTAAGAAATATAAATGCCATTTTGCTGCTTGTTTACTTCATTAGATATTTGTATAGTTAAAATTCAGAAGAACTATTTCTGATCTTATTCAGTTTCTTTTCCTCTTTTGTAACTATATCCAAACTTTACTACTGCGTAAAATGAACACCCTATCATGCTTAGTTCGAAAATTTTCTTTATCCAGTTCACCGAATTTGATCCGAATTGCTTGTTTCTCTAATAAAAAATTATTTTGACCGTATTTACAGTAAGATTAGGAGAACGTATCTTTTGTCAACAAAACTTGCTTCTGTCCTGGAATTTTCTAGGGATTTTGAGAGGATAAATGGTGCGTTGAGACTCTCTTTCCCCGGAAATATTTCCGTTTTCATCACTGTTGCAACTTTCTTTTTACCGAAATCACACCAAGATAATGGTGTTCGTATCTTGAACTAACAGAACGTGTTCCCGCCCTTGAGTTGCCGAGGGGTTTTGAGTCAAAGATTAATTGTACGTTGAGACTCCCATAGTACGTTGTGGTGGTATGTTGAGACTTCCAAGGAATTTTTTGGTTTGTCAAATTTAAGCATTTCTTTTTTTTCCGAAATTACACAAAGATAATGGTGTCCGTATTTTGTACCGACAAAACTTCTCCTACCCTTGAATAGCTCAGTTGTTTTCAACCATTAAATAATGAATACCATTAACCATGGGTGTAATCCACCATTCAATAATTAATAATCATGTTATTTGGTTCAAGAAAAGGGTCCCGAAATAACATTCAATAATGAATACCCAAGGTACCATTCAATAATGACTGGCACCTTCAAACCCCCTATCCACGGAAATTTTTCGGTTTCTGCAGTTGGATGAAAGTTAACAGTGGACTTAGCTCTTTCTCGATAGAATTTTCAACTCTTAGAGATTGCTATCGTGTTTCCTCTCATTTCCCTGAGGTTGCCCAAGTGATCTTATTAATCTCTATTTACAAGAAACTTTTGGCTGTGGAAATGGAACAATATTGGTCAATCCCAGTCCCTGAAGCAATTAAAAAACGGGCTTATCGTTATTAGTTCCGTCTAAAAGTGTAAAAAATTATTTGCCTTATTTCAAGATAATGAAATTAGATCACCTAGAATAGACACTGGTCTTAGAATTTGTTGCTGATATTTTTATTCAATAACAGTAACCACAAAAAAAATACGGAAACACCGAAGCGGAATAAATGTATGCAAGAGGATTTGATGTCGTTTCAAGAGATACACATCAATAAAAGCATCGAAGGCTGGTAGTTAAACTGCCGTGAGTAGCATCAAGCGTAGCAGTTGAGCAATTTCGTGTCTCGTGACTTGCATGATAAACCTCGCCAAATAATTATGTTATCTGGTTCAAGCAAAGGGTCACGAATTAATCATAGCTCAAACTTCTGTCTTTATTGACGTTCCAGTCGACATTATCTAAAGACCCGTCTGAATTTTCCTTGGTTGCAACGACAAAAACTTAATTTGAAGATAGTGAGGTAATAGAGACATTTTAGAGAGCTTACAATCAGAAAATCTGGCACTTCGCAACCTCATATTATAGGGAAAAAGCGAAACACATATATTTATATATATGTAATTTTTCATGTCATTTCGACGTCTGCGAAATAATACACTTTCTGGTAGGACAGCAAAAGCAAATAAACCTAAATATTTGTAGGAATTCTGCCAAACTCAGTTTTTTGTCCACGCACCACGACTATCACTGGATATCTTAATATTTCGTTTATTTCCATATTGTGAGAGCACATCATTTACTATTTAGCTCATAAACTGTTTCTATGGTTTTAAATCTCTTTCAAAAATGTATTTTTATGGTGTGACACAAATTTTTGAAGTATTATTGTGCTATATTTCTTTTGCAGTATTGTACTATATTTTTTTACTTGTTTTACCAAAATACTTTAGCTTTCTTTGCAATCTAGGAAGTTATAACTTGGGATGTTACACATTTCTGACGAATAATATGCATGTTTTATTAGCTTCTAATACGGGAGCTCGATGACCAGGGCCGGCCATCTGGGGGGTGCGTCGGATGCTATGCACTGGGGCCCCGTGATTGAGGGGGCCCAACATGATTAAGAACTAAGATGATGTACTCTTGCAGATGACTTGATTTTCAATGAAAGGGATGCAAATAACGCACAAGACATATTGCAATACATACTAGATAATGATTATAATGAGTTATTTCTAAATGTATTAACTGTGTTAAAACTTTTCTTGGCGTTGCCAGTTACTATAGCAAGTGCTGAGAGCTCTTTCAGCAAATTAAAACTAATAAAGAGTTATCTTCGGTCAAGCATGTGTGCAGAACGCTAAAATGAACTTGCTATATTAACCATCGAAAAAGGAATTGCAAAAAATTGTAATTTTTTTGAAGTAATTAATGTATTAGCAAAAGCAAAATCACGCATTAAATAAACATGCATTAGTAATATATGTTCGTGTTTGTAATTTCTTTTACTTTACAAAAACAATTTAGGGTCCCAAATGGTTTCATGCACCCAGGTCTCTTTATACAGAGGCCGGTACTGTCCATGATACCTTAAAAATGTTTTGGAAAAGAAAAATTCTCAAAAATATGTTACCCTGTGCTACTTAATTTCAGTTAATATTCTTCTTCCATAAAGTTTTCACCAGAACCTAACGGCAGTTTAATAAATGTTCCAGAAACACCTCAAATAATGGAAAGCGTTGTTTTTCCATAGCAAAGAAGAACCTGCCGCGATGTTCAAAGTATCTTTTCTAATCCACTCTCTTTTCTTTTTCAGGAAAATTCCTCTGAAGGAGTACAGGAACAAGGATATCCTGTTAAGGCTTCCCGCAGGAAAAACACTCAGGAATATTAAGTGGTTTTCAGTATGGTGCCGAAAATTTAACGTAAGTTTTATTCTAGTAAAGAAACTGTATAAGTACTCCATTCAGAAATAGAGATTTTTAAGGTTACGTAAAACTGCATGGCGAATAATGAACGACAGATTTAGTAGTTATACAAATCCGTGTTAGAGTACCTTTGTGATTTCATAAAAGCACAGGGGAACAAATTCTTTTGGAACTTTGCATATTAAATACTTTGTTTAAAGTGTAGTAGCATTTCATTTCACATTTAAAGATGGGTCTGGACAAATAAATGTAAAAATGATGGAAATAAATATTTAAACTCTTTATGATTACATTAAAGCTCTACATATTTGTTGGGAATCTATGTTTTACTGTTTTGAGAGTAATAACGTGAGGAAATTATGGTTAAATTTTTTTTTCTAATATGTGTCTATTTAACCTTTAGCTTTTAACCATTTTTTCAATTCCCTCTTTAGAACGGGAAATTTCATACCCATTTTGTAATAATGGTCATTAAGGGGGTATATATATATATATATATATATATATATATATATATATATATATATATATATATATATATATAATATTCATTTTTGGGCCGGTATTCTACGGTTGCATGCTATCCCACCCCGTAAGGAAAAGGTTAATGCTACCAATTCATTTATGTTTAACCATTGGAAAACATATTCTTGGAGAGTATTCTCTTAATATGGTGAATTTGGAAAAAATAAACACATCATACTTTCTAAATGGAGATACACGTTATGTGATGGCGATTCGCATTCATATGTCATAAGATGTGAGGAACTGCATTCAAAAACTGAGAATTCCTCACATCTTTGGATAGTTCATGTAATAGCATACCGAGGAGTCTGTTGTTAGAGTAACCGTCAACTCCAGTTTATTTGGGATGCAACTTCAGAATTGACTTACGTAAACATCACCCGGAAATCAGATGAACATTAATTTTTTTTTATTAATTTGTAAACGGAAATTTAAAAGTGAAGTTAAGTTTCAATCATGAGTTTTATCTTAAACAGAATAGCTATTTATTTAACCTAGCAATTAAAGACATAAATGTCATAAATTACAACAGATCGAGCCCTATCACAAAAAACAAACATTCACTGAGGATTGAATTATTACTTCTACATCATATTTAACAGAAAGTTGTGTCGAGCAATTTGTAGTGCAGGATAGCATCTTTGTTACAAGTTTGGTTGAATAAATCTCTCCTCTTGGAAATTCTTAGGTAGAAGTAGAGCATTTTTTGATGCGTTTTTTAAATTTGTTATTATAGGTACTAATATAATTGAAAAATAAATTTATCATTCTATTTATGGAAATAAGTATCTATCTTCCTAAAACTTCTACAGATATATAAAAAATAAAATGAAATAAATATTCAGTTATATTATAAGATACGAAACTTCTTTCATTTTAAGAATTTTTTTCTGTTTAATAGCAACAGATGTAGGCCTTTTGAGGAAGTTAACACAGGATAGTGAAACACGTAATTCAGGAGTACTGGTTTTTTCAGTTAGACAAATGTATTTTGAAAGAGATTTATATTTAGAGAAAAATGATTTTGAAAATTTTATTCCTATACTTAAGAAACGGTTGTTCCTGAAATTATAAATTACTCACAGGCAAAGATTTTGGTTCGGGATTAATAAAGGTAAAGAAAATTTATTTCGTTTCATACATAAAACGAAGAGAATTTTTTCTCTAATAATATAATTTCTTTCATACGGAGCTTGTTTATTTCATGATATATATATATATATATATATATATATATATATATATATATATATATATATATATATATGTCAGACTCACGTCCGACATTCTTAATTGGGACTGAATAAAGGTGAATAATAGCACCTTCAATAAGTCCCAAAAGAAACGCATACAGGTTTACAATGCTATTCATTCATTATATTACTTTTATTTGGCTCAGTGTTTGATGTGTTTATTGTGCAATGTGTTTAAATTGTACTACTTTTGAAGTATACGGTATTTAATTTTATTGCTAAAACTTGTATATTTGTCATTGATTGCTTTAATGTCATTGGTTATTGATATAAATGATTTATATGCTTTAAATGTTTGTATTTTGATGAACCCTTAAGGTTCATGGCGGGGGAGTATGTTAGTGTCATATTTTAAAAAAAGATAATAGCTTTGACTTCAGCACCAGCGGGTTTATAAATTAACGAAGGCACGTGTAAAAACCTTTTGTTTATACTGCAAAACTGAAGCGAAGTGAAATCAATAGCGAACGAGCTATATTTTTATATATGATGTTATTCTTTTGTTTGGATCTTAAAAAGAGAAAAATTGTATGAATTGATGCATCGGTTGTAGCTTCTTTCTATATTCTCTCTGTTAAATAAAAATGTTTATTTCACTTCTGACTCCAAATTCTTCAACACTATACTGGTGATCTCAAGACAATCACGTCTCCTGTGCTTTCGAGATGCTTGAAGTTTTTCGTTTGAAGAGAGATAACTACTCGACCGAAATCTAACGGCGCCCGTAGACAGTCGAGTCCGAGGCAGATAGGTGAAGAATCGCCCACTTATTCGGCGCTTTTTACGAGATTCATGAGCGTGCCAATTGTGGTATCTAAGCCGATTTCGAATAGCTTTTTATAGTGAAGGAACCTGGGATAAGGACCTTCAGATTATCAGGTTAACAATATATATATATATATATATATATATATATATATATATATATATATATATATATATATATTAAGCAACTAGGGAGTATGAAAGATACTTAATGAGGATTTTCATTTATTAGCTTCTTTTTATACTGGTGTCTAGAAATAGCTCTACTAGCATCTCAGCTTACGTAAGCAGAATTTTAATGACGCATTCAAATTCGGCAAACCTGTCTCCAAATAGTTAATTCCTCTTCTTTTTCTTTATAACTATTTTTGTTTGTCCTCTTGAGGATTACATCATGAACCTCTAAGTATGGAATCACGCTTATATGTTGTAGCTAACTTGTCTTCGAAAATATCTCGATACGTGCTGACCTATATCTTCAGAGGAACAAGTTTGTAATTATGTTGTAGAGTCTAGCTTATAATTTCTGTACTATTTCTGGATTTTAAAAGAATGATTGACACAGAATTTGAAGTACTCCCAAAGTGAATGACTGATTATTTTCGTCTGTTAATTTTTTTTTTTTAAATATGCCGTACGTTTGTCAATTGCTTCTTTACAATATATTTTTTTATGTTGAAAACTTAAAGTAATAAAATAATTTTTATTAAAAAAATAATGTTAACCTTTAAAATGTTATATCCTTTGTTTCTATTTGAGACTGTATAAATATATTATAACTAAAAAGTAAATAATTCAACAGAGAATGTTCTTTCTCTGTTGAAATATTTACTTTTTACTTATAATTGTCTGTTTTCAGTATGAGAATTTGTTGCAACTGCTCAGTCTTTTATTGAAAAGGTAAAAATTTTTCAACGCTAGCGCAGTTTTCTGTTAATTTGTTCGGCTGTCTATGCCTTCATTATGTGTATTATTCGTGTTGAATTATTTACATTATTTGAATTGTATAAATATATTTTATATTTCTTTTCCTACTGGGTTTTGTCTTAAGAACTACACTTCGTGAAGCACCAAGAATGATTTGAATTGTATATGGACGTCTCACCATAAATCTGAACTTTTTTCATTGAAACTACTGCCTTTGTAACAAAGTATTTCGTTTAAATAAGGATCAAGAAATTGCTGTTAATCTGTTTGTTACCAACAGAAATAAATCGCACTGGTTAAAAAAAATTATTTAACTCTCAATATTCTGTTTCAATTTTGAATTTAAAAAAGTAAAACCTTTATTACTTATTTCATCTGGTTCAGAATCTATTTCCAGTTCCAATTCAAACTTGTGCCGTAAAATATGCATTTTTGAAGTCTGATGATTATAACATCAATATGTCTTATATCAGCGCAATTCCACTTTCGTATAGAATGGGGAATCATGCTGAAAGGTAATTTAATATAGGAAAATAATTTATTGTAGAAGTAGAGAAAGATAATTTAAATTAGAAGTGCTCTGAACTAGACTGCATTACATTATTTTGAGAAAAATATTTAGCCAATTGATCAGGATAAGAAAAACAAGGCCATTTATGATACATATTTCCTTAACTGAAATCCGAGCTTTGAGAATGGTTATTAATAGAGAAACTGCTAATTAGTATTTCTGAGGACACATTTAGCCCATTTGAATATTATAATTTATGTCTGATGTCTATGATTTAGAGCTTATTATAGAGCTCAAATATTGTGTTGTTGTTTCTGATCCCTCCTGGTCTAGCGGTGCCAGACCAGGTCCTTGAGTCCATATAACCTCAGTAGGTCCATTAATAGGCGAGGATCGGTAAAAAAGTCCTTTCTAGATAAATTTAAGTTAGGATGTGACCAGGAATGGCTTGCTGATTATCACACTTTTTACAAGTGGCAAAGGAATTCCCCCCCCCCCCCCCAAGTCCTGTTATTCTGCCTCATCGTGACAGGGGGTGGCACTGGATGGAATGGGCGAAGTACGTCGGGAATTTAATTCCTGGTAAGGTCATCCCAGGCATGAAGACCATTCCGTTATGTTCAACTAAACCTAGCAAGCATTTGGAACTAAGTTAGTCTTCTACCTTCAGGTGCTCCTGGTCCTTGACCAACAGAAGCTGTCCCCCTTGCCCTGCTTGTAATGAATTCAAATATTGTAATAATTATGACCAATTGATCTTAAGATTTTTTAAAAACTTGCTTTAATCAGCGAATTGACTTGCTTAAATTTTTACTATGAGATTTGCTTGTTGTAATCTGCGATGCTTTTAATTAAACCAACTCCTATCTCTATCTTTTTAAATCCATAACTCTCGATCTATCAATGCATAGCTGACCTACTGTAGAACTCATATATTGTGAATATGAACAACTGATCTTAAGGTATCTTTTTAACTTGTTTTACTCGGCGAGTTGACTCGTTTAACATGTTTTATTCTGAGATTTGTTTGCTTTGTTCTAATATTCTAATAATTAAACCCCTTCCTATTGCTATTTTTCTATCTGTATCCATAACTTTCGAACTTTCTGTGTATGGCTGAACCTACTGTAGAACTCACATGTGATTATGAACATTTAATTGATATTAAAATTTCTTTTTAACTTGTGTTATTCACTGAGTTGACTTGTTTTAACTTTTTTCCTCCTGAGATCTTCTTACTTTATTATACCTTGCTATTAATTAAACCATCTCCTATCGCCATCTTTCTATCTATATCCATAACTATCTATCAATGTATAGCTGAACCTACTGTTCAACTCATATATTGTGGTTAGGATCAGTTGACCTAAGTTTTCATTTGCACTTCTTCTATTCAGCGAGTTGAATTGTTTAGCTTACTTTATTCTGAGATCTGATCGCATTATTCTGGGATTCTAATAATTAAAATATCACCTATTGCACTTTTTGTACCTATATCCATAACGCTCGATCGATCAATCAATGGCTAAACTCCCAGTGGCATTCGTGATGTGAATTAGCTGTTGTCCTAGGCTTTACTTCGAACTTGCCCGTAGAGAATTTACAGCACTCTTCTTCTCTCTCCAGAAATTTGATATTCCTCCGTAATGCCAGATGTCAGCTTTAGACAAGATAATTGTGACGGTGCATGAAGAAAAAATTGGGTCGCCCGTCGACCGGGAAGGCAAAGGAAATTAATCCTAACACTTTTGTGTCCGAGCTGCGAAAGTGATAAGCATGAAAAATAACCATGGCTTCTGGAACAAAAATAAGTACAAGCAAAAATAATTTTTCCAGCGTGCAGGTGAATAGGATGTCAATGCACCTTGTTTTCAAGATGCCCAACTACGGGCAATTTTTTATTATTTTTATTTTTTGCCCGTGTTTTTGACCCAGTTCTTTGACGACGGCCAGATGAAGCGTAATCTTATAGCTCTAACGAAGCTCCTGTTTCGAGGTCTGTGACTCTTGAAAGCGAGATCTTGGACGTCGCTTCTTGAACATCAGTCAAAACTGATTAAAATTCGAAGAGAGTTGTTTGCCTCTTCCAGTCTGAAAAAAAAGAACCGTTCGATGAGGATAAAATGATCCATTTGTTAATACCAAGTTAGAAACAAAAGTTTTAAAAAAAAGTTTTGCCTTTGGCCTCGTGCTTTATCGGAGGTACAGAACTATAATTTTTTTGCAGTGTGTTTATATCACTTAATAAAGCTTTAAAATTTTTGATACATTTTAAATGTATACATACATACATATACTATATATATATATATATATATGAAGAGAGAGAGAAAATATTTATTTATGTTATATATGCATTTGAATTATATATGTATACATATACCATAAACTTACGGCTACTGCGGAAATTTTACAATGACAGAGTCATTTCGAAGATCAAGGAGCTGTCGGAGTGAAAATATATTAGTTATTTAAAGAGGGATTTTTCTAATAATAAACAAAAGTGTTTATTCTATTAAACATATCATTGGAATGGTATTTGTTGAACTTACACAAAACTATTTGCATTTAGATGGTTAAAATATCACTATTTACTGTAACTGCACGAGCATTTCTGGAGACCGAGGGAAAAAATGTCTCTGTACATAACTATAACTTCATAAATTTAAATGTTTTCTATTGCACATGCTATACTCTGAGATAGTTTCATTTACGTAACTTCGTGGTTTCACCAAAGGGTAAAAAATTGAGGTCATTTTTCTTTACACGTGATTTAACATAATATGCATATATCTACCAGTTTTAGGAACTATGCATTTAACAACAAACATCTTGCTCTTCGTATTTGCTCGAGTTGAGTTGTGACATGCTGCCTGCAACTGACTTATTATTAATACCTTAATAGTAATGTTGGTAAAAACTGTTGAAAATCGTTTATTATCAGAACCTTACTAATTCATTTTGAAGAAGGATCATAGGGGAACACCTTCAACAATTTCTAAGCTTTAATTAAGGGTAAATAACTCAACCTTGGATGCTACAACAGAAAGCATTTTGATGTATGTTTGTATTGCCAATTTTTTTCTGAGTACCGTTTACCAATATAATTGAAAAAGTATAGTAAAGGAGAGTGTTTTAAAATATATGACTCGCTATCATGTACTGCATAATCTTAATCCCAAAATATTCTCATAGGCTAACTTCGGAGAAATTTACATCCCGTCGAACCTGGTAATTCCTCATCCTGTAGAAATTGGGCGAATTCCAACAAAAGAACATGGAGTGTCATCAGGTCCAGTCATGGTTGTGGATACTCAAACTCTGTTAGTTCCCGAGTTTACTTATGATGGCCTCGGACCAGGTAGGTGTAAAGTTTAATTCATTCTGTTAGTTCTGGTTCGACTGTAAAGATATTGATTAAAATTTTGTATTCGATCTTTTTACCTGTGAAAAGCTGAATATAACGCAGTGATCAGCTAGGTAACAATATCTATCCGTTTGTTCAAACATTCGTTATATAGTTTTTTTTTATATTGTGAAAAGCGTCTTGATTAAAAAAAGCATAGAATTTTCCGAAATCATTTACTAAAAATTGCAAACATAATGATTGAAATCTGATATTACATACTTTCAGCTTAAAATATTTTCAGTTACAATTATTTACTGAACCAAACCAAAAAAAAATAATAACAGGGTTCATAATCTCAATCAGAATTTCTTTTGTTAAATCCTAAACATTTCTTGTTCCCGTTGCTATAGGTTTGAAGCTACGCTAATAGTATTTATTTAAAAACATTTAGAGAACCCACAGAAATAAATGTCTTATATTCTTTTATGCAAAAGCATAAAGTAATGGAATTAAGGTTAGTTACATAACTTCAGTTAAAGGCAAAAGGTAATTCTCTCTCTATTTATATCTATATCTATATCTATATCTATATCTATATTTATCTATCTATCTATCTATCTATCTCTCTCTCTCTCTATATATATATATATATATATATATATATATATATATATATATATGAGGCTAAAAATATTGGGGGCGATCGTGCGACCTTAAAACTGGATTTTAGTTATTAAAATATAGGATTAACAATTTAAAAGTCTGGGAGTTCAAATAAGCAGCATAAGGCATTGCAGTGAAAATAGGATTAATGGGTTCGACTTGATTCAATCTCCGAAGAACCGAGGATAATTTTTAGGTAGACGTATAGCCTTGCAGTTTGGCGCTGGGAAAATGCTTAGTTTAGCAAAAGAACATGTACGATGTGACATCACGCATAAGTAATGAGCGTCACTAAGCGTTGGTTTTAAAGTTGAAACAAAGAAAATCGACAGAGTCATGGATAACTAGGGAATGGAAAGGATGTGTGCCGAAGGCGCACAGATTTAAATTGGGTGGGATATTGGGAATTAGTTTGATGGAGCTGAGTAATTATTGGAAAATTAATAAATATGTTTGGGAACATCAATTGGACTATTTTATGGCTTTGTGTCGACATAACACTGTTTGATGGAAATATTTAGAGGATAAGCGTCACCACCGGTTCACCGACTGGATCATGATACAAAAGAGGTTCGGATTTATATTAAATAGTATGGGAGTAGAAGTGAAGTCCGACATATATATATATATATATATATATATATATATATATATATATATATATATATATATATATATATATATATATATATATATATTCGAAAATACAAAGAGAGGGACAAAAAATCTGGTTACTATTAAACTTCCCACAGAAAACGAGCCAAAATAAAATAAATCGTCCAAATTAAAGGATTTCCTTTCAGTTAAAGGCAGAAAAATGATTATTTGTAATTTTTTTCAAGCGATAGATATTTGCGGAAAATAGAAATTTTCAGATATTCGGAACCGAGGAACAATCACATTCGCAGAGCAGTCGCTTGTAACATGTGAGCCTAAGGCAATTACAAGTACCAATTATTCTTCGCTGAAACAACTAATTTTTCGGGTATGACTATTTTGTAGAACATGTGTACGGATATCTCAACGATGTAGCAAGTGAATTTTAGAACGAAAAGAAGACATCCAGTTGAGGTCAAGTGATTCGTCTGAAACAGGCTGGATTACCTTCCAGGAGTATAACCTGTCATTTCTGAAGAGAGGAGACTACCCATCTCTTGTTATTGTCGCAGTCGGTCTAAAGAAAATCAGGGCCAACAGATTTTCTGAACGTAATTCAATGACTCACAGTTTTCTGTACTCTACGTATTGAAATGGTTGGCAATTAGCAGACGCAGGGATTATGAATTGACGACATTTTAGATTTCTACAACAGACATCTCTTTACCCCAATTTTTATCGTGCGTGGTGCTTAGTACGACAATGCCGGCAAGCATTCAATTCTCAATGCACAATGTTTTGGTTACAATTTCCGCTTTCCTCTCTGATCTTGTTACACACATAAGCGTTTCGACGATGCCTATTGATGAAGAGGATAACCAAGTTTTCGTTATATGAATACGCAATTAATGACTATCAGAAGCTTGCCTATACGATTTTCTTTATCATTTCTATACTACCGTCTCACCCATCGGCGATACTTTCGGGGTCTTTCGCTCTGAAACTAGAATGTAAACAATCACGCGCTGTTTTAAAGATAAATAGTCGATAGTTTCACAAGGGATGTGCTTCTGAGAACTATATTCGAGGTATTACCATTCTTACCAGACCTCTTGCGATGGTCTTTCTCCATTCATGTGTCATTGGTACATGTTCAGTTGTAGAAATCAGTCATCAAAAAATTTAAAGTAACTGGAGTAAGAATAGAAAAATGCTTGGTCAAGTCTGCCTGGAGATGACAGACGAGAGGTGACTGACTTGATGACAAGCATAGTAAGCCCGTGTACATAGCACACACACACACACACACACACATATACACTCAAGAGCCAAAACATTATGCCCACCTGTCAATAACGAGTTGGCCCACCTTTGGCGCACAACACAGCTTCAACCCGCCTTGGCATAGATGCCACAAGTCCTTGGTAGATGGCCGGAAACAGATTGTACCAGATGTTTAAGCAACGGTCACGCAAATCCGAGATATTGCGAATTGGTGGTCTTTGAACTCTGAGCTGCCGTCCCATGACATCCCAAATGTGTTCTATCGGATTGAGATCCGGTGAGTTAGGCGGCTAGGACATTAACTGGAATTCAGCATCATGTTCCTGGAACCACTCCAACACAATTTTAGCCTTGTGACACGGGGCGTTGTCCTGTTGGAACATTCCATTTCCAGCTGGAAAAACAGAGGCCATGTAAGGGTGCAACTGGTCCGCAATGATGTTCAGATACCCTGTAGCATTCATGGTCTCCTCTACCACATCCACGGGTCCCAGAGACGCCCAAGATAACGTCCCCCAAAGCATAATATCGCCACCAACGGCCTGTGTATGACCTACTGTACATTGAGGGAGCAACAGTTCGCCTGGAAGACGGCGTATCCTGACACGGCCATCGGCGTGATGAATGACAAACCGTGATTCATCTTACCAGGCAACTCTCTCCCACTCATCCATGGACCAGTCGCGATGTTCCCGGGCCCAGCGCAGGCGCAGTTGGCAATGACGCTTGGTCAGCAAAGGCACACGAGTGGGACGTTTGCTGCGTAGCCCCATATCCAACAGTGTCCGCTGAACAGTGTGCTGCGATACTATTCTACTTGGCCCTGCATTGTATTGGGCTGTCAGCTGAGCCACTGTCTGGCTCCGGTTTTGCTTCACCATGCGAGGCAGTCTCCGACGACCTTTTTCTTTGATAGCTTGTGGACGTCCAACAACATGTCGTCTACTGCTGGTTTCACCGTCATTCATCCACTTTGCATAAGTACTAACAACTGTAGGTCGCGAACAACCCACGAGTCGTGCAGTTTCGGAAATACTTGTTCCGAGCCTTCGAGACATTACAATCTGCCCTCTATCAAAGTCGCTTAGATCCGCAGCCTTTCCCATCACACACAGAAGTAAGTGAAAGAATGATTCTTCAGACTCTCCAGCAGCAGTTAAATACCACTTCCACCTGATCACGTGCCTTCCACGTCATCCAGGCGAATTCATTGCAAAATGTAGGGGTGGTCATAATGTTTTGGCTCTTGAGTGTATATATATATATATATATATATATATATATATATATATATATATATATATATATATATATATATATATAAAGTTGTAATTTTGCACAAATACATTTCCCTATGTTTTATCCTGGAAAACCTCTGCTTTGAATGTTTCTTCAGTGATTAGGTTTTCACAAGAAAAGAAGACTTATACCACTAAACGTAATTTTTTTTAATAAAAGCTTATAATACAATTTTAATCCCAATTTCAAAACAAAATTTTCTCGCTTACATACAGTTTCGCTTTCTTCCTTCTACTGTTGATATAACAACTTCCTACAGTAAATTGGAATATGTTTGATTATGAGACGTTGGAACTCTTCTAGTTCTAACATCCTAATGAATATAATAATATCACGATGATAAATGCACAAGAAGCTGTCTGCGAAATTTCACTGATTAATATCCTGCATAAGAAAGAGGAAAATCTGGTTACATTTCATTAGAAACATAGATTGCTAATTCATGCCTCAAGGAGGAAAATCCTCGAAATAGAAATGCAAAGCATTTTTACCAGACACCTCACTGGAAATTAGTTTGCATAGAGAAGAAGGATAATGAAGATAATGATATTTAACGTTAAACGAGATCCCTCTACTCTTGTTTAATAAATTAGGAAAAGTTGAGGGAAGAGGGTACGGTATAATAAATTAGAGTGGTTCTTTAATCAAATATAACGAGTAATACAACAAGTACTCATAAGCTTCTACTGAGCAAGTGAAATGCGTAAAAGGTAATGAAGAATAACGACTACATTTTCAGATTTTTTGATTCTGTATAGACATTGATTAATCTTCTATGGTAAGAGTCCTAAAACTTTTTTAGTTTTCTCATAATTTTGTTTTTTCTAATCATACACTGCAGTTCAGCAATTCAAAGTTTAAAATTGCTAATTTTACCATTAAGCTAAACGTAGCTTTATATGATTTAACAGCTATCGATGAGTTTCATGTACACTACTGTAATAGCATTAGCGCCCTTTACACGTACGTTCTTTCGCGAGTGCTTGGAGCGTACGGGATTGCGCGCACGCTCCATGCACTCGTAAAAGAGCGTACGTGTAAAGGGCGCTAATAGCACCCTTTACACGTACGCTCTTGGAGTGCTTGGAGCATACGGGATTGCGAGCGGGAAAACTTGCAGTACGCTCCAAAACAGCTTTCCCTTCCTCTCCGACACCTTCACACCTGCACTCAAGCGCGCGGGATCGTGGTTTCACGCGGGAAGGAACGTACGTGTAAAGGGCGCTAATCTTAAAATTGTGCATCATATGAAGAGCGTAATTTAAAAGCCATGGTTTCATCTCCCCTAGAACCTTTTGAAACTATTTACATTTATTTGCATAAAACATATTCGTCCACTCACTGACATTTTTACACTTGGTTCGCAAGAAATTTTTAACCCTTTTTCTAACTTGCAAAGCACTTCACTACCCCTGATCTTCAGTAAAGACTCTGAAATATGTCCACATTATTGTCTAACTGAATATATTTATAGGACTTTCTTTTGGCTTCGTTTATTTGACTTTCAATTATAGATTTTGAATAATAGGTAGATTGGTCATATTCCACAATAACATTTGTTGACATTAAAAATCAAAGAAATCTTAAATCTTTTTAAATATTTAAATATATGTCTATTGATGAGCCTAGTTTTCCTCCGTTGAATATCATATACAAACGTTTCAAGAACTCATTGTCACTGAATACGAGGTTTTGTGACTGCTTAATTCATAATGTCTGATCAACATGCATGCAACTCTGAAGTTAAGTTTTTTTCATACATTTTCACTCACGTGAATCGTCTACAAGATAAAAAGAAACCAACAAGTCATCGTAGTATATGTGCTAATGTTTTCATTGACAAGTGCCTCGCATTGGCAAACATTATTATGCGTTTTCATTCGTTAAGTAAACAGGCCCTTTCAACTTTAAACAGACTTCTACCAAACCCTTACTTTCAATGATGCAGATTCTGCTCACGGAGGAATTCTACACTTAAAGGGCATAGAGCAGTTTTTCCCGAGAGTCCTTTTAAATCTCAAATCCTTTTCCTGATATTCAGGTAGTCGGTGGCTTCCAAGTACTCTTCATTAAAAGGAATTTATTTTAATGAAAATGACATAATTAAAATGTAAACCCCTGGTGATGCCCCAGAGAAAGAATGTAATCCTCATAGGGAATACATTCTTTTGTCTGGGGTTGGTTCTCCAGGTTAAGAGCTTAAGATCTGAAGGGTTTCTCTTAGCTCATTCCTAGGTACTGTACCTGTCCCATCTCTCATATTTTATTTCTCAGTCTTTACCATCCATATGTATATAATTATTGCTTTAGTGGAAGATTTTAAAACTCCCGTGAAAAAGATTTTGAATTTAAAGTTTTAATGAAACTTAAACAGATTTTTTTTTTTAATATTGAATTTTAGTTGCATGGAGCTGAAATGATAGTTGTGTATAATATTTCAAATTTTATATGTTGCGAAGGTTGAGAAATAAAAAAAGAAAGTGAGTCATAGCAAAATCCAAAGATTTTTTAAAAATATTAAATTTTAGTTGCATGGAGATGAAATGATAGTTGTGTATAATATTTCATATTTTATGATGTTGGAAAGTTTGAGAAATAAAAAAAGAAAGTGAGACAACAAAATCCAAAGCATTTCGAAATACTTTGGATTAAAGGGGCATAAGGTATCAAAACGTCATGGACTGGGCATAAGGTATCAAAAAGTCGTGATTAATTTTTACGGAACTTCCCATTAGAATTAAAAACAAATTATTTAAATAGAAAAAAAATCTCACCAAGTTTTAATATCAGTCATAGATTTCGATCATAGTATAATAGATTGTAATGTGTGCACCTTTTGTAGCACGACAAACGTCTAAATGGTAATCCAGTTATCTCCAAGTGTTTCGTAGCATATCAGGAGTTATTACACGAATTGCTTGAATGATACGCTTCTTCAACTCATCCACAGTTTCAATTCTTTGTTTATACACAACGGATTTGATGAATACCCAAGCAAAAAGTATAACTCCTGATATGCTACGAAACACTTGATTAGGAGATCGGAGAATGGGTTCTTGAGAGAACTGGATTACCATTTAGACGTGAGTCGTGCTACTAAAGGTGCACACATCGAAATCTATGATACTATGATAGAAATCTATGATTGATATTAAAACTTGGTGAGATGTTCTTTCTAGTTAAATATTTTTTTAAAAAATTCTAATGAGTAGTTCCGTCAAAATAAGTCATGACTTTTGGATACCTTTAGCCCGGACACCCTGTGTAAATAAAACTCTTACAATTCCTGAAGTCCTCTTTTGGAGGAGACAAAGAGCAGGTATATCATTATATTAATACTTATGTGTAATGCATTCATGTAATAACAGTTCTGGCTAAAAATGTGACACTTTTTTTCCAGTGCGGCAGGCACATTGACTTTCGATATCCGTCCATTTAGCACCGAGAAAGTTCAATTTAGACCTCAATTCAGGGTAAGCACCCCTAGGGGTGGCATTGGGAATTCTCGTTCCTTCCTACCAACCCTACAAACCACACGGAAGAATTTTCCAGCCTACTGTTTTAATGTGCCCATACCCGGCCTAGACCTGAAATGTTTTGACAGTAACTCTCCGTTACTTCCTTAACCCTTCAGCGGGAGCGACAATTTTTGGAACACCAGCAAGCGCGCATTGCACAAAGTGCAACGTCTCTTTCAACCTTAATTTTTCCTTTTGTAATAAATTTTTTTTTTCAAATTGAAAATAATAATTCTGCGTTTTATGAGAAGATATAAAATGTTGATAATATTGAGATATATTTATAATTAAAGGCCAAAGAATGCAGATACAATAGCCTTATTTCAAAACTGTCTGGTTTAATGAATCTAAGGACAACTTGCGAATCGATTTCTATTATGTCCAAAAAATTAAAAAACAATGAGATTGTCCATCTTCGTGATGTGCGGAATATCGCGTAATAGCTGCACATTTGATCTACTACATCAACTCATAATTTTGTCGTATTGCAATCCAGTATAATCGCTGGTTTACCACGATTAAATCACGACTAACAAATAAATGGAAAGTAATACATGGATCAGAAAATCAGACCTGCATTAGAAAGGGTGTAGCTATAAATAGAAACTGCTTAGAACATTCAAATCTTACATGTGAAAACAAACCATTCAAAATTACGGAAATGTTGCACTTTGTACACGGGCGCGCCCACTGAAAGGTTAAATTGAATTCAATCTAAAATTTAGTGTAATTAATATTCGTGCAGTTTCAGCAAGATCTAAGAAAAGATCTCTATCAATTGTAGCTCGGAACAAACTTAAAGTAAGACTCTGTATCCGAAAACACACATAAGTTGCCTAAACTCGTGCCCGAAAACACGTTAAAAATACCTGATCTCGTTTCTGTCGGCCTTACTTACACCTACAACTTCAAATTGTTGCTGAGCAGAGAATGTATCTAATAAATCACTCTGACAGTGTCAATTGTTTCGTTAAGTTGTTAACACTCTCTCCGAAACTTTAAACACGCTGAGAAGCGATGTTCCAATATATCTTTTTCTTCCCTTCTTCCAATGATTTCTTGGGAACTTTGAGCAGTGTGAAATCTTAGACACGCGGTGTCTCTTATCTCTCAGGTCCAGAGGCGAAGTGAATGATTGCCGTTCTTCCATTTTGTTTTCCTTAGCAGGGATGGAAGGAGCGGTGTTTGAACGAGTGTTACGTTGGGCTGGGACAGAATTTACTGACTAGTTAAAAGATAATTATGGACATATATTTCACCCTGGTATTTGAGCGATTTTTCATCCAAAATGTATTTCCCATATATATATCGTCGTCTCAGGAGTTCAATCGATCAGCTATATAGCGGTCATATTTTATACACAGGAAGAATACGTGCATATGGCTTTAATCGTTAAAAGATCCTATTATCACGTACGAACTTTATATTATATATATAAATTTCTACTGCATTTTTAATCCCTTATAAAAAGAAAAAAAATGGAACACATTTGTGAGAAAAAAAAAGTGTTTTGGTTCTTTTAAAAACGGTATCTTTAGTACGCAGTAATCGAAAACAAATAAAAAAAGAGATCAAATTTTGCTTTCGACACTAATTTTATGAACCTGAGGGTTCTTTATTCAATTAAAAGGACAGGAAATAGCCAGTAATCTGTGGACATGTCTTTCTCATCGAGATTGTTATCTTTAAAAATATTTGAAAAAAGTTAACGTTTGTTATTTGAAACAACTTCATCTAATTATTCAAGGGTTTCAATATTCGGGAACACATATTGATGAGGATCGAAATTCAGTTAACTTTTTGCTAAGAATATCGATATTTACTATAAAAATAACTCACAGGTTTTAAAATTTTTATTTCTTGTCAATTGTTAATTACATTAAATATAGAAATAATTGTGAAATTGTACACATTAATTTTGAAAAGAGATTGGCACATATATGTACCAGGCAAAGAATATATATATATATATATATATATATATATATATATATATATATATTCGCAAATTTCAAATTTACATTAGAAATTAATTATTCGTTATTGATACATTATTAGAGTAAATTTACTACCGCATACTTTGTATACTGGTCTCGAGCATCGTTACCTTTAAAAAGGTAGTAAAAAAAATCAGTGAAATCTATGTTTAATTTTTAATGTTTAAGGGATTATGTAAAAGATAAAACATATCAAGCAACAGTCCAAAGCTTTTCATTCATCATTTCACAACATTTCTCATTTCCGATCTTGACATTAAGGCTGCTGTGTACTAACCCTATTGTATTCGCTTACCTCAATGCTTACCTATGGAAAAAAATGTGTCATAAGATTGCTGACATGGATTTAAAGATTTATTTTAAAAATTGTACTATGTAATAGAGAAAGAAATTGTACACCTTGGGGCATTTTTTCGTTTTGTTTTTTAATGCAAATAGTATTATAAAAATTTAAATTTTTCGGGGAAAAATCTGGTAAAAAAAATCTGATGTCCTTTAAACGTTATAAATTCCTTTGGTGAATGAAATTTATAAAATGAATCCCGTTGAAAGGTGCAGTAAAGTTCAGGCTATCCGAAAATACCATTTTTAGTGGATTATCAGCATTTATGTAGCTGTAAATGGTAGACAAATATTCTCCATAGCTTAACATTGTGGTTTCTTACAACTCGCTAAAGTTGCTTGTAAGAGAGACTTTTAGGAACTCCCTCTCACAAGAACTGTTGTCGACGAGTTCAAGTAAGATGTGGTTGAACAAAATTCCTGAAATCCCAGAATGGCCAAGGCAGAAAGCGGTCGCCTTGTCTGGACTAGTGACGGGCCATGATTGCCTATTGAAACATATTTGCCATATGAATATCGTTTCCGAACCCCTTTCCAAGCTCTGTAATCGACGAGAGGATATGGACTTTACCCATTTTCTGTCTTGCCTCGTTCTAACCTAAGGAACCAGTACCAGCGACGGACTCTTCCAGCTCCAGTGTGGGAGAGATATTAGATAGCTAAGAAACTTTTCGGTTCCGGGATGTTTTAGTTCCTCTTTTGTTTGTTTGTTCTTGCTTTTATTTTTATATAGTCTTGCAACCTGCCATTGGAAATTAATAAAAAAATATTTCAGGTAGTCTCTTCTAACGAAATTACCACGGGTTATTAACGTAGGATTACTTATCGTTGCTTACCTCTTTTTTTTTTTTTTTGGGTGCATTTTGGTAATTCTCTGTTTAATTGTTTACTCTTTGCCCAAACGATGCAGACTGGGTTTGGCGCGCTGCCAGAATTATAACTTGCGACGACGGACGTCTGAAATTTTGCTTTACCGTGGACCGTTATGGAGAAACATATTCCTACGTTAAAACGAAATTAAAAAAAATACATTTCAGGTAGTCTCTTTTAACGAAACTTCCGCGGGTTATTAACGTAGGATTGCTTATCGTTGCTTACCTCTTTTTTTTTTTTTTTTCGGACGGATTTTGGTATTTTTCTGTTTAACTGTTTACTGCTACTGGGTTCGGCCATCTGCCAACATTATAACTCTCGACACCGGACAATTTTTTTTCTCTCCGAAGGACCGTTATTGAGGAACGTAATCCTATGTTAAAAACAAAAGCATTGAGGTAAGCGAATCTAATAGGGTTAGTACACAGCAGCATTAAAGATGGAGTTCTTTAAACTTAAAAAACAAAACAAAACAAAACAAAACCCTTACAAAACAATTCTGTCCTTCACAAACTCTTTATGTTATAGAATGTATCCTCATATCTTTTATTCTAAATTTAAATTTAAAATATTATGGTTTCCTCCCTTCACGACACACGTATGCATAACAAATACTACGAACGTTGAATTTATGCATGATTTTCTAGTAAGAAAAACTAAGAGGAGCTTCTTCCGGCCCATGTCTAGACTCGTTCAGCGCAATGCGTCAGTCATAGTTCTTGTTCTAAGGCTCCGGGAAGTTAATAGTTCCTAACCCACAGACGCACTGGGAAAGAGAGGGAGAGAGATCATGACCCGCTACTTACCGTCGAATCCGGTTCACGACTGGTTCCTTAGGTACGAAACCGGAAGAGAGGTAGCGAAGACGGCCGTAAATCGAACCTTTCGGTGACTCTGCGGCCGACCCACCACTTCCCCATATGAAGTTAATAGTGATTTAGCAAAATTTAATGTAGGAAATGAACATGTCTGCAGGGCACATCGTGTGAAATTCATGACGGTCAGAAACATATGCATACAAGTAGGAAGCGCCAAGCAGAATTTATCGCAGTAATATTACGTTTTGTAAAATGAGTTTTTAGGAAGAAAAAAAATTACAGTGACTGTATCAAATGGTTCTGTACACTGCAGGTCAAATCTGAGCCTGGAGCGTTTTATTTCGTAATTGTTTTCATTTATGGCGTGAATAGAGTTTGCTTCCGTTACTTGAGGTCTGTTTCTGTGTAAATTTGATACTACGCTTTGTTGTGAGGCAAAAAACTATACGGGAAAAGGTCAGTGTAGGTATGAAAAGAAATGTTGAAACAGGCATTTGATGGGAGTAGTTCCACTACGTTTTGTGCATTCAGCTAAACCTTAATTATGAATCTTTTGCTCTTTGGTGTAGCATAACATGCATATTAACATCATTATACTTCCATCAAATACTTTGTTCGAGCGTGCATGGTATTTTTGCACATACGGGTATTTAGGTGTGTTAAGAAACATAATACATAGGTTTTCAAACCAAATAAAAATTTGTAACATGAAATAATAAATTCCCAAAGAAAATCGGCAGTGTTGCTTTGAATCGGATCTTTTAATCATTTGACAGAGTTTTATGTAAAAAATTGAATATGATTTTTGAATGCATAGTGAATTATTTAATGTTTCTCAATAACACATCATTTTATCAAAACAAAATTGTATTGAACTGTATCCTTCATATATCTAAATAAAATCAAGTTATAATTTCTTTAACATGATTAATGCTATAATGCATTAAAAAGAGAATCTATATATATAAAACGCGTAGGTATGCGGCAAAAAAATCGACGATATTTCTACACTCCGAATGGCAATGGCTGCAACTACCAGATGTAAACATTAGCGGCCAACCGCGTGTGTGTAGTGGCTCGACGATAGCTCGTAATTTGGTACAATGTAATTGTATTTTACTCGTTAATAATTTTAATTTATTCATTTGTTTCATCGGTTTTTCTAAGTGGATGTAACAGGACAAATTTTTGATAAAATATGTTTAGACCTATCAAATTCAGTGTTTAATAATGGACAGTTGTATTAAGTTTATTTAGAGTCCGTTCTTTTGATTCTGTCACTGTAGTATCTCCTACTTCTGAAATACTCAACTGTGTATATCAAGAAGTTTTAGGAATATCATAGTAAAATATTAATAACTGCATTACAACACTTTAATAGTAAGTAAGAGTTAATTTCTACTCTTTTTTTAGTACTTGCTGAATTTTTACTCCACTTTATAAGTGAAGAAATTTTCCCAACAATTTGATATGATTAAGTGTAGCTATATGAACTATGAACAATAGTACATACAGAGGGTGATGTAATCCACACTAAATTTTAGTACTTTCTGAATTTTTACTCCTTTTTTTAAGTGAAAAAATTTTTCTCCAACAATTTCTTAATTGATGTAATGAAGTGTAGATATCTTAATTTTGAAAAATATTACATACAGAGAGGGATGAAATTTTAAAAATCATTGGTGTTGGGTTTCTCAGTCTCATCTTTAACTCTGTTCTGAAGTAATGGAAATTCGCTTTTCTTATTCATGATGTTTTAGAATAAGCCATACAGAGAATTTTGTTATGATTATAAATTTTTTGGCTGAGATCCCACTACCACTTAAGACGTATATTTATGATGACAGGTAATGGTAACATTCCTTACATATGTTTCTTTCAGTTGAGTAGTTTTGCAGAAGAAAATATAAAACTAAAATCGACCATGCTGGTCGTGCAGCGGCTAGTTCGTTTATATTTTATGAATAACGAATAAGAATTTGAGTAATATCTTAAAACGTGATATCGTAAAAACGTCACTTCAGAGAAAATACATTAAAAACGTATTTCAGTATGAATGATCTCACAAATACATTGACAGAAAAAAAATCATTGTCAGTTTAATTTCCAACATTTATATTTCACTCAACGTGGAAATATATTTTTTTTACTCGATTCACCAATTTGTGCGTATTATAAAAATTACTTCAAGCCTGTTCACATAGGAGTCCGATAGCGAAAGAGTGAAAGTATTGAAATATATTTAACCAATGACAAACCTCCAAATGATTAGCAAGGAAATTTTTAACTCCTATGATTGGTTTATTTCCGTCTCAGCGCCATCTTTCCTTTTACGCTTCCGCTACCGGACTTCTATGTGAATAGGCCCTTAATTCTGCTTATTTCATCTCTTGCTTTATTTTTACTAAACAGCTCCTATAGCAATAACACTGGGAGATGGATGGCATTCTCCATCGCTTAAAATTAATTTCAAACGTGTTAAAGTTCCCTTAGTTAAAAATAAACTATCCTCAATATAGATAGAGGCCGGAGCGAAAATACTTTGTTAAATTAAGAAAGGATTAAAGCACAAAACTGTTAGTAATATTTAAATCACATCTTTTTTCATTACTACACCGCATTTCTCAAATTTATCGCTCCACAGTTCCATATGTTGTACTGTTGCAGAGAGGTTGGGCTCTATCATTCCTTGCTTTTAATCTATGTATCCGAACACCACGGTTGCATAAAGATTTGTAGTCTTTCGGAATTCGCTTTAGACTATTGGCCCCGGACTGTTTTGTCCGCTTGCAAGAAACTGTGACCGCAGCATACCAACGAACCATGTTACGCGTTATAAATCATGGAAGTTCGATGTAAAACCGAAATATAAGGGATTAATATTTTCATTTAGATTCTTATTTCCTTTACATCACTTGATTTGCTATGCTCCCAATGCACCAGAGATGGACCGACATACCACCTACGGTCTTTTTGGGTTGAATCCCTGTCAGTGTGTCTGTTGCCACCGGAATTTAGATCAAGCACCCCCAAGAGCGACATCTGGTGGGCTCGTAATATCCTCGAATCTATCCTTTCACCCCTACCAATACAGGGAAGGACTTTTCGGTCTTCAGATTTAACATGCCCATACCCGGCGTAGACATGAAGGTATTTAGTGGTGCTAGTCGGGATCCGAACTGAGCACCATCACAAAACTAACCACTAACAACTATGTACCACTACTAACCACTACTAATCGGACTAACCACTATGTACCCCGGGCCGATATTAATTAACTAAAACCTCTGATTTTGCAAATTTTTTATGAAATTGCCTGCGTATTGCTTAAAATATAATATTTATCTTTGTAGAAACAAGTTTTTCCTCTAAAACTTTTTGTAGCATGTTTTTAAAGTGTATAAATTAATAATATTTACGGGTTCTAAATGTTTGAAATCCGGTATAAAGGGCTTAAGTCAAGAACAGTGATTTTTAGATATTTGTTAGTATTGATAACAAACAATCTTTTGACTGGTATAAAAGGCTTAAGTCTATCAATTTTATATACAAAATTACATTTCTATGTACAAAAGACTCAAGACGAATTTATAGTTCTGCGACTGACATAAAGGCCAATAACTTGGTATATTTAAATCCCTGTTTTTGACTTAAGCCTTTATACCGGGCTTTAAAGAAATGTTTTTAAGTTTTACAGAAAGGTTCTTTAGTTCTTGAATGAAATTTTAAATTGATTAATCAGACAGAGAATTTCTAATATATTAAACTTAGAATGTCTGTTACAATCTAACAGTTTCTCTCTTACATTTTCACGCCACCGTTAAAACAACTTCTCACGCAAACGTATGCTTATTTATACTCAGTAACAGTTGAAATTGACAGCAAAAATATCTTTAATGAAATAAAAATCTTCCGTCCCTAAAACTTTTCAGACGGCATCGTTTCAAAATAAATGCTTGCATTACACACTTTACGCTTTGTTATTCGCCCATGCAAAATAAATTAAGTGACCCGTAAAGGGCAAGAAATGATCTAAAATACAAAATTACGTGCGCATAGTCTGCATTGAATTATCACCGGTTAGTTGGTAATTGGAGCGCTACGGTCATCTATTAAAATTTCCTCTATTTTGCATTTTCACCTATTTTTACGAGATTGCATTTCTAGAGAATATGCCACATTCTGTGTAATTCAGAAACATGTGTTATGTACACGCCTATACGAAAGAAAGAGTATGAGATCTGAATTATGATTTTGTATTATTAAAAAGGCTATTTTGTAACAATAAGCAAGGGTTTTGAATTATATATATATAGATAATAGGGGCACACATTTTCTAAATAACTGTGATAAAAAATAAGGGTGGCGAAATGTTTCGAACTAATTAACAGTTCTTCATCAGGCCGAGCAGTATTACGTGTGATTATTTCTAAGGACAATTCACAAAAGTATTTGTGAATTGTCCTCAGAGACAATCATAAATTTCAATAACACAAATTTCAAGCACAAATTTCAATACTTGAATTTCAAATATAAATTTCAAAACATGAATTTTAGTTTATGCATAGACAATGCACAATAGCATTTGTGAACTGTCCATTCATAAATTGAAATTGATGTAATGCATTTATGTATGTATTTGGGAATAGTCATTTGAGACAATCAGACCTTATAATACCTGGCCTGATGAAAAATAATTAACTAGTTCGAAACTAGTTGTATATGGAATATTATGGAGCTAAGGGCTCCTGTTCTGGGTTTTCCAGAAGGTTCATGGATGTGATACATATTTTGATTATATTTTTCCGAAGGGCAGTAGTCTGAGTTGTCTACTGGTGTAAAGATTTGGTTCATAGGATATTTTTTCAAAACATGCAAGCTGCGTGCGCGTAACTTTGCTAGAAAAATTATTGGAAAACATCTCACAGTGGCGTTGCCGTTTAAAGGGATAGGTTAGAGTTCTTGGCTTAGAGTCCTGATTTCTCTAGTTTAAATGCTTCAACAGGCTTCCTTATAGGACAGTAAAATCTTCTTATCCGGCCTAACTGGGACCATCCGGATAATCCGGGTAATATGGGTAGTCAGCAAAACAAAATCCTTAACTAAGCAGACTTACTGTTTACTACGATACGAAACTATGTTTTGTGACAAAATTACATAGTATTATTTACAAGACATTAAAAATATGAAAATAACTTTTTACACCATTTCTCAACAAAGAAATGTTAAGTCTAGTAAAGCTTTCTTAAACTGAACAAAAAGCATTTTATTAGCATAATATATTGTGCATTCTACGCAGGAATTGTACATTGAATCAAACTAAAAAGCGAATATTTTGCGTACTTGTAGTTACGTTCTTGCTATCATAGTTAAAAATTATTATCTAATGTGGACATTAAATAAAAATAATGTCTACAAATCTAATCCGGATTATCCGGAGATCAGGATCAACGAAGGCAGGATGATCGAGGTTTTACTGTATTACTAAAAAAATAATGCTATAAAATATCCCAGTAGAGGTGTCCTAGTACATTGTGGGTTACTGAAACCCCTTGAAAACAAATTAACGTTCACATTATTAAATAAAAAATAAAATTCTGCATTTAACACACTAATCTTGCCTGTCACTTAAAATAAGACAGTCAGAAATGTGCTTGTTATAGTTAAAGCTTTATTAAAATGAATAAATGAAGTTCATATTATTAGTTTAAAATAAAATATATTTTTTATTTTAGCTGCGTACTGGTGGGTGTCCAGAGGTTCCAGGCAGCACCCCAGGGGACTGAGGCTAGCTGATGAAAATGGAAGGTAATGAAATTCTTTCATGGAAACGAAATTTTAGACAGAAGTCTGCTTTGGAATAAGTTAGTGTTGCTTGCATTTCTGTCTTTCATCAATATCTATCCCCCCCCCCCCTACGGATTTATTTACTGTAAAGTGTAGTTTGAAAATTTTGTTTGCAGATTACTGAAATCAGCTTTTTACTGTAGCTAGGGTTTTCAGAAGCTGAAAGTATTTAAAGAGAACTTTTTATAATATTTATTCGCCCCCATTAACGATAATTTATTTTTATTATATAGCTAAAATACAATTTTTGAAAAATAACGTTTTTATTTCAGTATAATTCCATTTTTCATACAAAGTAGAATATTTATAAATAAAAAATGAATCAATTACTTTGAATTAATAATACCGATAGATAATAGTAATAATTATATAATTTAAAAAAAGTCACAATAAGATTTCCTTCGTAACAAGCATCTGTCTCACTTTTTTTTAGATAATAACATCTTATAGATTTATTATCACTTTTTATTTCATTATAAAATTGTTTATATATAAAATTGTTATAAAATTGTATAGATTATATGTTATTGATAATATTAATTTAATACTTTCATTGTTGGAACGATTTCTCTCCTTTGTCAATGGTGCCGCAATCGCCGAAATTAATCATTCTACATTTCAATTATATCCCATTATAAAAGAATAATACTGACAAATTTTGCGGCGTAAAAAAAAGATTGGACTAAAAGGAACTGATTAAAAAAAAGGGCAAAAAGTTCAGAATAAAAAAAGAGAGTGATCAAAAATAGCGGACAATAAAAAGAGGACAGAAAGATCAGAATATCCGAAGAGAGTGAAAAAAATTTCAAGGCAATAAAAGAGGACAAAAAAAAATCTTCTTTTATTTTGAAAATTCTCTTTAATTTTGTAAATAAAAGAGAGTGAACAAAAATATCGGGACAGAAAAATAGGAAAATAAAAATCAGAAAAAAAGAGAGTGAATAAAAAGATCGGAACAAAAAAAAAAAAGACAAAAAAGATCAGAAAAAAAAGAGAGTGAACAAAACTATCGACAAAGAGGACAGGAAAGATCAGAATAAGAAAAGAGAGCGAAAAAAATTTCAGCCCAGCAAAAGATGACAAAAAAAGATCAGAGTAAATAAAAGAGAGTGAACATAAATATCGGGACAGAAAAATTAGAAAATAAAAATTAGAATAAAAGAGAGTGAACAAAAATTCATCGGGACAAAAAAAAGGACAAAAAAGATCAGAAAAAAAGATAGTGAACACAATTGTTGGGACACAAAAAAAAGGGCAAAAGAGATCAGAATAAAAAAAGAGAGTAAACAAAAAGATTGGGAGAAAAAAGAGGACATGTCCTCTTTAAAAGAGATATTCTGGCAACCCTATGTGCAAGAATAATAGTCGTTCAACTAAGAATTCAACTATCTATGTATGGAAATATTTTGAATTAATCATCTTAAAACACAAGACACAATAGTATGTTTTCAAACACAATTTAGTTGTATGCCTTCCCTTTTTTATTTTCCGGCACAATTAGTATTTAAGATTTACCATAACGTCCACAAACATTAAAAAATAGCTGTTGTGATTAAAAAAAATTAGACAACTGCCACTCTGTCGTAGTTTAGTTGCAAGGTAAGAAATTTGGTGTCATGACAAGGGTTTTCTTATTTGTAAACCACTGTAATTATTCTTCATTACAAAATGCTTTGGTTGATGTACTTTATTTTATGAGCAGAAATATATGCTTTAACCAAGGTACTTTTACTAATACTGATCAAGTTTGATTCTATGAACGATATAAGCAGTGATGATTTATTTTAACAGTCGAAATCAAGGGTTTTATACCTAAATATACAACCCGGCATAATAATACGTAGACATTGTAATGAATTTCTCTCACTAGCAAAATAAATTTTTTAAGAAACCTCTATTCATATACATATTTTTATTATTTTTATGGATTCTTTGAATTTATTCTGATTCCGTTAAAGAACCTTATAAGTAATTAATGAATATATGCTGAAAAAAAAGCTGGTTAGGACAAATTGATAATATTATTTAAAAAAATTGTATTGACTTTAATTAAATAAAACTAGTTAAATGCAATTAAGTTAATATATTTAAAGATATTAATAAAAGTAAATATTCACATTTAATTTCTTCCAGAGAGGTTTAAGAGTGCTGCGTGCATTAAAATATTCATTATTTATTTCTAGGAATTATTTTTTAAAGCATTCTGTCTAATTTGTTCAAAAAAATTTATTTAATGTCCCTGGACTACGGGAATTTGCTTGTTGGGGGCAAAATTACCTTGATTGAGAAATGTGTGGCTCTTTGTTTAAATCTTGAATTTTCTTTTAACCTATGCCAAATCAAAGAAGAGGAAACACCTAAGAATTTTATTTATGGCTAAAGCTTTACATTTAACAGCAGTTACAAACGCAATGAGGCAACAGAAAACAGAAACAGACGCATTCATATATATATTTATTTTCTCGTTGAATGATAGTGATAAGACAATTCACCGATTGTTTCTCCCCTACTAAGCATTCTCCGACAATAAACAAGGAAATTGGTTTGTGCTGCCATCTATTGACTAAATATGGAAACTAACATTTCATGAATTTGTATCAATAAGACGAGTAAATTAAATGTGAACGTACTGAGGATGAGAATGATATCAAATCGACTTATTTTATAGAAAAAAAGTGAAGAATTTTTATTGCTTGTTTGGGGTTCTTGATTAAAAGGCTGAATACTAAACCAAAATAACTCAACTCTAAAACACATTTTGTTAGCAATCAGCAGACGCACTGAGTTAATAGCAAAATCCTTGATACATTCTCCCTGAAAGAGGTTGTCTTTATACAAAAAGTTTTACTTCAGTGAATGTAAAAGTAAAATGTAAAAGTAAAAATATTATATTTACTTAAGGGAGCAAGGGACCTTCAACCTCGTTTTTTTAAATTTTCAATATTTTGCTCTGCATACCACATGAATATAAATAATATTTTTTACTGCAATGAATTCACAAATAACTATTTTGTGGGAGAGTAAGACTACCTTTTTCAAAAAATTCTTCAAAACTGCTAAGATTTTTCGAAATTCTCTATGCACATTAATTTTTTTTCTGATTTCTTCCAAATTTCTCAGGTCTCTTAAAAGAAATATGTGTCACAAAACTATGCATAGTTCTTTGAAACCACAAATATTTTTTTCAAGTTAATAGACCACGAAATAAAGTAAAAACATGAAAAACCATAAAAAAAAAACAGGTAGAATTAAAAAATGATTTAAGACTTTAGATTCATAAAAAAATTAGGATACAATTATGTTTATATATATATATATATATATATATATATATATATATATGGTAAAATTATATTTAAAAATGTAAAGTTTTTAAATGACATGCAATGCGCATGGAGCATTTTGAAAAATGCTAGCATTTTGGGGAAAAAAAAAACTGGAAAACAGGCATTATTCTGCTAAAAATCCTAATTTTGAATTCTAAGTGTCTTCCATGTAGTAAAAAAGAATATTAGTTATTCTCCAAAGAATCACAATTTTGAATTCTAAGGGTTTTCCATGTAGTAAAAAAGAATATTAGTTATTTTCCAAATAATCCTAATTTTGAATTCTAAGGGTCTTCCATGCAGTAAAAAATAATATTAGTTATTCTACCATGTAGTAAAAAAGAATATTAGTTATTATCATTCTGTATATAGAGTTAAAAATTTAAAATTAAAAAATTCGAGGTAGAAGGTCAACCTTAATCTTTATCGATAAAAACTTTACTGCGCCTTTAAAATGAAGGGGTAGATCATTTGTCATTACAACGTTGTCGTCAAATTCAAAAATATGTTTCCTGTAATCAAAACATCTCTTGAATAATATTTTGCTACTGCTGCCCGCAAAATACAATTTTAATCAAGGTTAAGTTAATAATGAATAGTTTTCATTTTCTTTGCATCTAAATTGTTGCATTACTAAAGAAAGACATTTCGTGCATTTAAAATTAATTAAAACTCTTCATAGAAATAATTGAACTGTCTTATTTCATGAATAATCCTTGACAGATAATAAATTTTGCTTTTTATTCAATTTTATGGGAGACTAGTTCCGTACGACTGGTAATAGGGGAATAATGTATAATGGTCCCCTAATTACGGATGTCATACATTCTTTTATGATCATTATCTCTTTGTTTTATTGTTTTCGTTTATGAAAGCTGTTTAATTTTTCAGCTTCGCTCCACTGCCGAAATATACCGGTCGAACGGTTGTAATAACTCTTCCAGACGATTATACTGTTTACGATTTTGATTGGTTCGGAGTATGGTGCGAAGAGGCCAGAGTGGACTTCGGAAGCGTGGCGTTACCACAGAATATCGTCGTTCCACCCTCTCCAAGAACACTGGGTATTGAATTAGAGGTAAATTCAATGTTTTATTTATTTATAATCTTTGTTTTTTATATATTTTTCATAGTTTAAGATTTTACATTATGTTTTCTCCGAAAGAGACAAATAAATTGTAATTTTCTTTCTTTTAAAGAAAAAAAAATACCAGGAGGAAAACACTTGACAAATTTTAACCTGTTGAAAATAAAGCGTAAAATACTAAATTAGTTAACTCTAGAATGTTGGAAATACTATCCAAGATAATAATCAATTTGATCTCCCTTAAGGTAAAAATCTAAACAATACAAAAATAGAAATTTTATAGTCTTTAGTTATATTGCTTTAAGAGGGGGGGGGGGGATGTCTGAGACCGAAAATTAAATTTTTTAAAAATATTGGTTCCAATTTAAAAGAAATTTTTCATGTTTCACTTTTTTAAAGTTTCAAATATTTTATATCCTGCTTTCTCCAAAATTGATAAACTGCACCTTATATACATATATATATATATATATATATATATATATATATATATATATATATATATATACATATACTAGATGAATACCCGTGCTATTAAATGCAAACTTTAAAAAGTTTCTAAAGCAGCTTAAAAATTTCATTTTGAAAAAATCTAAGAAGAATTTTTCAAAAATCTTTCTTAGTGCACCCCTACACTGTAAGAAGAATCGTCATGCAAAATTTCAGCCCTTTAGGTTCAGCGGTTTGGTCTGTGCGCTGTATGTCAGTCAGTCAGTCAGTCAGTCAATCAGTCAGTCAGTTACGGGACTATTTTTTATATATATATATATATATATATATATATATATATATATATATATATATATATATATATATATATATATATATCAGACCATACCGATTCAACCGATTCCATAAAGTCAATACTATGAAAGAAACCTCTCTTCGACGGCCACCCCTCAAACCGACCACTTTTTCAGAACCATTAGTGGTCGACATAGAGAAGTTATATGTATATAATATTATTAATAATAATATTCAGTTCTGGAATGTTAATAATTAAATTTTGTGTTAAAAAAATATCACACTTAAAAATCTATCCTGTTAAAAGTATATATCATTACATAAAAGATAATTAAACGTATAAAAAATATTCTTGAACAGTTCAAAATTTTTTTGAAATTTTTTTAATTTATAGTTTAAAGCATGCTTAGTTTTATAGGCTTATTTGTTGAGAAAATCATTTCTGTTTGCGTAATTATTCCCATTTCAGATTCATAAAAAAAAAGTTTCAAGTTAATTTGCCCTCAGGATTGATGAAAATTTTTATTTACATAATTTTTAATCACTTTGAAAGGATAACAAAATATGAGGCTACTTTTTGTCGCAAAGGAAAATACTTTCAAAGCATTTGCTCTAAATTAAAAATTCTGGCAGTTCAAGGAAAACAGAAGAAAAAGAGCGGAATTTTCTACAGATGCTTTACAAGGCATTTAATGTATTCTTTTAAAAAGGATAAATCATGAAAACTTCCTTTCGCTGTTAAGTAGACTAAATGTAAAATGTACCGCAGGGAATTTATCAGCGTTAAAACACTAATATGCTGTATCTGGCTTTATAATTACCGTAGAAAAATGAAGTTTGAGTTATTTTCTTAAGAAAACTATTATTTTCTTTTTTGACCCGCATCGAATTAAAGGAAATATTTTAGGACTTTAGGACTTTAGCATTTTTTGGTTCTCTATTGAGTATTCACACACACACACACACACACACACATATATATATATATATATATATATATATATATACGTGTGTGTTAGACACACATACACCTTTAAGATACTTTTAAAAGGTAATAAATAAATAAATATTTTACACTGCTGGTCATTAAAACTGCACCACCAGGAAGGAAAGCAAATAACAAAAGCTGATTGTATGTATACAGCATAGTAGGAAGAAAACATGATTAAATTTATTGGCAACTTGGGGGTATACAAGGACAGAAATTAGTATACATAGCTGCCGTCTCTGGCAGCAAAAACGGCTCTGACCCGGTTAGGCACCGAGTCGAATTGAGCTTGGATGACAGATACGGGCAAGTCATCCCATGTTGCTTCAAGTCTATGCCACACTTCATCAATCGTAGTGGCTGGAGAGCGGTGGCTACCCAGTCTCTCAGCAACCCATGGCCAGATGTTTTCAACGGGTTAGAGATCTGGAGTACGTGCTAGAGAGAGCAAGAGTCGAACACCCTCTGTGTAGAGGTAGGTCAGGAAATGAAAGGGTATCGAGTTTCGTCGTTGGGCTCACCACTGTCGCCGCGCGTCTTTATGCTGCAGTGTCAAGGGAAGCCGCAATAATGGTCCCCGTGCAGACAGTCCGTTTTGCTCCAGACGTCGTAGCACTGTCCGTGCGGATACTTCTCGTGTTGCAAACAAGCCCATTTCTTGATTCAGGTGGCTTTATGATCCTGCAAGGCCGACCTGACAACATGTCTGTCCTCTCGGGCGTTAGTGGCGGGATTCCGACCAATGCGAGTCGCAATATCGCGGAACGTTAAACTGCACTCTCGATAAGCCACGATCCTGCCACTATCGAATTACGATACATGCTGGTAGTAATTTCTTTTTCTTTTAAAAGGCATAACACGATCTTCTCACAAACAACCAACATTCAATTGCGATGTCCGAATGAGAAACCCGCTGCGTAACTTTCCTTTTATACAGAGTTTGAGACGTCGTTTCTCCTTCCTCCGTCGTTCGATTGCGCTTAAATGCTAATCATTTGCATATACCAGCATCCATGCGAAGTCCCTCCTTCATGGTGTTGCAATTTGGATAGCAGCGTATTACCGTAACACCACCGTTGATAATATAAATTTATTTAAAATGCTGCAAAATTGGCATTATGATGTGTTAAAACTTTTCTAGTTATTTTTTCCTTTGTCTTTAAAACAGTAATTTTTCTTTTTAAAATGAGCTTATAAGAATGTCAATAGAGTAGAGACATTTAAAACCGAATAAACACTTCGTGTTTGAGCACATCAAGGAGATGTAAATATATCAAGGCTGACATTTAGTTTTGCTCACTATGCTGCGAGTGAAGCTGATACTTTTTCAGTGCAGCTGATATTTTTTTAATAGCATATGTGAGTATTTAAAAAGATGAGGAAGAATATAATAATGTAATTGGTAAACAAAATCAAAACGGGATTTTTTTTTCAATCATATTGGCCGAAAGTCTGAAGGAGGCTTTTCGAATCCCGGAGAAATTTGTTTTAATCATAGAATGATTTAAACATTACGTGAAATTTAGTAAAATTACCTGACTATATTATAAAACTGTAAAATTATAATCACGTGTTTGAAAACACTTTCATTAAGGCAAAAAATACATTCCGTATACTGTAGATCTTCCGGTTTTCTGATTATTCCTTTCGAAAAAAATTATCTGAAATCTTTACCCATAATAATGCCTACACAACTTATTAAATACTGCATGTAAATTCCTTTCGATATAACCTACAAAAGACAAGATTTTTAAAATGATAGTTTTCTATTTATTGAGAAATTTTTTGTTTGATAAAGGATTCCATAATGTACTAAAGTAACACTTTTTTTTATTTATTTCGGAAGTATTTCTCGGGAATTCTAAAACAATTTAAAATTAGGCGGGCTCGTTGATCCCTGGAATTAATCATAATGTACGGCTAATGTAAGTCTATTATTAACCCCGGACGGGACACGGGTGTGTATCGTCCGCATCTAGCTTTATTGCTTAGTAATATAGATAGTATGTACACATAATCAGATGACCAGATGATGACATCATCATCATTATATTTGGCACGACTGCCCAGGGTGGGCCAGGGCATTCTTTTGAAGATTCCTCCAGGACAGCCTATTTCTAGACCTGGTCTGCGAGTTCCTCACTCCAATCACTCTAAAATCTAATTCAACAGAGTCGAGCCATCTTAGTTTTGGCCTTCCCCATTTCCGACTAGTAATGGGTTTTGCAACAAAAATCTTCTTTACTGGATTTTTTTCATCCGGTAAAGAAGAAACACCGGAATATCACCGGATGATGTCATTCTGAAAAAAAAAATTTACAGTATTAGATGAAATACACGGAATGAGTAAGGCGTGGTTCAGTGTAAAATCAATTACTCTTGCCCGATCGTGGCGCAACGTTTTTTTTTCAAACGAAGAGAATTAATTCATCAATCAAATGGAATCAGAAACAAGTGAAATGATCGATTTAATTAATTTAATGGCAAATTTGAAAGGATTTGAGGAGTTTGGTGAAGAAAATCTTCTATAAATTCATGCGAACCAGGGATTTAACATATGAGTGAAACTAATATTAGAAATGCTGCTACTATTCAACCCCAGGAAGAAGTGTGTGAAGAAGAGCCTGGTGATGTGATCAAACACAGCGCAGTGTTACCGTGTGTAGACACTTTGCTAGTTTATATGAATACAGTGATATCATAGCTGTTAGGAAAATTCGTAGTGATTTTAAAAAATATAAATGAAAGATTCGCTACAACAAAATATATATATATTATTAATTACATACAGGAATTAAAGTTATAAAATCGAAAAGAAAGTGTAGTATTATATATTGAAAATACAATGAAATTTAGTAGAAGCGGATTATTCGTGTTTTTCAATTATTCATGCTACTCCTCCCCTCCGTTAACTCAGATAATCGGGAGTACACTGTATATAATAGAAACTGGGAGATAAATATTGACATAAAAGAGGTAAATGAATAATATTCAGATAAATTAAATAACACTTTTCTTTAACCTTAAAAAATGCTTTCTTAAAGTAAAAGGGAATTCGCATCACTAACTTAGCGGCATTTCTAATATTAGTTTCACTCATATGTTAAATCCCTGGTTCGCATGAATTTATAGAAGATTTTCTTCACCAACCTCCTCAAATCCTTTCAAATTTTCCATTAAATTAATTAAATCGGTCATTTCACTTGTTTCTGATTCCATTTGATTGATACGAAATGAAATTCATATAAATTAAGTTACATTATCTTATTGTCTTATTTAATTTTCAAAGCAAAAAATATACTACAAAGTAAATGTAAATTAATTAAATAAATTGATAAATGAGGTATAACAGAGCATAAGTATGCACATAATGTGGGGAAAAGGGTATAGGAAACATTACATCTTTAAACTGTTTTGATAGAATTTCATTGGACAAAGGTGTACGAAATCGATCTAGAAATACGATAGAAATATGTCTCTCATCCTCTGCTTTTTCAAATGAAAATAAACTATTTAAGCGTTAAAATTCTGATAATATTAGTTCATGTCGCAAATATGTGCATATTTTCAAAAGCTCGTATTAACAGAAATATTTCATGAGTGGTGTATTTTGTTGGAATGTATGTAAAAGTGTAATGCCTTCAGCTTTAAATTATTTCCCTTATAGCTACTTCAGTTATAGCGTAAAGAAAATATAATGAAACACTCCAATGGTCCACAACGTCTGCATTGAAATTTCTCCTTATCAAGTATTTTCGATAAAAATTCTTACGATCTGTTCTTTAAAGGAGAATCTCCTGATGTTATTCCGTGTTTGACACTTCTGCCTTAACTTTCAGAGATACTGACAGTGATAAGACTGAGTGTATATTACTTTCTGTATTTATTCAGACAGATTCGAGATTTGTCTTAAAATCACCAGGCGTAAGACATGGATTCAGGAGTTTGAAATTGAGAGTTTTATTTCTTTCCGATAATGAAGTTATACATCCGGGGAGCTCCTATTCAAAGCTTCAGTTTTCTCTTTTACTTTCTTTGTTGCGATATAATGCGTCAGTTCAGATTCTTCTGAAAATACGTCAAAAAAAATTATTCGAGGGACTGTATTTGATATCTAAAGCCCTGTTGAGTTTAATTCGCACTTTCTTGAGAATTAACATAAATAGATACCTCTTCTCAGAGGTGTCATTCTGTATAAAGTTATAAAATATAAGAAGTCAAATATATGTTAAAATATGAAAGGATAATGGTATCATTTTCACTTTGGTTTTCAATAGTTTTATTTATCTACGCAGAGAAATATAAAACTTTCTTAATAAAATATTACGTATTACCTTGTGCAACATCATAATGAACAAGTTAAGGGTTGAATGAGTTCCCAGATCACATCAAGGGAATAATTTTATTCGTTATTTTCTGTTTTTATACTGCTTTAAGTTTATTCTATTGAGCACACTTATGCTAGTCAGGAACCTATGCCTTTAATTTCATGAAAAAAAGGTGTGTTTGTTTATTTTGGTTGAGTTTCACACCAGCGCCCTCTTTATCATTTTCTTACACGTCTCGCCAAAGACGAGCGTTATTAGCAATATTTGTTAAGCAGCTAAACACTCTTAAAAGAAACTGTTATCAAAGACTCTCAAAAATTATTTCAGTACATTTCGAGATGCCTTCTATCAAATCTCCGCGAGGGCCTCCTGACCTTAGGTATTTAGAAAGTCGTAAAAGAAGTGTCCTACACACTATTTGACACTGTATAGGTGTCATGAAAGTCTTTTGTCTGACAGTGTTAACAGAAGCTGTGTTATCACAGACTCTCTCAGATAAGATTTCTGTACCTTTCGAGATGCTTTTTACCAATTCTTTGCAACTCCTTCTAATTTTACAAAAATATTTTTAGCAAACATTTATTTTATTATTATTATTTTTTGCTTGTTTGAAAGATCGGTTGCCCGCTCTGTCCGTTTACAATCTTCTGACAATGATCCCCCCCCCCCACTCTTCCCACCTCTCTTTCTCATTTCCCTTACTCTCTTCATGAGTGTCTGGCGAAAACAGAGCTGTAAAGACAATTAACTCGATGCGCTGTTACAAAAAGAAAATTTGCTTGGCCTTGAAAGAACTCACAAAATAGAACAGTACCAGACTTTGGTATCTGCACTTCGGGAAAATGTGTAAAGTGAGGCTACTCTTATTTCCACATGCATTCTCACTTCGATCATTACCTGAACAAATAATTTTTTCCCCTCTGGAGAAATTTAAGGGGTCACGAAAACATCGACATTCAATACAATTTATCGACACATCCAATTTAACATTGAGGAAATCCGATTCTTAGACATTTTCTTGTGTCATCTTGTGGCGTTTCTAGACATTCTCCTGTACTGATTCATTTTCATTAACGCAACACAGTATTGTGCGTAACTCTCTATTTTCCAACACGACCACTAAAAATTATCTATCTATCTATCTATCTATCTATCTATCTAACTATCTATCTATCTATCTATCTATCTATCTATATATATATATATATATATGACCAGCCTAATTTCTCATACTCCCTCTTAATTCGTTCCCCTCTTAATACTTATTCTAAACATATGCAGTCAGTACAATCGTAGACCTGTGGAATTAACGACAATTAGTTACATCTAAATCCTTTATTTAGATTCTTATTAATTACCCCGATTCAATCCGACCATTTTAGATCTCTCATCTCGTGACGCGCACTACTTCTCGATTGGGATCCCACGGACGCTCTGATAAATCCTGGGTTAAAATTCAAGCGGCAAAACTACGCGCATGCCCTGTGAAGTCTATAGAATGTTCGGGCGTTTCCATATTATATAATAGTTTTACTCCTCGAACGCCGATGCTTGCTTCTAAAAGTACACTTGATGCCTGACCACAACGCGTGTCAAGGCCACATATCAAAAAGGGATGCTCTTTCCCAATTCACGCGAAACATTTCAATTAAGCTCTGTGAAAATGATACGCTCGGTGCTAAATAATAAATTATCCTGAAGACCCCTGTAATTTTAGCTTGATTAATTCCTTACATATATATATATATATATATATATATATATATATATATATATATATATATATATATATATATATATATATATGTGTGTGTGTGTGTGTGTGTGTGTATCAACTGCATTCGGACACCAGAGGGCGGCACCTGACGGTGCAAAGTACTTAACTGTAACTGTGACTATTTTGAAGCAGTGCGCCTAGAAAGACGCAGATGATGTTTTGACAGGAAGCGACCAGGTCGCAACAACGTGTAAAGCCGTTATCATGCGGCAGCAACCCTTTTATTTGTTTGTAACAAGACGTACATATATTTATATATATATATATATATATATATATATATATATATATACGAGGGTTGTAAATAAAGTAGTGGCAACGTCGGCCAAAAATGTCGTAGAACATCGGGCATGTTCAAACAGGATATTGGAGGAGGTGGAGCTGTAGTCGATGTGTAGAGTTCACAAAACCGTAGATCCAGTAGAAGGGGTAGTTGCTACGTGACGTTGACGTAGACAGTGTCGTCTCTATGGCTCTAAATCATGTTTGCAAAAAGTGATCAGCGGTCCGGGATTAAAATCAAGGTTGCCCGTGGCTGCAGCACCATTTGCACCCGGGAGTTGTTGGAACACACTCTGTACGCCCCTGACACGTCCTCTTTCCTAATGTGAAAGAACCCCGTCAAGGCATCAGATTTTCCTGACGTGCCATCTGTGATCCGAGCATTAGGGCGCTCCGTCGCTGACATCAACACACAACACCTTGCTAACGGTATCCTACGGCTTCCTGACATCTGGCAAAAGGTACATAACTTTGCTGGTGATTATATTGAAGGAATGTAATGTTTGTACGTACATTAAAAAAGTTTTCTCGGTATGTTGCCATTACTTTATTTACAACCCTCGTATATATATATATATATATATATATATATATATATATATATATATATATATATATATATATATATATATATATATATATATATATATATGTATATATATATATATATATGTATATATATATATATATATATATATATATATATATATATATATATATATATATATATATATATATATATATATATACATATATAATAATAACTTTCCACATTTATTAATCAATGCATAATCCAAATTTTTCCGTTAACGTTTCAAGAAAGTATAGTCCCCTATTCCAAATTGTGATCTAAAAATAAACGAGCTAACCAACCATATTATCCCTTAAAGACACGCATGCAAAACAATGAAAGTTATTTTTGAAAAATGATTCAACATCTCGAGTCTATGTCGCACCTTCTGAAAGATCAGACGACTTTTGACTCACGAGGTCAAATGTCCGCTGATAGCCAATTAGAAATTTTTGGCCCCTAGTGTCGGGTTCATGAACCCATCGTATAAAAGCCAGAGCAAGGGTTTTCTGCGGGCTTTTTTCTTAGTGTCCTCGTACTTTGCTGATGTCCCGTCCTTGCTTTTTGTCATCTCCGCCCTCTTCTTGTCCTGTGCTGCTCTATCGCCGCTGGCCGCTGGCCGCGTTCTTTCTCCGTCAGACAACATGTAAGGTATCTATAAACTCCGGCAGGTCCGGAATTTACATGTACTTTTGCATACTACTACAAAAGTGTGCTGTAAATATGTGTGCTGTAACTCCTTTTATGTGCGCTGTAAAATACTGCAAAACGCCGTCATTGTGTGTCCAGAATTAAGACAGTTCTAAAAATCTATGGAGATACATTTCGGCCCGACTACAGATCTCTGCCTACAGCTGCTGGGTATTTAATATAGACACACACACACACACGCATATATATATATATGTGTGTGTGTGTATATATATATATATAAATTATTTTTTTCATCATTATGTTATTCATATATATTATTTAATTCATATATATATTATTTTGTGCCCTTTCAACATTTGTTCATTCCACACCGCGAATTTGTTGGCTTCTATATTATGAGAACCTCATATAAGTGAACCATTACTCCCTATCCAGGGACATCCCAACAACGTCCATATCTGGGTCGGGATTCGAACCCAAGGTCAGTATGTAGAAGCTTGGGACGCTAACTGCTACGCATTCCAACCAATCAGATTTTTTTTCATCCCGAGAGTAAAGTGATCGTAAATCGCGTTTAAAAGAGAGAAAAAAAGTTCTTTCCTCCACCAAAATCATAATCACATATACCTGCAACGAAAGGAGAGTTAAACAGACCTTTTGACCGTCTCCTTGTAATGTCTAAAAGTCAAAATATTTTTCAAACGGAAAAAAAAATACTAAAAATATATAACAAAAAGAAATTTAAAAGCAAGCGTGAGTTTCATAGCCACGTTTTCGAGCGAATAATATCGTTGAATGCATCCAGCATATGGTCTGTGTTTACTTTTCTTCTTATATTAATTGAAGAGTATAGAACTTTTAAAAAAAATTGGAATTTATTGATGGAAAAAAGGTTTTCTAAAAATATCCAAAGTTCTAAACATGTTTTTAACGTACTTATCCCTCGGAAAGCCATACGCGATAAAGCGAAATTTACGCACTTTTTATTTAACTAAAATGTTATTTGTATTTTTACGCAATTTTTTTTAAAGCTTTCTCTGGAAAGTCTGAAATTGACAAGGATGACATGTTGCTGTGCTAATATTTACTCTTTTACGCCTCTTAAAGAGGATAGCTAAAAAAAAGGAAAGGAAAGAGACGAGTATAACTACTTTAGTTATTTTTATGTTAGCAGAGGAGGCAGGCAGTGTTTTTATCGAAATTTTCTAGCTTAAGCTAGAAATTTATTATTGGCTAGATTTTAACTACAGTCTTCATTCGTGAAGATGGTCGTTATCGCTAAATTTTAAATAGATTTTTTTTAAAGCATGTAGATCGTCTATTAGTCTTTTTGGATTGATAACAAACGCAGATAATAATGACGAGACAACAATATTTCTATTCTACCATATTTTTATTCATTGTTTTAGCAAGCACACTTTAAACATCTACGTATCAATACAATAACAATGCTCCAACAAATCAGCTTTTTTTTAAAATACCGTTGCCACTGAACAAGATGATTTACATGTTGCCACTCTGCAAGCAAACATAACCAAAAATGATGCACATAATATTACGCAAAATTAATTAACAACACAAATATAATAAACAAAAATAATTGCTGAAATATTTTTAGCGTGTTACCTGGCAAGCCACTACAAAAATGTGACAATGTACCTATGACGTAAAATTTGTATACGTATCTTTGATTTTATGGTTCATGAAGAAAAATGGAAAAGATTAGCAAATTTAGACTGAAAGAACGTTATGTCATCGTTGAATCATTGTTTATATGTCCTTAAATAAACAAAGAGTAGTATGTGCCGAAAGCCGCTGGCATTCGGAAACAGACTCTGTGGGTTCGAATCCTTTTCTTGGCATGAATGTTTCTGGAACAGCTGTACGGAATCTGTTTTAAGACCCTGACTAATTAGCCCCGGACAAACCAATACGTGTCTTCTACACCATGAACCACCTTTAACTGTCCCAGACTAATTGCCTCGCGTGTAGCAAAAGATGACCGTATCGCCCTCAACGAACTAAACGGAATCCTTAAATAAACAGTATGTATTTAACAGGATAAATTAAAAAATCATATAAAAGAAATATTTTAGGCACATGATTTCTAGCTTCTAGTAGGTACATTTGTTTAAACTAGAAACCATGTACCTTATTTCGATATCTTCTGATGTATGGAATTCTTTTTACTAACTAGAACAGACGATCGGGAGAGAGACAAATTTTTATTATAAATGGCTAGGGTACTGGCCTTCGAGACCAAGTCTGAGGATTTGTTTTTATGGGCGTTTGTGGCAGTTTGGAATGGGTTTCAAACTGAAGGTCTTAGACTGCAAACTTTCTTGTAGCTGAACGTGACTGTTGCCCTCAACTAATCTGCAAATTGGCGGATTTTCTGTCCCTTACTTTCAGTTTGAAAGTTTTTGCGACGGTTTGCTCCCTCGTCTATCTTAAAATAAATTTCTATGGGATGGTTTGTTTCAAAATCCTTTGAATATTGAGATAAAGAGGAAGCAGATAATTTGTCAGATGGCTTTTCCCGGCTCAGATTTAACAAATGAAAATCTTGTCTCAAGCGCCTGTTCCCATAGAATCCGTCAGCGTTAGCTTCAATTTTTTTTCCAACCACATGCCAAGCACAGAGCCATTTGATCAATCATCACCAACGGAATCTTTCACTCTCATGCTGACGGATTCTAGGTGAACATGCCCTTACAGTTATAACCATAAGGATAGTTCTAACCATAAGGATAAGTTTTGAACATTTGCGCAGAATTTCTGACGTGATTCTACGTCACTTACCCTGCCATCCCCAAACTGCTCGAGAAACGAATTGGTTCACCAATTTTAATTTTCCCATGTTAAGGGCATGTTATTAACAGTTTTACTGTTTTTTAAAAAAATACCTATAACCTTTTTTCAGTTATTTTTCTCTTATATGACTTAATTCAAATGACCTAAACAAACACTCTGATTTGCACAATCTATGTCTTCGCAAGGGTACGATATGTGAACATTTTTTACCAAGGGATAGAAGGTTAGAAAAAGGTTGAGAAATGCTGGACTAGATGTTCGACTCATGTATTGAGTATGGATTTACTACAGAATAAAAAAGAACTTATATTCATCCTATGTAAAAAGTAGATGTTTATAAAAAAAATATTTTTTTAGGAATATTTTTGGGCAATTATGCTGCATTTATGCGAGTACAGATAAAGGCGTTTGGTCCCTAATCATCTATTGAAAAATCTTTTCTCGTTAACTCCACTCGTTTTAAAGTTCATGCGTGTATGTTTAAAACTGTAGTTGTTTCAGATTAGAAGTAATTAATTAGTAGGGAGCTTTCATAATAAATACTAATCCAAACTGTTTTTGAAATAAGATAAATTACTTGAATTTACGGAATGGAAATAGTGAACACTTTCAAATAGGCACAGTTTTGAAATCATTTTGTATAGTATCTTTAGAGCAAAATCTAGAAATAAAATAACGCAATGAACTGAAGGACTTCGAGTCAATTAATTTCAAACTAACTCTATTATCATAACTTATCAATTAACTAATCTTATGTGCGTCCAACTCGATGAACTCAAACAACACAATAATTAAAAAAAATAAGATCTCAAACTTTCTGCTAAAACTAACTGCAATAAAGAAAAAACATAAAGAAAGGGGAGTTAGTATTGCCAAAGCGAAATATTCGTTGCGAGTTTCATTCCGCGATATTTTGTACAATTTAGCTTGTAAAATGATACAAAATAAAATTAGGTAAAGCGTTCAGAAAGCATTTTTAAGAAAACTCTGAAAATGATCATCATTTGGGTCATAAAATGTAATAAAGGATTAATTGCTTTGTAAAACAAATTCAAACTCAAAGTCATAGAAAAAGCTCCCAAAACAAGTCGTAAACTGTAAAAAGATCATAATTTTAAAGAAATAACTTGAATTCACAAAAAATTGTTCTTCCATAAAATGTGTGATTTTGTGAACATGCGAAAAATATTTAATTCGAATAGTTTAATCTTATGCATTGAAACATTCCTTGTGTTCTGGATATTTTAATCTAGAGATCAGAAAGCCTCCACACCTCACATGGAGGAAGAAAAGACCGTTTGCAAAACTCATAATAAAATGTTATTAACATAAGTTTGTAAAATGCCATGTGGATGCGAACAGATAAAAAGCAGATTTAAAAGCTTTGTAATTTGTTGCCAGAATAAGATTTAGAAGTTTACCTTTATTGGTATGAGTAAATAAGTAAACAACCTGAAACAGACAAAACAGTCTCCTTACGTTTACTCAGTATCACAATGCGTGAAAAGTGCCCAAACGAATATTGTTGCTGTTGACAATGCAAAGTAATTACATTTTTGGAACTATGGTGGCTTTTGTATATTCAAGATGAGTGTCTATTAAAAATAAATGCAAACAGTTCTGTGTAAATAAACAAAGAAATATCCCTGCATTCATACGTGTTTAACGCTTTTTTGTTATGAAATAGAAGACCCACTTAAGTATATGAAATGTATTATTTGCATCGTGTACCTTATATTTTATTCAAATTTTGAGTGGAATGGAAGTCTTCCTTATAGCTTTAAATTATTGTTTTTCCGGCAGTATTGCGGAAAACATAAGATTTTTACCTTATTAGAAGACTTTTAGCGGCTGCCAATTATGACATGAAGCAGTGAAGCCACTTATGACAAGAAGCAGTCCCGAATCCATTGAGAGACGTTTGCACTAAAGACGAAAAAAATCTTTAAATGATCCTAAAATATTAATATATATTTTTATTTAGTTTCAACAGAGGGCCCATTATAGGAGGTAGAATTAGAATGTTTTCAAGAGGTTAAAATTTAGAGAGGAAAGTGACGTAATGTTTAAGCAGCAAACGTACCAAAACAAGGGGGCTGCAGAGAGATAAGAAACATCACACCTGAAAAAATGCTCAATGGGCTCAATAAGCTTTTAATATTAAGATACCTAGTTTCACGGCATCATTTAAATTCAACGATTGCTCATTTTTAAAAACTGCCACATTTCTTTTTTAAATTAAAAATGGTTGCTTACATCAGTTAAACAAAAACAATATCTAATTTAAAATTTAGTTCAAATAAACACTCATACATATTCGATATAGTTAGTTGGAACTAATTATTTTTTTATGATAAACTTCAATTGAAATAATTATTAATTATTTAAAGTTAGTTATCAATCATTGTTTATCGAAGACAATCCAATAAACAATCATGAAAACAAGGTTTAATCACTGAAGTTTACGAATCAAGACACTACGATAAATGCCTCTGATTAAAAAAAAATCCCAGTCGAAGAAAGAGAACAACTAAACCCACTCTAAAGTTAGAAAAGAAAAGGTGGGAAATAATAAAAAAAAGAAATAGATTGTCAAAGTTAAGCTTTACTGCACAGAAAGTTTTTGGAGTTCTTGTAATTACATTTATTGAAAGAAATAGATTAAAGAAGTTTTGTCGAAAAACGTCTGCGAGTTGAAACATTGTTAAGAAAACTGAGGGATTTTCTCACACAGTGTTTGCGTGTAAGTATACATAAATCTTCATTAAAATTTATAACACGAATATTTAATGTCAGCGGTGGGAGTACTTTTAATCAGCATATCTACATTTTGGCGTATCAGATTGATTCGTATTTGCACGACTTTGAGCTTTTGTTTGCAATAAGATATCTATACAGAGGAAAATGCTTTGGTAATCATGTATTTCAATTAATTGTTTACTTTGTAGTAAAAGGCAGAATAATTGCTGGCAGGTATTCAACCCTGAAAGAACTTAGTAGCTACGCCGAGCACTGTCTGGTGTATTAGAGTCCTTGGTAGTAATGCAAATTTTGTCAGGCACATAAGGAAACATTTACTTGATTGTTTAATTTTAATATCTCACGTATAATGTTTTATAATTATTAAATTACATAATTATAGTTATTGGGTCTAATTAAAAAAATTCAGGTAGTCTCTTGTAACGAAATTACCATGGGTTATTAACGTAGGATTACTTATCGTTGTTTACCTCATATATATATATATATATATATATATATATATATATATATATATATATATATTTATTTATTTATGTATGTCAGAATTTTGACGCATTTTTGTTTTTTCTGCTTAACTGTTTACTGCCTGTCTAAGCGATACAGACTGGGTTTGGAGCACTGCCAAAATTATGACTCGCGAGATACGGACGGACAGTTTTAGCGTCTGAAATTTTGCTTTCTGGAGGACCGTTAAGGAGGAACGTAATCCTATGTTGAAAGAAATAAAATTACGTTAGGAAAAATGAGATTAGTAATTCTTCTTTCTATTCAGATTTTGAGAGATCGTTCACAAAACGACGATATATTTTAGAACTGATTTTTACAACAAGATTGTCGAGAACAAATATTTGTAGGAAATAATATGCGATATATTGTGACTGTTTTTTTTTTTTGCTAGCTCACGTAGACATTTGTTAGACAAGATAGTGTTCAATAGGATTGTTCCATTATCTGTGATTTGTTCTTGGTTCATAATGAATCACTGTATAACCTAACGATACGTTGCTTCAGCCAGTCCCGAACTTGTCTAAAATTATTTAAAATACTATGGAGGATTTGAAACTACAGGTAGCACCTCCTACAGCACGCCATTTTACAACACGGTTTCGCTCTAACACGATAAGATAAATTGCGGGAACCCTCGTATAACACTGCAATCTGTAACACGGTTTCGCTCTAACACGATAAAAAATTGCGAAAACCTTTGTACAACACTGTATTTCTATAGCACTAGATAACATGGTTTTTGTTTAACACATTTAAAAACTAAATTACCTTAAAATAATGACGGGAAAGAATAATGAAATATAGTGGCTTTACATGAAAATGTATAAACAAATTATAATTTATTCATTTATAACTCTATAAAATTACAAGAAGGCCTAAGCTTAGCTGAAAATCTTGAATAAATTTTTCTGAATGCAGACCCTTCTGCTGAAAGAAGTCAAAAACTCAAAACGGAGCTGCAAATTTGTCTATCTCTATACCGTGAATCTACAATGACCTTGTAAGAACTAGCAAATAAACCAAATTCACATATGTTTTAAAGAGTATAGAAGGTGCAAAAAATCGAGATGAAGAAAAAGGTTATAAAAACTTAAAGGAAACATCGTTCAATCGAAAAAACGTTCTCGTTTGATTGTACTTAGCAGTGATGAGGAAGAAATTTATTAAATTAAGGTCGCATTAAATGAAAATAATATTTTTTGTTTCTTTTCGTTTTGTGTTATACATACATTTATATTTTCAATAAAAATTAAGTTGCTTATATGGAATTAAAATTTCTTTTTTGTTTTTAATAAGTTTTCAGAACGTAACCCCCTTTTTTTTAACAGTCTCTGGGTCTCATATAACACGGTTTCACACAACACGGCATTTTCTAGGAACCTATCTACCGTGTTATACGAGGGTTACCTGCATTACTTTTAATTCATTTCCATCTGTTTAGATCAAAAACTTCTTGATGATATCTTAATTCATGTTACCTGAATAGTTAATGATATGTATTTTCATATTGTACCTCATTTACGCATATAATTAGCAAATACGTATGGACATTACAAGGCAAAATATCCTTTGGAGGATTTCAGTTTTTGACTGTTTATAAAATTAATTTTTTGAGATATTTTTTTAATTAGGTCTCAGATTCAAAGTTTGTGAAAACTCCTAGAACTAAGAGAATTGACATAGTTTTTCAAAATGATTTTCAAAATGAATCCTGCTTTTATCAGTTACAAAATCTTTTTAGCAGACATGTAAAAATACTATTCGAATTCAAACAAATCTTTGTCAGTGAAATATAAATGTTTTTGGCATATTTTTTCTGTCATGTTAAACAATAAAATGTAACAAAGAATAGATAGAATATGAAAAAAAAATGTTTGAAATTTTATGCTAGAATATTTGGAGTATGTTTGAAGCCAGATGGGAATATATTTTATCTAAATATTTAAACAAAATACAAACGGCGATGTTTTTAGTCAAAATACAAACGGCGATATTTTTTGTCACTGACATATATTTTGTGATAAAAATAAAACATTTTTGCCTTAAAGTTTAAAATTTTAAAATTTTGTCACATATTCAAGTATAATGAACGTTGTCATTGTAGAGAAATTTGTTTTTGGATGTTTTAGGTTTTTTTTTGTTTAAGCTTCATCCGGGAGTCAGGGAATATATTGATTTCACATTTTCCTTGATATCTAATCTCATCTTCTTTAGTCTCTTTATGGAAGTTTTGTTTTATGGTTTCGAAGCTGAAATTTGGAAGTCAGTAATCAGAATTGAAGTGTACGGAAGCTATTTTTACCCCACGAGTTTTTAGAAAGCATTTACACTATTTTTGCCACTTTTGCCCATTTTGATCGTTTCAGATATCAATAAATTTATTTTCGCTCTTCTAAAAGCGTTCATAAAGCTCTTAAAGACTTCACTTAATTTCAGTTACAGCGTTAGAACAGGAATTCTTTTGATATCGGGTTTAGAACATGTGCTACTATTAAAACGGTTCATAATGCTATTCTTATAAGGTTCACCTAATTTCTCGTACAGCTTTGAAACAGGAATTATTTTGATATTGGGAATTATTTTGATATAAGGAAGAGCTGTGTCTGTGCTAATATTCAACCGGTACAATAAACGTGACAATCACATAACTCCTCTTCTTGTGCAAAACAAATAATTATTTGTCGATCCTCTTCCATCTATCATCTTTACTCTTTACAATGAAAAATCATGAATCATTTTCTGCACTTAGGAAAGATCTAGAGTTATAGAATTGTCTCCAAAATACAAAGAGAAATTTTTTAATCATTAAAAAGATTCCAGTAAAGACGGCAATAAAAAAATAAACAAAATATGAAATAATTTATGAATAAATGAAACCTAAAATTATGAAACCTAAATATTAATATAACTTATTTATGAACAAAATAAGTTATCGCAATATTTAGGTTTCTGTATTTATTAGCCTTAATAAATTTTCCTCAGTGAAATTATTAAAGATTTGTAATTGTTGGCATTATATTAGAATTTAGCAGATGTTATGTTTCGGAGATAACTCGTATACAGAAGTACTCGTATATTGAACTATTACAAGGCTTAACATTCAAATTTTACTGGGTAAAATTTTATTTGCCTTTATGGTAGATGATTAATTGGCAGTATTAATTTTTATTAAACAAAATTTCTCTGTCAGTTCTTAAAATTTGAATTATTTAAGGCAAAAATCAGTTATCTAATTCTTAAATATTGAACGATGATTTTTAAATTCCAAAACTAAAGCGTCATACATATAATATCTTTAAAAAATTGTATTTAATTTATGAAGACATCTTTCTGTTATTTTATAAAAATAAATTATAACGGTATTTTTTAGTGTTACCAAATTGGAAATTGTTTGTTATCTATATATATAAAACAGTTCCGTAACTGACTGATTCATTCATTCACTGACTGACTGACATACAACGCACAGACCAAACCGCTGGACCTAAAGGGCTGAAATTTCGCATGGCGATTCTTCTAATAGTGTAGGGGTACACTAAGAAAGATTTTTCAAAAATTCTTCTTAGATTTTTTTAAATTAAATTTTTAAGCTGTTTTTTAAACTTTTTTTACGTTTGCATTTAAAATAATACATTGAGGGTTATAAAATTTATATCACGAGAAAGATCATAAAAATTCCTTCAAAATGAAATTTTTTTCAAATTTTTACCTCCATTTCCTGATTTTTGGTGAATTTTTAAAGATTAATTTTTAGAATTTAATTTATTAAATGCTGATCACGTGATTTCTTTTTCTGGTACTTTAAATAAATTTATCGTCACGTGCAAAAAAAAAATAGACAAAAAAAAATTTTTTTCTTGCTAATGCGGCAGACGATTGGACTTTGTTTTGTCTATAAAAATATCCCTTACGATTTTTTTATAAATATGTTTTTTTTACATCAATTGTATACATTGATCGTCGTATTTATTATAAATATATATATATTTATTTTTTTTTGGAATTAATTGCATACATTGACCGTTGTATTTAATTTCAATGTACTCCGTAGCGAAGCGCGGGTTTTCAGCTAGTAGGCTTATATAACATTACCGATAAGAGTCTTTAAATTTTTATGTATTATTTGTTCTTAGATGAATCAATTAAAGGTTGTTTCTGATATTCATAATGTTATTTTTAGTTATAAAAGAGTTTTTCTTGCGAGTTTTAGACAGTATCTTACTCCTATAATTAATGTGACGTCATACTAATTTAAGAATGAAACTTTCAAAACTTGAAACCAATAACGATATTTTGCTTTACAGATACACTCGAGGAGATATTTTCATTGAGGTTTCACGTATAAATTTACAAATATTGTACTTATTGAAAACCAAATAAACCCTTTTTGAAACAATATCATAGTATTGTGTCATTTAACGTCCAGTTAAATTGGAAAAGAAACAGGTTATCTTACCCATCTATCCGGCAGATTAAGTTTCAACAAAATTCACATTTATGAAAAAAATTAGAAATAAAAAAATGCTTATTTTAGATATATATCTCTAGATGACAAACAAAGATCAAATTAACCTGAAAAATTTAAGTCTAGCTGTAAAAATTAAAATTTATGATCATATTTATTTTCATTCCTGAGTCAAGCAAAATTCTAGGTTTTTAAAATGTAGTATTCAGGGAAAGATGTAGTGTAGCTTTTTTTCAGGCGAAAGGCAGATTTAATTTTTTTTCTCATGCTTAATTTGAAGTTACGATAGTAATTAAAATATTTCACTCCCATGTGAATGACATACTTTATCCCCTAATGAAGGAAAAGTAAGCGTTATAGATTAAATTTAACTCATGACTCTTATCTGAAGTCACTAATAAGCACTGACTACCTGCGATACTTTCCTTAAAGAGCTCAAAGTACGAATCAGTGTTTAAAAAAATTCCTCAATTTATACAAATGTACTGATGTAACTCCTAATTGATATAACTCTTTTGCTGCTTATCTCTGTCTGATAGATTCTTTAGAAATCGAATGAAATATATAAATTCGATATATAAAAACTATTCAGGGCTTTCAAGGATCACGACTGCTAGAAATAAGCAGGAAATTTGCTGTAAGAAAATTTTATAGAAAATAAATATTGCATTTGTGTCATAGCTTGAAAGTAATAATGCTCTATATTCGTTAGATTTAATAAAAAAATATTTCAGGTAGTCTCTTCTAACGAAACTACCACGGGTTATTAACGTAGGATTACTTATCATTGTTTACCTCTTTTCTTTTTTTTTGACGTATTTCGGTACTTTTCTGTTTGACTGTTTACTGCTAATGGGTTTGACGAGCTGCCAAATTTATAACCCGTGACTCCGGACAATTTTTTCTCTCTCCGCAGGACCGTTATTGGGGAACGTAATCGTGAAATTGTAAACATAAATGTATTGAATATTCTGCGTTATTGGTTACCGTTAATTTAATATTACAGCTGAAAGCTATCCCATGAGGAAATTTAATGCAATAAGAAAAACACAGTGTTGAGTTACAAAATGATTAGATTAAGAAAAACATTGTGTATCTTAAAATAACTATTCCGCTTAATTTACCAAGAGTAATACACTCGTAACCAACGAAAACTGCTCCGTCTAACAAATTATATTTAAAGAAATATACTTTAAGATTAGAGGGTTGCATTTACTAATTCTGTAAATTTAGTTCAGAGACCCAAACATTATAATTTTTTTTATAAAGATTACTAATTGGCTTTGCTAATGAATTATACCAATTTTTCTCGGGTATTTTAGTATTAGATAATTCCTTTGAATCATACGACTCATCTCAGTTGTAAATACTTTTTGCCAGTGTTTTAAACGGGTATGCCCCTAAATCTTACAGTACAGACAAGAGGAGAAAATAATGATTAGACATACACTTAGTGTTGAAACATAAAGTAGTAGATTTTTATCATATACGAAGCATGATTTCCAATAACTCTGGAGCGTGAATGAGATGTATTATAAAATAATTAAAACTGTAACTGTGTGTTAATAAAATATCGTTATTGCTTTAATATCAATAAATTTAAGTTTTTGCATTGTGAATAGTTGAGTAACACCTTTGGCACTTTTAAGTTTTAAAGTAGCAAAATATTAATCCAAATTATGCAAATTCCCAATAGCACAAAATACCTTACCATTTTAGTACAATCAAAATTATTCAGTTTTCAATCCTCTAGTAGTATAATTCTTCCTAAATCTACATATATTCTATATATTTGCAATAATTGTAAAAGCGGTTGTAAGTGATACACTAGACATTCGAAACATTCTGCATTAATCTTATGATAACGTTTTAATCTCTTTAATATAATGGGATTGATGTATTACGGATTATTTACAAGAAACTTTTCTACGAGGACAGAAAGAAATGTTTCCTTATTAATAAAACTATACAGTTTGTTGGAGCATGGGTATTAAATATTGTTAACGAATTACAAATTGAACCAAAAATGGCAGACAATCACATTTTTTTTTAACGAAAGAATTTTTTACTTAAAAATTTAAGGGAGTCAATGCTAAGAGGTATAGTCATGGGATATGGTCAATTACAGTACACAGCACGTGCACGTTACACAAGTCGTATGCGTATGGCGTGTGTTCATAAAAGTACCTATACGCACAGCATAGAGGTAGATCTATTACATACTTTGTAAAGCTTGTAATTCGACCTTCTAGGAACCACCATTTTTATTTAGTGCGAAAGCATAAGATTTGAGATTCTTTTTTGTGCGAAAGTCGCACGGTGTTCGCTGCACGCGTTTTGATATTTTTTATTATATTTTCTGACGATGTTGTTGTTGTTTTTAACATCTGTTTCATGATTTTTAATATTCCTGTAATGTATACCAAACGGCCGTGTGAAACTTTGACCTCTTCCTGGGCCGGGATTCGAACCGAGGTCTCTAAATTTGAATATGCTATTCTTCTAACTGAACTTTCCGACTATGGGAGGAACTCTCAACTTTTTAAAATCGTATTCCTTGCAAGTTTTAAAACGTTAAAATTTAATTTAATTAATTGTTAAGAAAAAGTTCTGAATTTTATCAAATGAATGGTTTATAATTAAATATATTTTATCATGATTTTCCTATTTCATACACAAGAACTTCAAAACTACCAATTCTACAATAACGTGTGAAAAACGATTGCGCCCACGCAAAAGGGTGAAAAATGCACACTCGGGAATTCTGCCTTTTCCCAACTTGTTTGATTTTCGTCACGTACGATCACACATAACGTAATTTTTATCGCTATATTTTAAATTAAATCTTTCATTCCCACTCGAAATCGGAAGGTTATCTTGAGATCTGAACGTAAGTAGACTTTTAGGTATAGCATTTTTTCTGTTAATACACTGAAAAATACAACTTGACACTATTTATATATAACATAAAACCTATGTACATAAACAGAATTATTTGAGGTATAACTCAATTAAAGAATCTCATTGAAAATAAAGTAATGAAATTTTACTTTAAATTTTGAGAAAATACCAACAACTGATTATTGTGTTCATGAGAAATGCTGTTGTGATTAAATGAATCAATTTTTATCAACTTAGATCCTATCTCTAAACTGGAATTTCTTTTTGACTGAGATGAATTTAGAGCTCATACCATAACACTCATTTTCTCTCTTTTAGAGTCTACTGATGTATGTAAACAAAATTTCTTCAGTTAGAAATTCAAGTAAATGTGGTTTCATAAAATTACCCTTTAGAGTTGAGATATTACAATCATAATCCCGCATGAAATGACACTCACATGCAAGTATTAAATGTGCAAAAGATCTGAAGAAATTTATAAAGACTTGCAAAGTTAATTAATGGAATTTTACTGTTTTCAGTAATCAAACAAATGTCTTATTAATCGAGTGACTCTTCCTTAAGGTGGAAAGAATATTATATCTGTGCAATGCATCTAAAGCATTTCAAACCTGGGAAAAAGGGATTATTATTTTATCTACCTGTCGTCTAGATGGAGTCAGAGCTTCAGACAACAAACAGATCAAATTATGTAAAGGGGCATTTTGGGTACAAATAAAACATTCCTTCATTTTAAAGATGAGTATATTCATTGAAACCCATTCTTTCTAGGTCTGAGTCATTATACTTCTTTTGGATTAAAGGATGCGTATATCAAGACTAAATTACCTGATTCAATGGCGAATATTTTTACTTTCTGTGAAAGTTGGTAATGTTGAGCGGCATTTAAGGTGATAACATGATCTTTTTTATCACGGACTTCTACGTTATGGAGGAAACTCATTTTTAAAATTTGCCATTTAGACTTCAAGAAATATTTTTACGTTATTGCTTTAACATGTTTTATTTGGAGAAAATTTACTTGAAGCGTTTTAAAGAGTTTATGTCTGATTAGATATGTGAACGAAGAACTATCAGACAAAAAATTTCGTATGCAGTCTTTAATGACAGGGGTTTTCTCAAACCTCAATGATTCTAGAAGATAATGTACGAACAACTACTGAATTCTTAAATGATACTAGTTGATACCCGTCAAAACATGACGGCTAGATAGTAAATAAGTGCACTAATATACAAATTATACTCAACACATCATTGCAAACTGTTGAAAATCATAATATTAAGAAAAGAGAAATACACTTTAAAAAATGACTATTGAACCCAATTGAAAGAAATATGGTTAATCAAAAGCGCGAAATAAACAATTTCTGTCAGGTTTAATCCTGTATCTCACAAACATAATTAAAAATAAAAATGGCAGAGAGAGAGCTTGAGAGATTCCTCGAAATAAACAAATTAATGTGTTTAAGTGGCTTCGTGCTTAGGCAGTATCTAAAGCCATATTTAAAAATGTCACTGAGCATGCGCAGAAAGCAATTTTTTAAAATTGTAAATTGTCGGTCATTAAACAGCGCGAAATAAACAATTTCCACCAGGTTTAATCTTACATTTCACAAACATAATTATCATAAAAATATAAATGACAGAGAGAGAGAGAGAGATCTAGAGAGACTCCTCGGAATAAACGTGTTTATCATTAAAACATGTCACTGAGCATGCGCAGAAATAAATTTTTTTAACTGTAAATTACCGCTTATTAATAAAAATTGCGGTTACAAAAACCAAATTTGACACATATACGGATTACAATCTTTCGCTTAAGACCAAAATGAAGCCAATTGATGCAGTAGTTTTCTCTCACAGACTGCCCTTAGAATCGGCTTAGCAACTTAAATATACAGAACACCAGAAAGGTCTTATAAGGGGGATCCCATAAGTCTTAAGGGATAACTTATCTCATCTGTTTGACTTTAAGGCTGATTGTTATTGGAATCTTACACTTATGATCTTAAATATTTATTTTCCTACCGAGATTTTAAAATGTAACCTCATTGTGATAAATAAACTATTCGTTCAATGATTGGAGTGTAAAAAAAGAGAAAAAAAGCTGGTTCGGTAACGTCTTAATTTTTTTACAAAGGGCACATTGTGTTACGATATTCGCCCATTAATTCGACCATTCTTGTAGTGGGAGCACCGTATAGGCGAACCAATATCGTCCTCTGGTGCCACGTAAATTTAGGCCGAGCAATCCAAGAGGCGGCAACTAAGGGGCACTACAATCCCCCTACCTCTAAAAACAACACATTTTTCCTACCCATACCAGGCGTAGACACGAGTGCACATAGTAGCGGTTGTCGGAATTCGATCTAAGTACCCTCTGTACAGAATTCCGAAGCGCTAACCGCAAGTTGCTCCGTAATTTCCTTTTTGAATATTTCCATGTTACCATGCTTAACTCCAATGCACAGGATTATCCTTGCTATATGCCATATGATTTAGTATCCATTTTTTTTACAAGTTTAAAATATGTGTAGTGGTTACAGTGGTGACTTTCCATATTCAACTAACGGAAAGTTATGGAGTGACACTGAGTTTCAAACGTTATTGCGTCGTCGAAGCGGAATAGAAAAGTTTAGTTTTCCTGCTATCACAGAACTGCATAAGTCGATGCTAACACACATAAACTTACGTAATGTCGCATCGTTATGTATTTTGAAAGGAGGGGAACTGGAGGAGACTAAATTCTAGGATAAAAAGAGGAGAAATGATCGTCATACTGGTCATGCATTCTTAAAGAGGCAAGTTTCAAGCACTGTAGATTTCGTGAATCCGCTTTTCCGAGAAATTCACAAAACTGCCAACGGCGTTTTAAAATGAAAGTCTCGAGTGCAGCATAAATCAAAAAATTCTTTTTGAAAGAATTTCTTTAGAAGAATACAAGCAAAATAAATAATATAAAATGCAATCATAAAAGTTTTAAAATGCAAAATTCCCTCTTGAAAACTCTCAAATTTTGATAAAAAAAGGACATTTGGATGTATAAGGGAACGATATATTGTTGAAATAATCCCATGTAAATGATTTAGCTATCTAATTTAATAATGAGTCATTATTGAAAGGTTTCAGATAAGATTATCTTGCTGTGTTTATGATGACACAGCAAGGGACAGCGAGTTAATATTATGCAGTGCTCCTTACATAACGATCAGAGAAAAAAACCTATATATAAAGAGGTAATTACAGTGGGGTGGTTTTACTTTTTTTCTACTTTAGCGATCATATAGCTGGACACACAAAAAAAGAAAATTCTGTAATGCCATAATACCAACATATGTTCTATAGGGCAAACTTTTGGTGTGATTTTTTATGGACTTGATTATTGATGTATCGAATATAAGTGAAGTGTTCTTATCATTTTTTGATTCTAGATTCGGATTCGCTGTATCTGCTGTTTGTAAAAATGACATTCTAAGAATCAAATTTATATATTAGGTTAATAACGGTTTTTAAGTCTAGAAAGGAACGACTATGAAAAAAAATATTATGTATATTAAATTCCTGTAATGTAATAAATTTGGTTTCCTGTGTAAAATTTAATTTTTTTTCTTTCAGTATAAGCTGAATTGTGAAGTTCTTAGAGACGATCTTGGTTATGAAGTGAGGTGGATAATGGACGGAGAAGATATTGTCATGCAGCTGGTGGCTAAATTAGGTAATGAGGCGATTAATTTACTTACTTATACAAACCCATATTAATTTGGAGTACACTTAAGAACATGTAACTGATTGAATTTGGGATAAATTTTAAAACTCGGACCTATAGGCTAATGGTGGTATTAAATGGGAATCAACTAATTCTTAGAGAATAACACCTAAATATCTGGATTTCTCAAATCATAATATTTTATATTGAACATCATGTGGTTGAACTATGAGTACAATTAGCTAGATGTCGAGGAATTGTAAGTGAGCTGCTTTAATATTTTCTAAATCATAAAAAAGATGAATACTTAATTTTTTTCAGCTTTTTAAAGTCTTATACAAAAAAAAATCTGTTTGTTCCCCTCAAACATCATTCTTGCTTTATATTTTTGATGGAAGTAAAATATTATTTAACCTAATATGACTTTAATTTTCGGCGATTCATTTTTGTTTCGTGTTTTATTAAAACAAAAATTTTTTTATGAATTTTGGTGTATATTTATTAATGCGGTGGCTAAATACAGTTAAACATGTACAATATTGTATTTTGTAATTACTATCACCATTTAAAATTATTTTATAAAAAACTTACAAATGTACATATTTATTAAATTTATTTTGTTTCCAAAAAATTACGACGGGAGATATAAGTGACTAAATAAGCAGTGTTTGAACTAAATTTCTTTTAGTAAAAACCAAGGTAAAATATCTGTAATATGCTTTGTATATTTCCTCTTCTCTTGTATCATCTACTGCATTTCGAATTTAAAATTTTAACGTTGTTTGATTGGTTTTGGGTACTCGTTAAGAGAGTTTATTATATTCCAATAAATTAAGTTTTATAGGAACATAAGGCTTAATTTATTGACTTATTTTACATAAGTTTTAAAACTTATTTAAGTTTTATAGATCACAAATCTCATAAAACGCATTTAGTTTTTTTCAAATTGTCTTAAGTGGTCTGGAAAATTTTTAAAGAGAATCTTTTTCGAAATTTAATATCTTCTAAAATACATATTTACGCTTCTTCCAAGCATAAATTTGACACAGAGAAATAAGAAATTCATCGAAAAGAATAAGGTTAAATATTTATTGGTGTGGCATATACGATTTTTGTTGGTGGTTCTTTTCGGTATTTGTTTAAAAATTTAGACAAAAATAAGCAAATACTTTTTGCCTGGTTTCCTGCCGTATACTCTTTTTCAACCGCATCTGATGAAAATCGTGTTTACTTATCTGAAAGCCTCGTGAAAAATAGAGAGATATTGGATCAATAATGGGATGCATTTGTTCTAGAGAGATACACCAGATGTAAAAGATATTATTCATTACTATATGGTTCAGCACAGAGGTTTTTCTAGAAATAAATGAAAAAATTTTGCTTTAAATAAATTAGGCGTATGCCATCTTGTAAAAAAATGTTTTATGTAATTTAAATTTATTTTCCTTTTGGAAAAACTTTTTTTTTATTGGAGTACATAAGTATTTTCAAAATAGATTACACTGAAGAGAGTGTGTGACATTTAGAATACAACTTTTTCTTTCGATCAACTTCGTAATATCAAGTAAATAAAGAGTTCAGAGTTCCTTATAATAAGTGGAAGTATGAGATACAATGGTAAATTTGTGGAATACTGAAGCGAATATTTTGCTTTTACTATACTATATATTTTGCTTTAAAGGTATACGATGATTATATATGTAAAAAATGTTTCTACGTATGCATGTGAGAAAACACCAAGTTATCAATTTGCATGATCTATCTACTGCACTTCGTGTCTAGGCCGGACATGGACACGTTAAATCCATGGTCGAATGGCTAGGGTACTGGCATTCGGTTCAGATTATGTGGGTTCGACTCCCACTGTTGGCATGGATGTTTGCAGCCGTTCGGAATCGGCTTTAAACTGTAGGTCCTGGTCTAATTAGCCCTCGTGTAGCAAAAAGTTGATCGTAGCGCTCCAAACCAAACCAAACCTTCTTTAAAATCAGTAGGTGGGGAAAGTACTATCCTCCCCCCAGATGTTGCCCCTGGGAATGGTCGTACAAAATGTTGGTGGCACCAAGACGGACTCCGACCCTTGTGATACTATTAGAAACCGGAGTCTCACTACTCAGCCCCTAGCCTATGGACCTGTTCTGGAACTTCCGGCCAGGGGGCATTAGAAACAGCAACAACAACAACAATCTACTGCTCAGTAAACAAAGTACAAAGTCTGAAGTAGGTAAAATTTTAGCTTAAACAAAGTTGGAATTCTAAAACTCATCTATTAAAAGAAATTTACCAACAATATGGAACATGATTTTTTTCTTTTATGCTACATGATTAACATTCTCATGAAATTTTAGACAACTATAAACCTTTTTTTATGAGCATTTTAAAAATAGATACGGTTATAATTGCATGATTTTTACGATATCAGATTTAGGTAAAAAAAAATATATAAATAGTCAGTCATTTTAAAAACAAGATCCAGTTTCAAATGGAATTTTTCATTATATTTTTTAATGTTTCAGCAAATTAAATATCAAAGGATATGCCTTTTCTTTTTCCGACAACTTTTGCAATGCAACGAAAGATCAGTTAACGGTTTTACTTTCATCAGTCTAATGTAATATCCCTACGGTAATCCTATCTATTTTCCTTTAGATTTGATATTTTGGTTTTCCCTCTGCTTTTAAACTTGGAAGTACAGTTATAATACATAATTTGAAATCTAGGAGAAATTGGTTTCGTTGGTTACTTAATAAGCAAAGTCCGTTTACGACATAGTTTAAAGTTGGGTCAAAATTTTTAAAATTTTACTATTTTACATAAAAAGAGTTATATTTAAGTTTTTCTCTAAACTTAGGATGTCTTTTTTATATGTATAGATGAGTATTCAGTGGTTATTTATCTCATGTTTACACTTGCAAAGTATTATATTTAAATGAAAAAAAAATGTAAACATTTAATTCTGTACTAATACCACAGTGACTCAAAGAACAAAATATATACAAAATATCACATTTCTATTTGAATCAGTAAGTTAATTTTAGCCTGAAACTTTGAACTAATCAAGAAATAATTTTTAAAAAGTTAAAAGAGATATCAAGTATCAAAACCCATGTTAAACATTTCTAAACAAACTTCAACATACCTTACCTCGGATTGCTACCCAGTGTGTTAATATGTAACACATTTAGGATTTGTTGAATTTAATTAAACTGTCAGCTTGAATGTGCCCGATACTTACATTCTAAAAGAATTTTGTTGTTACTTTGTGATTTCCTTTTGTAGAGTCCGGAGAATACATGGCTTTTGGTCTCAGCAAGAACGATTCTAAGTCAGACATGAACGGAGCCGATGCAATTGTTGCCTTTACCGACAAGAGAAGGAAAGGACATGCCGTAGATTATTTCCTTGGAAGTAAGGAACAAGTAAGGCACAGATGTTTTGTTCAGCTGTATTTTGTTATGTTCTGTGTCAAAATATTGCATGTGATTTTATAAACAAACTGTTATCCTTTTGTTCAATAATTTATAAAGGCAATGCGATAGTTTAGAAAAACATTTATGTACACAGTGTGAGAGACATATATCAGTATTCGACACTTGCGATTTGAAGTTTGGATTATGCTTTTCATATCGGCAATATAATATTATTATGTTGCATTTCTTAGCTGTTATACTGAAAGAAGAGAATAAGTTTACTCAGTACACTGTATGTAGAATATTGTATATTGAAACGAAGCTGGCGTGATAATCGCAAAGTTACATTCTGCCGAATGGAAACAGAAAACGAAAAACTATTGTAAAACATAAAAAAATAGAATTTTTATACGTATATAATGTTACTCGATATACCGAACAGATGCGCTTAACAAACTCATATGTTGTTTTCTTGAATACTATTATTCACTATGATGAGTGAAAAAAAATGTTTGCACTTCTCTAAAAAAAATTCTTTATTTTTTTTCTAAGCTCGAGCTATTTGAAGAGTTTCCTTTGTTTTCAACAATACATGTAATAAAATGTTTTAATACATAATTGAAATCTAAAGTCCCTTGAATCGATGCAATTTAGAACTGTATCATAAAAAGTGAATAACTTAGAACTATTGTCATACTATGCAAGCGTTGTTGTAATATGACTTTCTTCATGGTATCTTTGAATATCCATCAAATGCATATGAGTCAAGCCATATAAACTCCAATATTTGACGACATTTTTGAAGTGTTGAAAGGGATATGGTGTAGGAAACTGTACCCAAGAGCTCTTTATTGTTGAAAAATGCGTCCTTTAGCCCTGTCATGGCCTTCCGTAAAAACTACCAACAGAGAGAAAATATATTAAAATGTAAAGATAACTTGCAAACATCGATAACATTTTATTAAGTTCATAGAAATTGTTGGCCTGGCCATTCTCTAGAAATACAAATATAAGTATGCATTTCGTACACAGTGTTTAACACAATTCAAATCATATACTATGACGAGAACAATAGAAAGTACACAGTTTTGATGGCCACTAAAATATATTTTTGCTAACTAGCATTTAAAAAATCGGAAAACAATAAAATATACCAAAGAGATGCGCTTAACAAACTCATATTTTGTTTTCTTGAATACTAATATTCACCATGATGAGTGAAAAAAATGTTTGCACTTCTTTAAAAAAAAATTCGTTATTTTTTTTTAAGCTCGAACTATTTGAAGAGTTTCCTTTGTTTTTCAACAATACTTCAGATTTTTGCTCTTATTTTTTAAACAAATGACACAAAACGTTCAATAAATCAATGGGATCAGGAAATGTCTGGAAAATGATTTGCATTTAGTTTTCTTTTTCTCTACGTTTAAATTTCTATGTCTCAGACAAACCTCCTCACTAAATTTAATAAGCATTATATGTAAGGATGCTTATATATATATATATATATATATATATAGCATAAGTCTTACACCATGGTACAAATAATGAATAAAATGCTCATTAATGGGATTGTACATAATTGTAAAGTAACATACCAAATAATTTTTAAACATAAAGCGGTTTATAGCTGTAATTTATAGTGTTAAATTATGTGGTATGAAATATGTTAAAAATACTGTTTAATTGACTCATAACTGATATAGATCTTCAAATGTCAGAACGATCTTCAAACGTCAGAAATTTAGGTGACGTTCTAAGATCTTCAAACGTCAGATCTTAGAACGTCACCTAAATTTCTGCACAGACATTTTCCCTTTCAAATATACATTTCTTTAAGTTCAATACAGAGAAATCAAATGATTCTTCGCAATCGTTAAAGAACTTTTTAAGGATATTTAATAAAAATTTCGCCGTACATAATTCATATACACTAATTACGAATGCAAATTTCTCATTAAAATATTAAGTAGTTCGGTATGCATAAAATAAATCCCATCATTCTTTCAAATATTGTGTAAAATAAACAACAACTTAAACCTTTCAATATTTTTGTCTATATTTAAGTGTTGTTTTAATATCCCAGCTTATGTGCGATTTATAATGTTTCTTAGTGTGTAGGAAAACGGGGAAGTTGCCCGGACACCAAGTTTACAGATGGCCAAGACAGCGTCACTCTTCTCAATGCCGCTGTGGTCAATGGATACACCATGATTACAGTTAAAAGACCTCAAGTTGGACGTAAGTAAAAACAACTTATACAAATTAAAAACTAAATTGTTGAAATTTGTTAGAAGTTTCTGATTTATCTGCAAAGATATTAATTAAACGAAATAAATTATTTGTTAAAGACTGACCAAGTTCTATTGAGATATCTATCACAACTATCGTATTCTTGTTACATTTGTACAAAAACGTTACATATATACAAAAGGGGTAAAACCATCAACTTTTTTACTTCCTTTAAAACAAATAGAATTTGTCTTGCTTTATCGTTAGAAGAAGCAGGAACATGCATTTAAATATAAGGTCTTGTGTGCTGTGCAGAGCGTGCAATGGAATAGGGACTTTTGAATGATGACACAATTAGTATAAATAAAAATCATTTAATGATCTATGCAATGATCATATGTACAGATGAATAACAAAACTTAGTATAAGACATAATAGTGAGTCAACTGCTCATAAAGAAATATATGGCTCACGAAAAGATGCTCTCTCCTTATCTCTAATCATCTTGCATAAGAGACACGGTCTACAGTTAAATAGGGCCAAACATGTTCCGCTAAAAAGAGTAGTTTCTTTTGGAAAATACGTGAGAAAAAACTATGACGTCATATTTGCAACAGCCGACAAGATGAATACCATCGCGTTGATGCAGTGTTTAAAAGGCTGAGACCTCAAAGCATATTAGGAAGAGACAAGATAACATAAAACAATGCGAATATCGCCACGTTAAGTAGGCACCGCACCATTTTCCTATCATTGTGCTGTAATATTATGTATATTATCAATATTAAAAGTCCAAGAATAGCATTTAGAAGAACTGAAAAGTTAAATTTATTCTCGCCTTGTTCCGATAATAACAAATATAAATAAATATAAATTCATCTCTCTTCAGATTGGGATGACATCTATAATACTCATGTGAATAATCTTAGCATTAAAATAAATTATATCATGGATTATATATATATATATATATATATATATATATATATATATATATATATATATATATATATATATATATATATATATATGTGTGTGTGTGTGTGTGTGTGTGTGTGTGTGTGTGTGTGTGTGTGTGTGTAGTGTGTGTGTGTGTGTGTACAGGAAGAGCGGGAGATATCAGCCAAATAAAGTGAAATTTAAGTAAAATTTACATTTTGAATTTTTTTTAGTGAGATCTATGAGAAAATTTTTTATGTATGTTTTTTCGGAAAAGGATCAATTGGCTGATATAAACGATTGGAAAAACTGACTTAGATATTTACAGTCTGAAGAATTCGCTTGGCAGACGGCGAGTCATTAAATTATTTTGGATGGGAAAATTTGACTTTGATGGAATGAAGGGCGATTCTAATGACTGGGGTATTTTAAGTTTAGAGCAGAACGTATCATTGAAAAGATATTAAAATTTAGGCCTGAAAGCTGTCTATCTCTCTATAGAGATTTAAGGAATCTGAAACCGTTGATTACACCTATATTAATAAGTATGCTTTTTTTCTGAAAGTTTTTATAGAGATACAGCGTTGAACAATACGACATTATACTTCATTTTGAAAGATTAAGGAGTACAAGATAATTTTTTTACAGGGCTGAAATTTCCCATATTATCTAATTTTAGTTTTATATAACTGCTTACTATAGGCAATTTTCAATTTGGGAATCTCATTTCTCTACTAAAAAATTTAATTTCTAACCGTTTAGTAAACCTTGAGAACCATTTGTAGGGAAGGTGCTTCAATGCTATGATATTTAGCTTATACAAAATGGTTGCAATGATTATCTATCCAAATACCCATTGACATTTCAATTCTGATGACGAGACAGTGAAGTGGGATTATGTAGATGTTCTCTTAATTGACTGACTGTAAAGAGAGTAGAGTTGTCCTTCAATAGAGTTACATTAGATACTCTAAGCAAGTATTACTTTAGATGTCAAATACTACCTCTATTCCCCAATCTTATTTATGGTTTGTTTAAGAGTTTATAGATGTATGGGAGGGAGCTATGCCGAAACACTTCTGATAAATTCCTCTAAACAAAAATAATGCTCTCAGTAGAACAAAAATAAAATTTTTGACAAAAATAAGTCTTATTAGGTTATCTAAAGAGAATATAAAGTGGAATATGCAAACTTCAAATAACACGTATGCATATAATGTTATATAGACATACTTACACCAAACGTTCATTGCGTTTCGAGTCATTATTCCGAAAGGAAAATGCGATAACCCAAATGTAATTAATGTTCAATAAAGTGCTAGATTAATCATTTAATTGTTACTATTGCACAATTTTGAACTTTAATGCACGTAAATACTGTTTTCATATATATATGGTTTAGTACAAGTATTGGATAAATCAGTTTATCAAGTTCCTAAATCCAATGCTTTAAAATTGTTTTCTAAACCATCATATAGACTTGGGTACTTATTACATTGAAAATGATATTTAAAAAAAAGACTTAAGCAAACAAAATCATCTTGGCAAAAAATGACTTAGGCACTTCTTGTACCAAGCCACAAATATATATACATGAAACAATGTAATTCCACCTTTATTAATTAAACACCTATTCGAAATTTCACAGTTTTATCTCAATAAAGTATCGCCCCTTAATCCAAATTCTGATCTAAAGATAACTAAAGTAACCGACTAGATTATCCCCTAATGCACGTGTAAAGACTAAGTTGTTTCAAAAACAGTGTGACGCAATTCCTTCTAGAAATTTCCACGAGAATCACCTCATCTGACGTGTGAGGTCAGATGATCTCAACTAACCAATTAAAAGTTTAAGCGCGCCGGCACTTTCGACGCAGGCAGCGTCTTTCCGTGGCTTTTGTGTGTTCTGCCGCTGTCCAGTAAATATGTAAAATTAGCGCTGCGGTCTTTTGTCATTTTTATGTTCTGTTCCAGCCGGTTCCGGACAGTTTAAGTGTGACATTTTGTACCCGACGTACCTAAGTGTATTCCAAGCTAGAATGATGTAAAGGATGTCCAGTGGATACTCCAGGAATAAAAACTTTTTCATGATTGAATGATTGTCTTGTCACTCAGGCCCAGCTCTGTGTCTAGTGTACCTTCCACGACTGTTCCACGACTGTCTGAAATTCTACGATATTTCCTTACAGTATGACCATCCTTTGCATCGCATCATTACTTACACACACACACACACACACACACACATATATATATATATATATATATATATATATATATATATATATATCACAAGATAAAAATATTCATCTAATGCACCTGTGGGTTGGATCGAAAATACAATGCCACCCTCAGTTTGTACACCGCTATATCATTTTTCGTATTTTTTTCCACAGTAATCTGTATTCTCATATTCCTGGTTTACCCACGAAATCAAATTTTGGCTCCGTTATATTGTACTGTTAAATCATTTCAAAACAAAATTGCTGAAAGAGCCAAGTATTTCCTCACCAGGATACAACATCAAAGGCGAATTAAGAATGAATCAACCATATTGTATTCCAATGTTTTGCGCTCTTTTAAAAAATTAATTTATACGTATGTAAATATTTAATTTTCTCTTCATTAAATCCTTTTTTCCACTAACATCTAGATATATACATAAGCTTTTAACCGCTAGAGTTGTTTACTTGTATTTACTCATGTCTAAAGTGATTAGTACAAAATGATAAAAGAGCCGAAGTCATGCGATATGTGCATGGTTTACCTCACAAAGCTAATCTGCCGATTTCCTCGCTAGAACTCAATAATAAAAGTATTAACATGTTTTTCCCCATTCTGTTTATAGGCCTTTGGAGATTACGGGGATTGAATGAATTTTCGCTAGATACCAAGAGGCATAAAAGATTATATCGATGCCAATAATACCTCATTTTATATTTTACTCGAGGAATATTGTTTCATAAAATAGTGAATTGTTTACAAATTTTGCAACTTTAGACAAAATATACATTTAAACAGTTATGATTATAAAAAATGTTTTCTAGGTTATTGAGCCTTAAAAATAAAACAACCCTAAATTATCTTTTCTCTATATTTTTGAAATATTTAATTTTATTTTTTTTAATGTACTTGAATACTGAATTGAAATCCAAGAATTATTAAAAGTCATAACGTCCGATTGACCAGATGGTATTTTTCGTCATAAATCTTTTATTAATACCGATTTTTAAGCTATTACATGATCTATTTCAACACTTTATAACTTTATGTCCATTTCAAAACTTGCTACATTTATCATATGATAAAAATTAATATAATACCGTCAAGATTTTTAACGTAGGATTACGTTCCTCCGTAATGGTCCTCCTGCAAACAAAATTTCAGATGTCCTGCGTCGCGAGTTATAATTTTGGCAGCGTGTCAAAAGCAGGCTGTATCGCTTGGGCAAGCAGTAAGCAGTTAAACAGAAAAGTACCAAGATGCGTCAAAAATTTGACATACATATATGTATATATATACATGCGTACAAATATATAGATACATATATATATTATATATATATATATATATATATATATATATAACACATACATACATATATACATACAAAAGAGGTAAGCAACGATAATTAATCCTACGTTATTAACCCTCGGTAGTTTCCTTAGATGAGACTACCTGAAATTTGTTTTTTTAATATTAGAATGTCTTCATTCTCATTACATAAAACGACTTCCAATTACCTCAAGTCACTTGACTCCAGACTAAAAATTCGAGCCCAAGTGCTCTAATAGTTAGTCATCGACACTAAGTTAAATTTTATAATGATTTGTTGAAATATCTTTTATATATTAATTTACTGCCAGTTAAATCTGAAGAACAAATAAGGAAACAATATAATATTTAAAATATTGGTTTTTATTGACGTCAAAATGTTGGACATGTTTTTAAACTATATAGGGTATATGATTTTTTCTTTTATATAGGATATAAATTATGATAGCATTATAGGCATCTGCCATTTTTAAAAAATATGAATGAAGTTACTCTCATGTAGGTATAGGCCCAAATTTTGTATTTATTGGTTGCATATTTACATTGCCCATCGAAATCGTGATGGACCTTACTCATAAATAAACAAGTTTTGCCCTTAAGAAACGTGTAATGAGAGACAAAAAATAGGATTACGCATAAGGACTACTTTGTTGACATCGAAAGATACCATTGCCTTCGGTAGATAAGAAATGTGAGTAGTTTATATCTGACACATTGTAAAACATAGAAAATGTTAGCTTTATGTGTGAAGAAGTTACTAAAAATTATTTTTATAAAATCATATATGTTGAACTTTGCGACCAAGCTGGTAAGATTAAAATTTTCGGCATGCTAATCTCAAGCAGTTATCTCAAAATAAAATATTAAAGTAATTTTGTATGAGCCAGGCTTTCTTCCGACAGCTATCTGCGATGCTGCAATTTTACTTTTCGCTGATGCGAACAGCACATAAAACATCGTAAGGATTTAATAATTCCCAGGAGAATTTGGTAATTACACAGATGCCTATAAAATAAATGAGTTCATTCGGTTAGAAACACCGATCCTTTTAAATGTAATGTTTAGAATATCTCGCACCCGTTTGACAATAAATTTTTTATTCCACCAAATAAAACCGGTATGAAAATCTTTAAGTGAGGTATACCTAGGTATACAGTGACTTTTGCGTTGCAGAAAAATTTAATTGCTATTTTTCAATGCTTGGATAATTATCTTTAAACCCATTTTTGAATATACGAAATTCCTAGATAAATACATATAATATATAATATATAATATATATATACTATAAGATTTATATATATACTAGTTGGTACCCGTCAAAACATGACGGCTAGTAAATAAATGTACTAATACACAAATTATACTCAACGCATCATTGCCAGATGTTGAAAATCATAATAAATCACAGAAAAAAATTAATGTGTTTTAGCGGCCTGGTGCTTAGAGAGTATCTAAAGCCGGATTTAAAAATGTCATTGAGCATACGCAGAAAGAATTATTTTAAGTGTAAATTACCGCTAATTAAACAGCCTGAAATAAACAATTTCCATGAGGTTTAATCTTATATTTCACAAACATAATTATCATAAAATAAAAATGGCAAAGATAGATATAAAGAGACTCCTCGGAGCAAACGTATTTATAATTAAAACATGTCACGGAGCATGCACAGAAACAGTGAATTTCTAAAGATAGATTTAAACATGCCACTGAGCATGCGCAGAAATCGATTTTCAATTGTAAATTATCGCTAATTAATAGAAATTGCAGTTACAAAAACCAAATTTGACAAATCTACAGATTACAATCTTTCGTTTAAGACCAAAATGAAGTAAATCGATGCAGTAGTTTTCTCTAACGAACTGCCCAAAAAGTCGGCTTAGCAACTTAAATATATAGATATTCTATAAGATAAATATTATAAGATATATATATATATATATATATATATATATATATATATATATATATATATATATATATATATATATATACTATAAGATAAATACATATAAGATATAAATGTGTATTTATCGGATAGTAGTGAGATCAATATTCATAAACATAAAGCAACAATATACTGAATTAGTAATTACCTCTTGAAGTCCTTTATAAAATAACATCTAATTTGTTGTTTCGAATCCCCTTGGTTGTAGGAAAGCCTACACCAAGTCCAAAGGACCAAGGTCCTCAAATCCCAGGTTCTTGGCGGAGGGTACCTGACGAAAGGTTTGGTAGTGTTGTCCCCTCATAGGGAACAATCCTGGCTCACCGATATGGCTGTTGTTGTTTTTTTAATCCCCTTGATGTAGGAAATCCTACACCATGTCCAAAGGATCTTGGTCCTTGGAGAAGGTTAGTAAGCATCTCCACTTTGAGGCGAGGAACCACTAGGGATGAAGTCTTACTTGACCCCGAAGAACATCGGTCCGTAATTTTGAACCGAGTCAAAAAACGAGACCGGAACACTTGACCCCGCACCTCCAGAGACAAATTTGGAAACTTGGAGGATATTGTAGCTATGCCCTATTTTACGTGACCCGGCCACCATTAGTGCAAATGGTGGTGGATTTGCAGCAACGAGCATCGAACCACGGACGTTCAGATTACTGGCCCGCTGCTCTTGCCAACTGGGCCACCACGCCCTTACATCTAAGTTAAAACTATAAACTATTTTTCATCTGAAATGAACCAAAAACCCGTTTTAAATACAACTTAATACGAGTAAATCAATAAGAACAATATTCTAAAAGAGAGCGCTTCTGGATATAATAAAACGAAAATTGCCTTTAAACTAAGTAATTATAATGAAATACTCTTTTTATGCATTTCAATCGAAAATGGGGATCATATGAATTTTTTTTTCTACTTCTATGAAAACATTAATTTTTCATTTCCTATCCATTATTTAAATAGGCTTTGAAGAATCAAAAGTCAAATTTTGAAAGTGTAGTTTTAAAGCAAAAATGAGGTACTCCACTTTGTCAACTTTTTGAGAATTGCTTTTCTGTTAATAAGCCCGCCATCCTAAAAAGCTTTTATTGAATGGTTCTTGGAAATAAAAAACCAATTTTGGACGCATTTTTTAAATTTGTTTAAAATGCCTTCATGAATATTAAAATTCTTATTTATATTGTAAATTAATATGAGATGTAATTTTCTAAACACACAATTCGGGAATGAAAGCTTTGAAAAGGAGAAAAAACTTTTAATGTTATTATAAAAAACATAAATTTACAAAAGGTACTGCTGTTAAATGCTATGCAACTTTATTGGTGATATATATTTTCAGACATTTTGTTTTCTTGATTGTAATGGACTCCCCAACCAGTAACATGTTAATTTGAAGTGGGTAGTTATTATAGTGGGATGCAGTCCAAATAGCAGAGAGAGAGACCGTCAAATTATGGCAGTTGTTGTGAGGCTGAGAATATCATTGTGCGTTGTAACTCAAAATTAAGATTATTTGAATCAAGACAAGAATGTTAACTATTAACAGCAATACGCTAAAGTATGTCGCGTGAATTTACCTCTTTGCTCAAATGAAAATGGTAGCCTCCCTATCTGTATATTGATCACTAATTATATCTATAATTCTATCTATATCAATACCCACATACACATTTATGAAAACTAGCTCATGAAAAATGCAAAAAATTTACATGGGAAAGAGGGAATCGCCAAACAAAATAATTTAACTTTTGCAATATTATAATTATTCTTCCTTTTTTGCGAACTAAATGTATCAATATGATACAAGAAGTATTCAAGTCTAAAAGAAAATTTGCTTCGACAACCATTATACGCAATACAACGACAAAATAACGCAAAATTCTTTCAAACGTAACCTCCTTACAAAGCAATAAATTTCACTAGTGTTCAGCAAGCTTGTGAATATCACTTTTAAAGATATTTCGAATGTCCGTGTAACCACTATTGGACTGCTGTAATGATTTCCTGAATAGATTTAAATTCCTGACCAACCAAAATGTTTTTCAAAGGGTTAAATCAATGGTATTTTACAGGAGATAAGTCATACCTAAATGGGGACGAGGAAAGGAGTCCCATTTCACTTTTCTCAAAAGTGCTAAAGTTACTGTGGCTGTTTAAGGATGTGATTTATTTACTAGGAAATACCTCGAATTTTAGCGACCCACGTCCTTGTTTTTAGAAAATTTCTGGATTTACATATCTGGATAGGAACCTCCCACGATCGTGTTTTTAGACACCGCCCATTTCTATATATTTTCGTCCTATTAGGCTCCCCCCCCCCGGGGATAAACCTTCTCATCGTGTCACTTATTGTGGTGCTGACGCCTCTGGGAATACTTGGCCAATATTGGGGTGGCATCAGAGCGTAAACAACCAATAAATATCGCAGTATCATCGGACCCCCTCCCTCCCCCACACCTTTCGTGGTATTTTAATACTGTTAAAAATTTTAGATGGCAAAATATTCCTTCCCGGAAAATTCACTTCTTATAAACTGTCCAGTACTAAATGGTAATTCTTGTTTTTAAAGCCTAGCTTTGATCAACTGCTCAAACTGAACGAGATCACGCTTCTGCCCATGATAATCTACAATATTACCTATCATGAATCCATGACGTGTATATCCATCCGGGTTTTTTTTTTTACTCAATTAGAGAGTAACTTCTCCTTTGTATAGGAATGATATTCATATATATAACCTGAATTTTAATATGACAAAATTGTCATTAGAACTAATAAATCATAATTTGAAATTTATGATATAATTAATCTTTAACTGCATTCTTTTGTTACAATAATTTTTTAAGAGAGAATTGAAACGTATGTTCTTCACCGTAATTCATGTAAATAGTCTATAAAAATTTTCCTTTTTAGGGAACATAGTTTAAATTAAAATCACTATTTTTTATTTTTTACTAAAATACTGATTTTTAAATTTATATTTCAATTTTTCATTTTCAGTTGATGAAAAGTATGATCAACATGTCTACTCGGATGGTCCTCAGGCTGTAATATGGGCTGTTGGTCAATTAAATGATAAAAATGAAGTATCATATCATGGAGCTCTGAGATCGGAAGGTACTGTGTTACATTAAACTTTAGATATGTGATAAAAATTTAGATGTTGATTTTAAAAAAAGTTTTATACTTCAGTTGTATTTATATAGTTAATGGAATGCTTATATATGCAATTTCTACCACATTACCAGTTATAATTATTTGTTGTTTAAGTAATCAGGCAGATCACACATTTAAAACTGGAACTTAAAACAACGGTTTCCCCTTTGATCACTCACCATTAAGTGTTTATATAAAAATGCGGAAAGCATATCATGCGGAAGTCAGTGGATGCTTACGTCATATAGCCTTTATTTTGAATACAGGAGAGATAATGCTCATCAACCACTTAAACAAGGGGAATAATTTTGAGGTCCTCTAGATTGCTATGCATTAAGTAAATACCTACGTCCAACAATAGCTATTTTTAAGTATTATAAATAAGAGATTTAGAATAAAATAATTCAGTGTTTAAGAAGAGTAGTTAGTTTCGTAGTGATGCTGAAATGCATGATAATGACGTTGATGCCATTTCTGACAGACGTTGTTGAAAAGGCAGTTACAGAGAGTAAATCACTATTTGTTATTTACAGAATAAATTGTAATGATTACCTGACAGAAGCGAAATCGAACCTTGTGCTTCAGGACTTCGAAGGAAAGCAGACCACTAGTTCTAGTGTTGTATATTCACACAATATTATATGTTCATATGTAACATGAGCACTATTTGCGTTTAATTAATTCGATACAAAATGTAAAATATAAATCTCAACGTTACAAAATCATTTCGAGCTACATAATTTTTTATACAGATATATGGTATATATTACAGAGGTAATAATTTTGGCTATTATTCAAACTATATCAATGAATTTCATATTGTAAATATCCTTCCTCACATTCCTAACATTGTGCATTCCATAATAATGCGCATAATGTTATCTTTTTACACTAAATGATGGAGATTTTTTTCCGCTCAGATTTACTCATATTACATATTTTCCCCCGCAGATACCGATATTTTTTCCCACGATAAATATTTATCGTATGAAGCATTTCACTAGTCCCCCAATTTGATTTCCAACGGTCGAATGTCCCATTATAGAGTATGCAACTGAAGCGAGAATCCAGCCTCATACCTCTGGAGTTCAAAGTCAGAGGTTTGACCATTTGCCCATCCGAGCGTAGTCAGGAAATTCTCCCGTTGTGAATAACATTCATTCCAAAGTATGTGATAAACAAAGCGTGAATAACACCCCCTAAACCTCATGTAAACTTTATACAAGAAGGAATCAATGGATCGCTTGGTCTAAAGAATGGAAAAAAAAATTGCGACCACCAGTGCAAACTATAAGTCTGTTGTGTTGTAGAACTTAAAACGGAAGTTTACAGAATAATACAATTTTTAAAACCGATACAAAAATCTTCATTGACTATTTTCAGGTGATATATTTCTTGATTTCGCAAGGCCACCCCAGTGGAACTGTCCCCAGCCTGCCGATCAAGAGTATAATCCGGAACCACCCACTACAACCACAACTACACCTAAACCAACGACTAAGAAACCAACCAAGAGACCTTCTTCATCGGACAGAAATCGGAAGCCAAAACCCACTTCAGAAACTTTTAGGCGAAAACCCCAACCCATAGGACCGCGTTATGCTAGTCGAGCTGTTGACTTCAGCGCATCTAATGTCAATACTGCGTGGAATGTACCACCCATCATGTGCCCGGCAGACAGAACATTCCACGCGCAAATTGGACCTACTGGAGGAAAGAAAGGCTATCAGTCCATTACTGGTAAGCGCTTACGTATGTGCGTAAAAATTTAGTAAATTTTGCAATAAAATTCTCCTTTCTCTATCATTATGCTAAAAAGGTAAGATTCATACGAGACAGTTTTGCAAATACAAAAACTTCGAACTTGTACTTCGAACAAATAAATTTATTAACTATTATCATTTGTAATTATTATTATAATTCAAAATTATCATTTTTGAAACGTTATTTTTTTAGTTTTTTTTTTTTAATGGTTTTACTTGTTCCAATAGGTGATGTTGGATGGGGCATTGCTTGGTATATCAACGGAGTCCTGATTCCCGAACTCACTTTAGAAAGAGGCAAGACCTACACGTTCATTATAGAGGGTGGAAACGATTCTGAAAATTCAGCTCGCTCACACCCTTTCTACATTACTGATGATCCTGAAGGCGGTTATGACTATAAAACAGCCGCAGAAAAAAAGGCAAGATTTTTTATCCCTTTAAATTGTGATGCATAAATTTATTTTACATTATAAAGTGTTTTTTTAAATCTTTCTTACTGGCCCTTAATCCCCGATGTTGCAATCTCACAGTAGGGCGTTCTCAGAATCGCTGTTTAAACTCATCAATGCAAGTCTGACTATTTCATTAAATGCTATCAGAATCATCAGAAAAAAATGCTCATCAGAAAAAGTTTGTCCTTTAGTAATCTATACAATAAAACAACGATACCGTAAAATTCCTAACTTTTTAACCCTATTTCTTTTAGAATAACTAAGTGCTATTTCAGGAATTCTGATACACTAGTTTTCTTTTCCGCTTCAGTAATTCTTAAAAAATATAATAGTATGGAGACCTCAGTGAAATTATATAGAGAAATATTTAAAGAAATTTTCGTAGCATAAAAAGTTTTGCTGCTGTACTGTAAAAAAGTCAAATTAAATTTTTGCTATCTTCTAACATTATAAGCAAATAGGGGAGTGGAACAGGTTTTTTTTCTCGAAAGTTCAAAAGGATAGTTTTTCTTTTTCAGTCTTTGGTAAAGACGAGAAATTTTTTATGTTACACTAGTTTCTCTGTACTTTTTGACAGCAGGGTCATGATATTTCACATTTTACATGTCTTTCATAATCCGAGCTATTTTGTTCAATTTTCCTATCTCTAAAATTTGCCAACCAAATCTTGCAGATTATGTTACATATAATATATATATATATATATATATATATATATATATATGTATATAAATAAATAAATAAATAAATAAATAAATAAATATATATATATATATATATATATATATATATATATATATATATATATATATATATTTATATATATATATATATATATATGGGGGGTTAGCAGTTCATTCCTTTACGTTTCGGCCACAAATCCTAATTACAAATATCTGTCATTCTAGCTATCTATATATTCAGCGATACATTCAGCTTTTAGGTTCCTAATCATAGCACATAATTTGCAAAGACATCTTGTTTTAATTTTGTTAAAAAATTAAAACAAGAAAAATTAAAGCCAAATCGTAATGCTTCTAATAGAATTTTTTGTTTTCTTAAACATGATGTCCTTAGTAAAATATATTATCAGAGATGAACGCAATTCATCGGACTTCAGAACACGTTTTCACATTCACATTCTCCATCTGTACTTTAGTAGATTAATGCTTTATGGAACATGTTGTCTCCGTAGCTTATACTTTAGATTTACGATTTATTATGAGGACATCTGCCTCTGACATGATTTTTGCCTCCTTTGTTTGCATTCAGTAGAACGCAGTAAATCCCCTGATATTAGTTGCCGGGAGTATCTTGCAATTTCTTGTGGTTGCGATGGTTACTGGATAAATTTTTGGTGCGAAAAGGGAGTAGTAGCCAGAAGATATATTTATTAAGGGAATTTTCAATAAACGTATGGCATTATTAAAGTTTTATAAGTATTTGTGTTACTTTCGCTTGACTGCAACTGAGAAATGTAATTCAGTAAAGTATAATTACTATTACCAACACCGTATATATATATATATATATATATATATATATATATATATATATATATATTTATATATATATATATATATATAATTAATCACACGAAGGAATTTCAAAAACTATTTGGCATTCATCTCTAAACATGGGCTTGCGGCACACGTATAGATTGATAATGGTGAAAGCTACTTTAATTCGCTGTGCAAACGTAAAATACTGCCATTTCCGAACAGACCAAAGTAAAAATAAGCATTATTCATCAGTTAATACTGAGTTTTGTATGATTCTGGTTTAACAATGATCGATGAATAACGGCAGTTAATGGTAAAACGGTGCATCAACACTGATTTTATGATGTAGAGGAATTTTCTCACAGTTTTTTTTCCTAATCACAGTTTATCAAATGCATGATGTTATTTTTCTGAACCGTGATAAGAAAAAAAAGTTGCGAAGAAAATTCTCGGTGCATCATCATTAGGGGTACGTAAATTTCGCATAAAATACATCGAAATTTCGGGAAAAAAACTATATGTATAAATTAAAAAAATTTGCATTTGTTATAAGAAATCACATTTTTACTTACATACTTGGTTAGGTAAGTATCAAAATTCGTAGTTAAAAACTAGCATTGTAGTAGTATCCATGTTCTCTTCTATAAGTATTTAACTAGTATAAGTAATAAGCAAATTTCGAGAGAAAGATCTCTCAGTTAAAGACCGCGGATGGTCTTAGTTAAGCAATTATGTTAAGAAATTATTTCTATTTTTACCTAATTTTGCTTAAAACGCCATTTATCACCGAGTTTTCGCCGAAAAGTAGTGAAAAATAATTTTCACATTTATTCGCTCATATCGGCAAATTTCGCATTTATTTGCACCTATTTCGTAAATACGAAAATTACGTATCCCTAATCATTATTCATGTTATGGCGTATGTGTGTGTGGGGGGGGATTATTCACTGATTTCTTTTTTTTTTAATCACTGTTTAATAAATGCATATTTTAGATTAGGGGTTCTCAACCTTTTAGGCTGTGTGCCCCCCTTTGAACACTGATGTGAGATGACGTCTCCCCCACCCCCCGCACCACCATATGTGGTCAATACAAGTAGTGGAATCGGAATTTGAAACTGAAGCTGGTTATTAAGGGGATGCATCACTAGAATTTTTTTCTTTTGCGGGGAAAACATTCTCCCGTGTTAACAGAAGAGGGGCGGTTACCCTGCACGAATATTCCTCCAATCAGAAGACCAAGAGCCACCCCTGACCACGGATTGAGCTTGATGGATGTTTTGCATCATGTCAACACATGTTGAAGGTGAAAGGGGAACCCTACGGGGGAGGGGGGGTAGAGATAATTGAAATGAGATACGTGGACTTTTGCAAAGCTAGGATACCACTGTCAAGTTTTGAAACAGGGCTAAGTAAGGCAGCCTCATTTCCAAATAGGTAGTGAAATTTCTGTGATGGTTCGGGCATAATTTTTTTTCTTCTAAACCTTTTCTCCAATATTTAAATATTAAAAAATTGCTGTTTTACATAACATAAGTTTACACTTTTTCCGGAAAATTTCTCAATAATGACGAAAATATAATACCACTAAGATTATTTTTAAATATTTCGATTATACCTATAAACAAAATATATTTTAAAGTAAAATTACATCCAAAAACACAAGAGAGTTTTTAGAAGAGTTCTTTAGATTTTCAGATTAGATTTCAACTAAACAAACACACATACACCAGTGGCACAGTAAGAGGATATTTTAGGGTTCAATCCCAATTTGGGTAGATCTGTCAAAAAGTTTTTCAAAAATCAAATCAAATGCATTTTCTATGCATTTTCTATCCTTAAAAAAATCAGCATTTTGTTATATATCCAAATTAAATTACTTTTATAACTTACAGCAAAAACAAAACACAGCGCTCATTCGCTACAACTAGAGTTGCCAAAATATCCCTTTTAAAGAGAACATGACCTCTTTTGTTGGTCCCGATCTTTTTTTCCCTCATGTCTTATCTTTTTATCAACAAAACCAACATGATTCTGTTAGTGTGTCTTAGATAGACACATGCCTCAGTACAGGACAACAAAATCTTCTAAAAATTATAGTAAAAATGTCCTCGAAAGCAAAAGTATTTATTATGAGTCAGACTGACTATTATGAGTATCTACATGTTTCAACTCAATTCTAGAAGATTGGTACACTGGGCGTTACAAGCTTCATTTAATCGATTAACTTGCAATAATTTCAAACAAAACAGATCTATGTTCAAATCAGATGGAGAATTAAAAACATTTTCTTTTCACAATTCCTTTTTTTTTTCACTGCATTGGGTAACATGAGAGATTCATAGAAAGAGACTCGGGTAAAACATTTAGACATTTAAGTTAGTAAAAAATGGAGATGTACATAAACACAAATAAAAATTGAAAAATTTCATTGAAAATATAAAAGAATAAACGTCCCTGTATCTTTTTTATTTATGGAACGTTAAGTACACTTAAAAACAAAGCGATAAATACCTACTGTTAACAGAATTGAAAAGATTACAAAACTTTTTTTCTTTCTTTAGTAAATACTAGCTGAATACCCGTGCTTCGCTACGGAGTACATTCAAATTAAATACAACGGTCAATGTATGCAATTAATGCCAAAAAACAAAAAATATATTT